>OW121742.1:64936643-65509143 GCA_933228675.1 Stomorhina lunata
AGAATTTCGTTATTTTGGCTCTAGCTATCATAGTTAAGGAGAAAATCGACTTTAAAGTTTTTTATAAAAAAATTTCAAAAAAATCAATTTTGGTATGAAAAAATGAGTGATCACAGAATTTCATTATTTTGGCTGTAGCTATCATAGTTAACGAGAAAATCGACTTTAAAGTTTTTTATAAAAAAATTTCAAAAAAACCGATTTTGGTATGAAAAAATGAGTGATCACAGAATTTCGTTATTTTGGCTGTAGCCATCATAGTTAACGAGAAAATCGACTTTAAAGTTTTTTATAAAAAAATTTCAAAAAAATCAATTTTGGTATGAAAAAATGAGTGATCACAGAATTTCGTTATTTTGGCTGTAGCTATCATAGTTAACGAGAAAATCGACTTTAAAGTTTTTTATAAAAAAATTTCAAAAAAAAAATCAATTTTGGTATGAAAAAATGAGTGATCACAGAATTTCGTTATTTTGGCTGTAGCTATCATAGTTAACGAGAAAATCGACTTTAAAGTTTTTTATAAAAAAATTTCAAAAAAATCAATTTTGGTATGAAAAAATGAGTGATCACAGAATTTCGTTATTTTGGCTGTAGCTATCATAGTTAACGAGAAAATCGACTTTAAAGTTTTTTATAAAAAAAATTTCAAAAAAATCAATTTTGGTATGAAAAAATGAGTGATCACAGAATTTCGTTATTTTGGCTGTAGCTATCATAGTTAACGAGAAAATCGACTTTAAAGTTTTTTATAAAAAAATTTCAAAAAAATCAATTTTGGTATGAAAAAATGAGTGATCACAGAATTTCATTATTTTGGCTGTAGCTATCATAGTTAACGAGAAAATCGACTTTAAAAGTTTTTTATAAAAAAATTTCAAAAAAATCAATTTTGGTATGAAAAAATGAGTGATCACAGAATTTCGTTATTTTTTCTGTAGCTATCATAGTTAACGAGAAAATCGACTTTAAAGTTTTTTATAAAAAAATTTCAAAAAAATCAATTTTGGTATGAAAAAATGAGTGATCACAGAATTTCGTTATTTTGGCTGTAGCTATCATAGTTAACGAGAAAATCGACTTTAAAGTTTTTTATAAAAAAATTTCAAAAAAATCAATTTTGGTATGAAAAAATGAGTGATCACAGAATTTCATTATTTTGGCTGTAGCTATCATAGTTAACGAGAAAATCTACTTTAAAAGTTTTTTATAAAAAAATTTCAAAAAAATCAATTTTGGTATGAAAAAATGAGTGATCACAGAATTTCGTTATTTTGGCTGTAGCTATCATAGTTAACGAGAAAATCGACTTTAAAGTTTTTTATAAAAAAATTTCAAAAAAAATCAATTTTGGTATAAAAAAATGAGTGATCACAGAATTTCGTTATTTTGGCTGTAGCTATCATAGTTAACGAGAAAATCGACTTTAAAGTTTTTTATAAAATTTCCAGAAAATCAATTTTGGTATGAAAAAATGAGTGATCACAGAATTTCGTTATTTTTTCTGTAGCTATCATAGTTAACGAGAAAATCGACTTTAAAGTTTTTTATAAAAAAAATTTCAAAAAAATCAATTTTGGTATGAAAAAATGAGTGATCACAGAATTTCGTTATTTTGGCTGTAGCTATCATAGTTAACGAGAAAATCGACTTTAAAGTTTTTTATAAAAAAATTTCAAAAAAATCAATTTTGGTATGAAAAAATGAGTGATCACAGAATTTCGTTATTTTGGCTGTAGCTATCATAGTTAACGAGAAAATCGACTTTAAAGTTTTTTATAAAAAAATTTCAAAAAAATCAATTTTGGTATGAAAAAATGAGTGATCACAGAATTTCGTTATTTTGGCTGTAGCTATCATAGTTAACGAGAAAATCGACTTTAAAGTTTTTTATAAAAAAATTTCAAAAAAATCAATTTTGGTATGAAAAAATGAGTGATCACAGAATTTCGTTATTTTTTCTGTAGCTATCATAGTTAACGAGAAAATCGACTTTAAAGTTTTTTATAAAAAAAATTTCAAAAAAATCAATTTTGGTATGAAAAAATGAGTGATCACAGAATTTCGTTATTTTGGCTGTAGCTATCATAGTTAACGAGAAAATCGACTTTAAAGTTTTTTATAAAAAAATTTCAAAAAAATCAATTTTGGTATGAAAAAATGAGTGATCACAGAATTTCGTTATTTTGGCTGTAGCTATCATAGTTAACGAGAAAATCGACTTTAAAAGTTTTTTATAAAAAAATTTCAAAAAAATCAATTTTGGTATGAAAAAATGAGTGATCACAGAATTTCGTTATTTTGGCTGTAGCTATCATAGTTAACGAGAAAATCGACTTTAAAAGTTTTTTATAAAAAAATTTCAAAAAAATCAATTTTGGTATGAAAAAATGAGTGATCACAGAATTTCGTTATTTTGGCTGTAGCTATCATAGTTAACGAGAAAATCGACTTTAAAAGTTTTTTATAAAAAAATTTCAAAAAAATCAATTTTGGTATGAAAAAATGAGTGATCACAGAATTTCGTTATTTTGGCTGTAGCTATCATAGTTAACGAGAAAATCGACTTTAAAAGTTTTTTATAAAAAAATTTCAAAAAAATCAATTTTGGTATGAAAAAATGAGTGATCACAGAATTTCGTTATTTTGGCTGTAGCTATCATAGTTAACGAGAAAATCGACTTTAAAAGTTTTTTATAAAAAAATTTCAAAAAAATCAATTTTGGTATGAAAAAATGAGTGATCACAGAATTTCGTTATTTTGGCTGTAGCTATCATAGTTAACGAGAAAATCGACTTTAAAGTTTTTTATAAAAAAATTTCAAAAAAATCAATTTTGGTATGAAAAAATGAGTGATCACAGAATTTCGTTATTTTGGCTGTAGCTATCATAGTTAACGAGAAAATCGACTTTAAAGTTTTTTATAAAAAAATTTCAAAAAAATCAATTTTGGTATGAAAAAATGAGTGATCACAGAATTTCGTTATTTTGGCTGTAGCTATCATAGTTAACGAGAAAATCGACTTTAAAGTTTTTTATAAAAAAATTTCAAAAAAATCAATTTTGGTATGAAAAAATGAGTGATCACAGAATTTCGTTATTTTTTCTGTAGCTATCATAGTTAACGAGAAAATCGACTTTAAAGTTTTTTATAAAAAAAATTTCAAAAAAATCAATTTTGGTATGAAAAAATGAGTGATCACAGAATTTCGTTATTTTGGCTGTAGCTATCATAGTTAACGAGAAAATCGACTTTAAAGTTTTTTATAAAAAAATTTCAAAAAAATCAATTTTGGTATGAAAAAATGAGTGATCACAGAATTTCATTATTTTGGCTGTAGCTATCATAGTTAACGAGAAAATCGACTTTAAAAGTTTTTTATAAAAAAATTTCAAAAAAATCAATTTTGGTATGAAAAAATGAGTGATCACAGAATTTCATTATTTTGGCTGTAGCTATCATAGTTAACGAGAAAATCGACTTTAAAGTTTTTTATAAAAAAATTTCAAAAAAAATCAATTTTGGTATAAAAAAATGAGTGATCACAGAATTTCGTTATTTTGGCTGTAGCTATCATAGTTAACGAGAAAATCGACTTTAAAGTTTTTTATAAAAAAATTTCAAAAAAATCAATTTTGGTATAAAAAAATGAGTGATCACAGAATTTCGTTATTTTGGCTGTAGCTATCATAGTTAACGAGAAAATCGACTTTAAAGTTTTTTATAAAATTTCAAGAAAATCAATTTTGGTATGAAAAAATGAGTGATCACAGAATTTCGTTATTTTTTCTGTAGCTATCATAGTTAACGAGAAAATCGACTTTAAAGTTTTTTATAAAAAAAATTTCAAAAAAATCAATTTTGGTATGAAAAAATGAGTGATCACAGAATTTCGTTATTTTGGCTGTAGCTATCATAGTTAACGAGAAAATCGACTTTAAAGTTTTTTATAAAAAAATTTCAAAAATACCGATTTTGGTATGAAAAAATGAGTGATCACAGAATTTCGTTATTTTGGCTCTAGCTATCATAGTTAAGGAGAAAATCGACTTTAAAGTTTTTTATAAAAAAATTTCAAAAAAATCAATTTTGGTATGAAAAAATGAGTGATCACAGAATTTCATTATTTTGGCTGTAGCTATCATAGTTAACGAGAAAATCGACTTTAAAGTTTTTTATAAAAAAATTTCAAAAAAACCGATTTTGGTATGAAAAAATGAGTGATCACAGAATTTCGTTATTTTGGCTGTAGCTATCATAGTTAACGAGAAAATCGACTTTAAAGTTTTTTATAAAAAAATTTCAAAAAAAAAATCAATTTTGGTATGAAAAAATGAGTGATCACAGAATTTCGTTATTTTGGCTGTAGCTATCATAGTTAACGAGAAAATCGACTTTAAAGTTTTTTATAAAAAAATTTCAAAAAAATCAATTTTGGTATGAAAAAATGAGTGATCACAGAATTTCGTTATTTTGGCTGTAGCTATCATAGTTAACGAGAAAATCGACTTTAAAGTTTTTTATAAAAAAATTTCAAAAAAATCAATTTTGGTATGAAAAAATGAGTGATCACAGAATTTCGTTATTTTTTCTGTAGCTATCATAGTTAACGAGAAAATCGACTTTAAAGTTTTTTATAAAAAAAATTTCAAAAAAATCAATTTTGGTATGAAAAAATGAGTGATCACAGAATTTCGTTATTTTGGCTGTAGCTATCATAGTTAACGAGAAAATCGACTTTAAAGTTTTTTATAAAAAAATTTCAAAAAAATCAATTTTGGTATGAAAAAATGAGTGATCACAGAATTTCGTTATTTTGGCTGTAGCTATCATAGTTAACGAGAAAATCGACTTTAAAGTTTTTTATAAAATTTCAAGAAAATCAATTTTGGTATGAAAAAATGAGTGATCACAGAATTTCGTTATTTTGGCTGTAGCTATCATAGTTAACGAGAAAATCGACTTTAAAGTTTTTTATAAAAAAATTTCAAAAAAAATCAATTTTGGTATAAAAAAATAAGTGATCACAGAATTTCGTTATTTTGGCTGTAGCTATCATAGTTAACGAGAAAATCGACTTTAAAGTTTTTTATAAAAAAATTTCAAAAAAATCAATTTTGGTATAAAAAAATGAGTGATCACAGAATTTCGTTATTTTGGCTGTAGCTATCATAGTTAACGAGAAAATCGACTTTAAAGTTTTTTATAAAATTTCAAGAAAATCAATTTTGGTATGAAAAAATGAGTGATCACAGAATTTCGTTATTTTGGCTGTAGCTATCATAGTTAACGAGAAAATCGACTTTAAAGTTTTTTATAAAAAAATTTCAAAAAAATCAATTTTGGTATGAAAAAATGAGTGATCACAGAATTTCGTTATTTTGGCTGTAGCTATCATAGTTAACGAGAAAATCGACTTTAAAAGTTTTTTATAAAAAAATTTCAAAAAAATCAATTTTGGTATGAAAAAATGAGTGATCACAGAATTTCGTTATTTTGGCTGTAGCTATCATAGTTAACGAGAAAATCGACTTTAAAGTTTTTTATAAAAAAATTTCAAAAAAATCAATTTTGGTATGAAAAAATGAGTGATCACAGAATTTCGTTATTTTGGCTGTAGCTATCATAGTTAACGAGAAAATCGACTTTAAAAGTTTTTTATAAAAAAATTTCAAAAAAATCAATTTTGGTATGAAAAAATGAGTGATCACAGAATTTCGTTATTTTGGCTGTAGCTATCATAGTTAACGAGAAAATCGACTTTAAAGTTTTTTATAAAAAAATTTCAAAAAATCAATTTTGGTATGAAAAAATGAGTGATCACAGAATTTCGTTATTTTGGCTGTAGCTATCATAGTTAACGAGAAAATCGACTTTAAAGTTTTTTATAAAAAAATTTCAAAAAAATCAATTTTGGTATGAAAAAATGAGTGATCACAGAATTTCATTATTTTGGCTGTAGCTATCATAGTTAACGAGAAAATCGACTTTAAAAGTTTTTTATAAAAAAATTTCAAAAAAATCAATTTTGGTATGAAAAAATGAGTGATCACAGAATTTCGTTATTTTGGCTGTAGCTATCATAGTTAACGAGAAAATCGACTTTAAAGTTTTTTATAAAAAAAATTTCAAAAAAATCAATTTTGGTATGAAAAAATGAGTGATCACAGAATTTCGTTATTTTGGCTGTAGCTATCATAGTTAACGAGAAAATCGACTTTAAAGTTTTTTATAAAAAAATTTCAAAAAAATCAATTTTGGTATGAAAAAATGAGTGATCACAGAATTTCATTATTTTGGCTGTAGCTATCATAGTTAACGAGAAAATCGACTTTAAAAGTTTTTTATAAAAAAATTTCAAAAAAATCAATTTTGGTATGAAAAAATGAGTGATCACAGAATTTCGTTATTTTGGCTGTAGCTATCATAGTTAACGAGAAAATCGACTTTAAAGTTTTTTATAAAAAAATTTCAAAAAAAATCAATTTTGGTATAAAAAAATGAGTAATCACAGAATTTCGTTATTTTGGCTGTAGCTATCATAGTTAACGAGAAAATCGACTTTAAAGTTTTTTATAAAAAAATTTCAAAAAAATCAATTTTGGTATAAAAAAATGAGTGATCACAGAATTTCGTTATTTTGGCTGTAGCTATCATAGTTAACGAGAAAATCGACTTTAAAGTTTTTTATAAAAAAAATTTCAAAAAAATCAATTTTGGTATGAAAAAATGAGTGATCACAGAATTTCGTTATTTTGGCTGTAGCTATCATAGTTAACGAGAAAATCGACTTTAAAGTTTTTTATAAAAAAAATTAAAAAAAAAATCAATTTTGGTATAAAAAAATGAGTGATCACAGAATTTCGTTATTTTGGCTGTAGCTATCATAGTTAACGAGAAAATCGACTTTAAAGTTTTTTATAAAAAAATTTAAAAAAAAATCAATTTTGGTATAAACAAATGAGTGATCACAGAATTTCGTTATTTTGGCTGTAGCTATCATAGTTAACGAGAAAATCGACTTTAAAGTTTTTTATAAAAAAATTTCAAAAAAAATCAATTTTGGTATAAAAAAATGAGTGATCACAGAATTTCGTTATTTTGGCTGTAGCTATCATAGTTAACGAGAAAATCGACTTTAAAGTTTTTTATAAAAAAATTTCAAAAAAATCAATTTTGGTATAAAAAAATGAGTGATCACAGAATTTCGTTATTTTGGCTGTAGCTATCATAGTTAACGAGAAAATCGACTTTAAAGTTTTTTATAAAATTTCAAGAAAATCAATTTTGGTATGAAAAAATGAGTGATCACAGAATTTCGTTATTTTTTCTGTAGCTATCATAGTTAACGAGAAAATCGACTTTAAAGTTTTTTATAAAAAAAATTTCAAAAAAATCAATTTTGGTATGAAAAAATGAGTGATCACAGAATTTCGTTATTTTGGCTGTAGCTATCATAGTTAACGAGAAAATCGACTTTAAAGTTTTTTATAAAAAAAATTAAAAAAAAAATCAATTTTGGTATAAAAAAATGAGTGATCACAGAATTTCGTTATTTTGGCTGTAGCTATCATAGTTAACGAGAAAATCGACTTTAAAGTTTTTTATAAAATTTCAAGAAAATCAATTTTGGTATGAAAAAATGAGTGATCACAGAATTTCGTTATTTTTTCTGTAGCTATCATAGTTAACGAGAAAATCGACTTTAAAGTTTTTTATAAAAAAAATTTCAAAAAAATCAATTTTGGTATGAAAAAATGAGTGATCACAGAATTTCGTTATTTTGGCTGTAGCTATCATAGTTAACGAGAAAATCGACTTTAAAGTTTTTTATAAAAAAAATTTAAAAAAAAATCAATTTTGGTATAAAAAAATGAGTGATCACAGAATTTCGTTATTTTGGCTGTAGCTATCATAGTTAACGAGAAAATCGACTTTAAAGTTTTTTATAAAAAAAATTTCAAAAAAATCAATTTTGGTATGAAAAAATGAGTGATCACAGAATTTCGTTATTTTGGCTGTAGCTATCATAGTTAACGAGAAAATCGACTTTAAAGTTTTTTATAAAAAAAATTTCAAAAAAATCAATTTTGGTATGAAAAAATGAGTGATCACAGAATTTCGTTATTTTGGCTGTAGCTATCATAGTTAACGAAAAAATCGACTTTAAAGTTTTTTATAAAAAAATTTCAAAAAAATCAATTTTGGTATGAAAAAATGAGTGATCACAGAATTTCGTTATTTTGGCTGTAGCTATCATAGTTAACGAGAAAATCGACTTTAAAGTTTTTTATAAAAAAATTTCAAAAAAAATCAATTTTGGTATAAAAAAATGAGTGATCACAGAATTTCGTTATTTTGGCTGTAGCTATCATAGTTAACGAGAAAATCGACTTTAAAGTTTTTTATAAAAAAAATTTCAAAAAAATCAATTTTGGTATGAAAAAATGAGTGATCACAGAATTTCGTTATTTTGGCTGTAGCTATCATAGTTAACGAGAAAATCGACTTTAAAGTTTTTTATAAAATTTCAAGAAAATCAATTTTGGTATGAAAAAATGAGTGATCACAGAATTTCGTTATTTTTTCTGTAGCTATCATAGTTAACGAGAAAATCGACTTTAAAGTTTTTTATAAAAAAAATTTCAAAAAAATCAATTTTGGTATGAAAAAATGAGTGATCACAGAATTTCGTTATTTTGGCTGTAGCTATCATAGTTAACGAAAAAATCGACTTTAAAGTTTTTTATAAAAAAATTTCAAAAAAATCAATTTTGGTATGAAAAAATGAGTGATCACAGAATTTCGTTATTTTGGCTGTAGCTATCATAGTTAACGAGAAAATCGACTTTAAAGTTTTTTATAAAAAAATTTCAAAAAAAATCAATTTTGGTATAAAAAAATGAGTGATCACAGAATTTCGTTATTTTGGCTGTAGCTATCATAGTTAACGAGAAAATCGACTTTAAAGTTTTTTATAAAAAAAATTTCAAAAAAATCAATTTTGGTATGAAAAAATGAGTGATCACAGAATTTCGTTATTTTGGCTGTAGCTATCATAGTTAACGAGAAAATCGACTTTAAAGTTTTTTATAAAAAAAATTTCAAAAAAATCAATTTTGGTATGAAAAAATGAGTGATCACAGAATTTCGTTATTTTGGCTGTAGCTATCATAGTTAACGAGAAAATCGACTTTAAAGTTTTTTATAAAAAAAATTAAAAAAAAAATCAATTTTGGTATAAAAAAATGAGTGATCACAGAATTTCGTTATTTTGGCTGTAGCTATCATAGTTAACGAGAAAATCGACTTTAAAGTTTTTTATAAAAAAATTTAAAAAAAAATCAATTTTGGTATAAACAAATGAGTGATCACAGAATTTCGTTATTTTGGCTGTAGCTATCATAGTTAACGAGAAAATCGACTTTTAAGTTTTTTATAAAAAAAATTTCAAAAAAAATCAATTTTGGTATAAAAAAATGAGTGATCACAGAATTTCGTTATTTTGGCTGTAGCTATCATAGTTAACGAGAAAATCGACTTTAAAGTTTTTTATAAAAAAATTTCAAAAAAAATCAATTTTGGTATAAAAAAATGAGTGATCACAGAATTTCGTTATTTTGGCTGTAGCTATCATAGTTAACGAGAAAATCGACTTTAAAGTTTTTTATAAAAAAATTTCAAAAAAAATCAATTTTGGTATAAAAAAATGAGTGATCACAGAATTTCGTTATTTTGGCTGTAGCTATCATAGTTAACGAGAAAATCGACTTTAAAGTTTTTTATAAAAAAATTAAAAAAAAAAACAATTTTGGTATAAACAAATGAGTGATCACAGAATTTCGTTATTTTGGCTGTAGCTATCATAGTTAACGAGAAAATCGACTTTAAAGTTTTTTATAAAAAAATTTCAAAAAAACCGATTTTGGTATGAAAAAATGAGTGATCACAGAATTTCGTTATTTTGGCTGTAGCCATCATAGTTAACGAGAAAATCGACTTTAAAGTTTTTTATAAAAAAATTTCAAAAAAAATCAATTTTGGTATAAAAAAATGAGTGATCACAGAATTTCGTTATTTTGGCTGTAGCTATCATAGTTAACGAGAAAATCGACTTTAAAGTTTTTTATAAAAAAATTTCAAAAAAATCAATTTTGGTATGAAAAAATGAGTGATCACAGAATTTCATTATTTTGGCTGTAGCTATCATAGTTAACGAGAAAATCGACTTTAAAGTTTTTTATAAAAAAATTTCAAAAAAAACCGATTTTGGTATGAAAAAATGAGTGATCACAGAATTTCGTTATTTTGGCTGTAGCCATCATAGTTAACGAGAAAATCGACTTTAAAGTTTTTTATAAAAAAATTTCAAAAAAAATCAATTTTGGTATAAAAAAATGAGTGATCACAGAATTTCATTATTTTGGCTGTAGCTATCATAGTTAACGAGAAAATCGACTTTAAAGTTTTTTATAAAAAAATTTCAAAAAAACCGATTTTGGTATGAAAAAATGAGTGATCACAGAATTTCGTTATTTTGGCTGTAGCCATCATAGTTAACGAGAAAATCGACTTTAAAGTTTTTTATAAAAAAATTTCAAAAAAAATCAATTTTGGTATAAAAAAATGAGTGATCACAGAATTTCGTTATTTTGGCTGTAGCTATCATAGTTAACGAGAAAATCGACTTTAAAGTTTTTTATAAAAAAATTAAAAAAAAAATCAATTTTGGTATAAAAAAATGAGTGATCACAGAATTTCGTTATTTTGGCTGTAGCTATCATAGTTAACGAGAAAATCGACTTTAAAGTTTTTTATAAAAAAATTTCAAAAAAACCGATTTTGGTATGAAAAAATGAGTGATCACAGAATTTCGTTATTTTGGCTGTAGCCATCATAGTTAACGAGAAAATCGACTTTAAAGTTTTTTATAAAAAAATTTCAAAAAAATCAATTTTGGTATAAAAAAATGAGTGATCACAGAATTTCGTTATTTTGGCTGTAGCTATCATAGTTAACGAGAAAATCGACTTTAAAGTTTTTTATAAAATTTCAAAAAAATCAATTTTGGTATGAAAAAATGAGTGATCACAGAATTTCGTTATTTTTTCTGTAGCTATCATAGTTAACGAGAAAATCGACTTTAAAGTTTTTTATAAAAAAAAATTTAAAAAAATCAATTTTGGTATGAAAAAATGAGTGATCACAGAATTTCGTTATTTTGGCTGTAGCTATCATAGTTAACGAGAAAATCGACTTTAAAGTTTTTTATAAAAAAATTTCAAAAAAATCAATTTTGGTATGAAAAAATGAGTGATCACAGAATTTCATTATGTTGGCTGTAGCTATCATAGTTAACGAGAAAATCGACTTTAAAAGTTTTTTATAAAAAAATTTCAAAAAAATCAATTTTGGTATGAAAAAATGAGTGATCACAGAATTTCGTTATTTTGGCTGTAGCTATCATAGTTAACGAGAAAATCGACTTTAAAGTTTTTTATAAAAAAATTTCAAAAAAATCAATTTTGGTATGAAAAAATGAGTGATCACAGAATTTCGTTATTTTTTCTGTAGCTATCATAGTTAACGAGAAAATCGACTTTAAAGTTTTTTATAAAAAAAAATTTAAAAAAATCAATTTTGGTATGAAAAAATGAGTGATCACAGAATTTCGTTATTTTGGCTGTAGCTATCATAGTTAACGAGAAAATCGACTTTAAAGTTTTTTATAAAAAAATTTCAAAAAAATCAATTTTGGTATGAAAAAATGAGTGATCACAGAATTTCATTATGTTGGCTGTAGCTATCATAGTTAACGAGAAAATCGACTTTAAAAGTTTTTTATAAAAAAATTTCAAAAAAATCAATTTTGGTATGAAAAAATGAGTGATCACAGAATTTCGTTATTTTGGCTGTAGCTATCATAGTTAACGAGAAAATCGACTTTAAAGTTTTTTATAAAAAAATTTCAAAAAAAATCAATTTTGGTATAAAAAAATGAGTGATCACAGAATTTCGTTATTTTGGCTGTAGCTATCATAGTTAACGAGAAAATCGACTTTAAAGTTTTTTATAAAAAAATTTAAAAAAAATCAATTTTGGTATAAAAAAATGAGTGATCACAGAATTTCGTTATTTTGGCTGTAGCTATCATAGTTAACGAGAAAATCGACTTTAAAGTTTTTTATAAAATTTCAAGAAAATCAATTTTGGTATGAAAAAATGAGTGATCACAGAATTTCGTTATTTTGGCTGTAGCTATCATAGTTAACGAGAAAATCGACTTTAAAGTTTTTTATAAAAAAAATTTCAAAAAAATCAATTTTGGTATGAAAAAATGAGTGATCACAGAATTTCGTTATTTTGGCTGTAGCTATCATAGTTAACGAGAAAATCGACTTTAAAGTTTTTTATAAAAAAATTTCAAAAAAAATCAATTTTGGTATAAAAAAATGAGTGATCACAGAATTTCGTTATTTTGGCTGTAGCTATCATAGTTAACGAGAAAATCGACTTTAAAGTTTTTTATAAAAAAATTTAAAAAAAAAACAATTTTGGTATAAACAAATGAGTGATCACAGAATTTCGTTATTTTGGCTGTAGCTATCATAGTTAACGAGAAAATCGACTTTAAAGTTTTTTATAAAAAAATTTAAAAAAAAATCAATTTTGGTATAAACAAATGAGTGATCACAGAATTTCGTTATTTTGGCTGTAGCTATCATAGTTAACGAGAAAATCGACTTTAAAGTTTTTTATAAAAAAATTTCAAAAAAACCGATTTTGGTATGAAAAAATGAGTGATCACAGAATTTCGTTATTTTGGCTGTAGCTATCATAGTTAACGAGAAAATCGACTTTAAAGTTTTTTATAAAAAAATTTCAAAAAAACCGATTTTGGTATGAAAAAATGAGTGATCACAGAATTTCGTTATTTTGGCTGTAGCTATCATAGTTAACGAGAAAATCGACTTTAAAGTTTTTTATAAAAAAAATTCAAAAAAAATCAATTTTGGTATAAAAAATGAGTGATCACAGAATTTCGTTATTTTGGCTGTAGCTATCATAGTTAACGAGAAAATCGACTTTAAAGTTTTTTATAAAATAATTTCAAAAAAAATCAATTTTGGTATAAAAAAATGAGTGATCACAGAATTTCGTTATTTTGGCTGTAGCTATCATAGTTAACGAGAAAATCGACTTTAAAGTTTTTTATAAAAAAATTTCAAAAAAAATCAATTTTGGTATAAAAAAATGAGTGATCACAGAATTTCGTTATTTTGGCTGTAGCTATCATAGTTAACGAGAAAATCGACTTTAAAGTTTTTTATAAAAAAATTTCAAAAAAAAATCAATTTTGGTATAAAAAAATGAGTGATCACAGAATTTCGTTATTTTGGCTGTAGCTATCATAGTTAACGAGAAAATCGACTTTAAAGTTTTTTATAAAAAAATTTCAAAAAAATCAATTTTGGTATGAAAAAATGAGTGATCACAGAATTTCGTTATTTTGGCTGTAGCTATCATAGTTAACGAGAAAATCGACTTTAAAGTTTTTTATAAAAAAATTTCAAAAAAAAATCAATTTTGGTATGAAAAAATGAGTGATCACAGAATTTCGTTATTTTGGCTGTAGCTATCATAGTTAACGAGAAAATCGACTTTAAAGTTTTTTATAAAAAAATTTCAAAAAAATCAATTTTGGTATGAAAAAATGAGTGATCACAGAATTTCGTTATTTTGGCTGTAGCTATCATAGTTAACGAGAAAATCGACTTTAAAGTTTTTTATAAAAAAATTTCAAAAAAACCGATTTTGGTGTGAAAAAATGAGTGATCACAGAATTTCGTTATTTTGGCTGTAGCTATCATAGTTAACGAGAAAATCGACTTTAAAGTTTTTTATAAAAAAATTTCAAAAAAACCGATTTTGGTGTGAAAAAATGAGTGATCACAGAATTTCGTTATTTTGGCTGTAGCTATCATAGTTAACGAGAAAATCGACTTTAAAGTTTTTTATAAAAAATATTTAAAAAAAAATCAATTTTTATTATAAAAAAATGAGTGATCACAGAATTTCGTTATTTTGGCTGTAGCTATCATAGTTAACGAGAAAATCGACTTTAAAGTTTTTTATAAAAAATATTTAAAAACAAGTAAGAGTGGTATATTCGGCTTTGCCGAATCTTGGATACCCTTCACCAATGGTGTTCCAAAAGTACTTAATGTAATTCGTAGCAATATTTGGTTATACTAGCATTATATGCAAAGAGTCTTTAAAATTAAGAGTCGGAAAACGAAAACCTTTTCGGTGGCGTCATCATCTAGAATAGTTATGCACCCAAAGGTTAGGTTGGGCAGGTGGCTGATGTCTAGGGAAGCTTCACTTGGGTTCTAAAGTGGTCCCTTTGTGAAAGATAATGATTACTAGACTACAAGTAGAGAATGCATATTTAAGCCAGCCAGTAGCTTCGAAATAAAATAGACACATATTTTACGAACATTTAATAAAGTTCGATAGACCAGATAAACCATGCAGAAAAGATGCTTCAAAATGTAGATGCCCTTAGATTTGCAATAGCACATCGATTTGATAAAGTTTAAGTATTCTGACATGCAACCCAAAAACGCTGTGCCCAGTAAGGGTTGTGCACTTTAATTCGTACGAATTATCCAACTAGTAAAAGTTCTTGATTAGTTATGTAAAACTCTGAAGTTAGCGGACTGATTTAGGTCAAAGCTTTAACAATGATTGTCAATGTATACAAGCCTTAAAATTATAGGGTATACACTCTTAGTTTTAGATACATACGTGAAATATATAGCTTTTGAATGGATGGTTATCAGCTTTGTCGGAAAAGTTTACTTATTAATTTGAAGTTAGTTAATTAATTAAAATGAACACTTCATCAATAATATTTGGGATGTATAGTTCTTTCGATCTGTCCGATGGATGTTTGGAAAGTTTTGCTCTAGTTCTTTGTGCAATTTTAATGTGATTTAATTTATCAGCATTAAATCGATTCCCGGTCGGGTTTATATGGGAGATTTCACTAAATGTGAATAGAGCTCGCCCATTTTCAATATCGAACTTTTCAAGAGACCAGAAATACTTTTGTCAAATGTTGTCCCTCTAGAAAGTTTATTTTAGGCGCTATTGTCCTTAGGCAAATATTGTACAACGTCTTTATACTAAATGTCATCATCGTATCTATTATAATTTGTCATTTATTAGCTACTAAGAGATTGCCTTAGGCGAAGTTATACGGGATCAATTGTCAAACGTGAACGGATTTCTCCCAATTGCAATTAAAAAATTTAAATTTTTGTTGATATGTGAGATACTTACATACATATGTAGGTTTTGAACAGATATCATGTAATTAGCTGCATTTTTGTACTTCCTAGGAAGATTACCTATAATTTGATATATAATACATTCTCAAATGTTATCATAATGTTCAAAAGTCAGACACAAAATTATGATAAATGCAGTGTCTGCTAAAACCAGATTTGTGGAGCTCCTGAATTGTCCCACCCTGAATTTCAACATTGTCGATCAAAACACCATCACTTAAACGCTAAATTATATCTACCACAAATTACAGAATGCATCAGGATTTAGATAATCCCCTGCGAAGGACGCTATTAAACTTCATCAAAATAAACATCTGAGGTATCGACAAAACAGGAGCTCCAAAAACTTGACTACAACAGAAAAAAGGACAGACAGGTAGACGGACGGACATGTAGACGGACGGACAAACAAACAGACGGACGGACAGACGGACGGAGGTCGCGAAATCGATTCTTGTGCCGATTCTGAGTTGATCGGTACAATTTGAATGGTATTCATAATCAGATTTGTGGAGTATATATATCAGATTTTAGAAAATCCTCCTATAAAGAACGATGTGAAATCACAATCGGTCCATAAACACCTGAGATATCGCTGAAACAATACTTACAAAATGTAAACAAAATTTCTTAGACACGTACTTTGGGCAATTTGCTGTACATCAAATGTAGTGTTATGGCGATATCTCAATTGTTTATAGACCGCTTTTGATAAAATTTAATAACGTGCTTGGTGGGGGAATTTCCTAAAATCTGATATAAAATTTATGTAGGTCCGTACTAAAGGAGGATAGTTTTTCCTATTTCTGCATTTAATTTTTTCAACAAACATTCTCTAATGTATACTTTGGGCAATTTGCGATACATCAAATTCAGTGTTTTGGCGATATCTCAGTTGTTTATGGACCGATTTTGATAAAATTTTACAGAGTGCTTTGGGAAAATATTTCCTACAATCTGATATATAACATATTATCACATGTACACCAGGAGTATCTTTTTTCTCTTGTTATTTAAAAGTGTGTTTCAATCAAAAATTTTCAAATTTTCGTCTAATTTTTGGTATTTTTTTGATATTTTCGGTGTTTATAAACCGATTTTAATGAAATTTAATAGCGTTCATTGCGGGAGAATTTCCTAAAATCTGATATATAATTTATGTAAGTCCATCCTCCAGGGGCTTCAGAAACTTGATTTCAACAGACAGACAGACAGACGGACGGACAGACAGACAGACAGACAGACGGACATCGCTTAATCGATTCTCCTCCCGATTCTGAGTCGATCGGTATAATTTTTATGGGGTCTACGATCACTAATAAAAAAATTACAAACGGAATCACAAACTTATAATACCCTTTCACCTATTGGTGAAGGGTATAAAAAATCAATTTTTATTATAAAAAAATGAGTGATCACAGAATTTCGTTATTTTGGCTGTAGCTATCATAGTTAACGAGAAAATCGACTTTAAAGTTTTTTATAAAAAATATTTAAAAAAAAATCAATTTTTATTATAAAAAAATGAGTGATCACAGAATTTCGTTATTTTGGCTGTAGCTATCATAGTTAACGAGAAAATCGACTTTAAAGTTTTTTATAAAAAATATTTAAAAAAAATCAATTTTTATTATAAAAAAATGAGTGATCACAGAATTTCGTTATTTTGGCTGTAGCTATCATAGTTAACGAGAAAATCGACTTTAAAGTTTTTTATAAAAAATATTTAAAAAAAAATCAATTTTTATTATAAAAAAATGAGTGATCACAGAATTTCGTTATTTTGGCTGTAGCTATCATAGTTAACGAGAAAATCGACTTTAAAGTTTTTTATAAAAAATATTTAAAAAAAAATCAATTTTTATTATAAAAAAATGAGTGATCACAGAATTTCGTTATTTTGGCTGTAGCTATCATAGTTAACGAGAAAATCGACTTTAAAGTTTTTTATAAAAAAATTTCAAAAAAAAACAATTTTGGTATGAAAAAATGAGTGATCACAGAATTTCGTTATTTTGGCTGTAGCTATCATAGTTAACGAGAAAATCGACTTTAAAGTTTTTTATAAAAAAATTTCAAAAAAAAATCAATTTTGGTATAAAAAAATTAATGATCACAGAATTTCGTTATTTTGGCTGTAGCTATCATAGTTAACGAGAAAATCGACTTTAAAGTTTTTTATAAAAAAATTTCAAAAAAAACAATTTTGGTATAAAAAAATGAGTGATCACAGAATTTCGTTATTTTGGCTGTAGCTATCATAGTTAACGAGAAAATCGACTTTAAAGTTTTTTATAAAAAAATTCTGATCACAGAATTTCGTTATTTTGGCTGTAGCTATCATAGTTAACGAGAAAATCGACTTTAAAGTTTTTTATAAAAAAAATTCAAAAAAATCAATTTTGGTATGAAAAATTGAGTGATCACAGAATTTCGTTATTTTGGCTGTAGCTATCATAGTTAACGAGAAAATCGACTTTAAAGTTTTTTATAAAAAAAATTCAAAAAAATCAATTTTGGTATGAAAAATTGAGTGATCACAGAATTTCGTTATTTTGGCTGTAGCTATCATAGTTAACGAGAAAATCGACTTTAAAGTTTTTTATAAAAAAAATTCAAAAAAATCAATTTTGGTATGAAAAATTGAGTGATCACAGAATTTCGTTATTTTGGCTGTAGCTATCATAGTTAACGAGAAAATCGACTTTAAAGTTTTTTATAAAAAAATTCTGATCACAGAATTTCGTTATTTTGGCTGTAGCTATCATAGTTAACGAGAAAATCGACTTTAAAGTTTTTTATAAAAAAAATTCAAAAAATCAATTTTGGTATGAAAAATTGAGTGATCACAGAATTTCGTTATTTTGGCTGTAGCTATCATAGTTAACGAGAAAATCGACTTTAAAGTTTTTTATAAAAAAATTCTGATCACAGAATTTCGTTATTTTGGCTGTAGCTATCATAGTTAACGAGAAAATCGACTTTAAAGTTTTTTATAAAAAAATTCTGATCACAGAATTTCGTTATTTTGGCTGTAGCTATCATAGTTAACGAGAAAATCGACTTTAAAGTTTTTTATAAAAAAAATTCAAAAAAATCAATTTTGGTATGAAAAATTGAGTGATCACAGAATTTCGTTATTTTGGCTGTAGCTATCATAGTTAACGAGAAAATCGACTTTAAAGTTTTTTATAAAAAAAATTCAAAAAAATCAATTTTGGTATGAAAAATTGAGTGATCACAGAATTTCGTTATTTTGGCTGTAGCTATCATAGTTAACGAGAAAATCGACTTTAAAGTTTTTTATAAAAAAATTCTGATCACAGAATTTCGTTATTTTGGCTGTAGCTATCATAGTTAACGAGAAAATCGACTTTAAAGTTTTTTATAAAAAAATTTCAAAAAAATCAATTTTGGTATGAAAATATGAGTGATCACAGAATTTCGTTATTTTGGCTGTAGCTATCATAGTTAACGAGAAAATCGACTTTAAAGTTTTTTATAAAAAAATTTCAAAAAAATCAATTTTGGTATGAAAAATTGAGTGATCACAGAATTTCGTTATTTTGGCTGTAGCTATCATAGTTAACGAGAAAATCGACTTTAAAGTTTTTTATAAAAAAATTTCAAAAAAATCAATTTTGGTATGAAAAAATGAGTGATCACAGAATTTCGTTATTTTGGCTGTAGCTATCATAGTTAACGAGAAAATCGACTTTAAAGTTTTTTATAAAAAAATTTCAAAAAAATCAATTTTGGTATGAAAAATTGAGTGATCACAGAATTTCGTTATTTTGGCTGTAGCTATCATAGTTAACGAGAAAATCGACTTTAAAGTTTTTTATAAAAAAATTTCAAAAAAAATCAATTTTGGTATAAAAAAATGAGTGATCACAGAATTTCGTTATTTTGGCTGTAGCTATCATAGTTAACGAGAAAATCGACTTTAAAGTTTTTTATAAAAAAATTTCAAAAAAAATCAATTTTGGTATAAAAAAATGAGTGATCACAGAATTTCGTTATTTTGGCTGTAGCTATCATAGTTAACGAGAAAATCGACTTTAAAGTTTTTTATAAAAAAATTTCAAAAAAAACAATTTTGGTATAAAAAAATGAGTGATCACAGAATTTCGTTATTTTGGCTGTAGCTATCATAGTTAACGAGAAAATCGACTTTAAAGTTTTTTATAAAAAAATTTCAAAAAAATCAATTTTGGTATGAAAAAATGAGTGATCACAGAATTTCGTTATTTTGGCTGTAGCTATCATAGTTAGCGAGAAAATCGACTTTAAAGTTTTTTATAAAAAAATTTCAAAAAAAAACAATTTTGGTATGAAAAAATGAGTGATCACAGAATTTCGTTATTTTGGCTGTAGCTATCATAGTTAACGAGAAAATCGACTTTAAAGTTTTTTATAAAAAAATTTCAAAAAAAATCAATTTTGGTATAAAAAAATGAGTGATCACAGAATTTCGTTATTTTGGCTGTAGCTATCATAGTTAACGAGAAAATCGACTTTAAAGTTTTTTATAAAAAAATTCTGATCACAGAATTTCGTTATTTTGGCTGTAGCTATCATAGTTAACGAGAAAATCGACTTTAAAGTTTTTTATAAAAAAAATTCAAAAAAATCAATTTTGGTATGAAAAATTGAGTGATCACAGAATTTCGTTATTTTGGCTGTAGCTATCATAGTTAACGAGAAAATCGACTTTAAAGTTTTTTATAAAAAAAATTCAAAAAAATCAATTTTGGTATGAAAAATTGAGTGATCACAGAATTTCGTTATTTTGGCTGTAGCTATCATAGTTAACGAGAAAATCGACTTTAAAGTTTTTTATAAAAAAATTCTGATCACAGAATTTCGTTATTTTGGCTGTAGCTATCATAGTTAACGAGAAAATCGACTTTAAAGTTTTTTATAAAAAAATTTCAAAAAAATCAATTTTGGTATGAAAATATGAGTGATCACAGAATTTCGTTATTTTGGCTGTAGCTATCATAGTTAACGAGAAAATCGACTTTAAAGTTTTTTATAAAAAAATTTCAAAAAAATCAATTTTGGTATGAAAAATTGAGTGATCACAGAATTTCGTTATTTTGGCTGTAGCTATCATAGTTAACGAGAAAATCGACTTTAAAGTTTTTTATAAAAAAATTCTGATCACAGAATTTCGTTATTTTGGCTGTAGCTATCATAGTTAACGAGAAAATCGACTTTAAAGTTTTTTATAAAAAAAATTCAAAAAAATCAATTTTGGTATGAAAAATTGAGTGATCACAGAATTTCGTTATTTTGGCTGTAGCTATCATAGTTAACGAGAAAATCGACTTTAAAGTTTTTTATGAAAAAATTTCAAAAAAAATCAATTTTGGTATAAAAAAATGAGTGATCACAGAATTTCGTTATTTTGGCTGTAGCTATCATAGTTAACGAGAAAATCGACTTTAAAGTTTTTTATGAAAAAATTTCAAAAAAAATCAATTTTGGTATAAAAAAATGAGTGATCACAGAATTTCGTTATTTTGGCTGTAGCTATCATAGTTAACGAGAAAATCGACTTTAAAGTTTTTTATGAAAAAATTTCAAAAAAAATCAATTTTGGTATAAAAAAATGAGTGATCACAGAATTTCGTTATTTTGGCTGTAGCTATCATAGTTAACGAGAAAATCGACTTTAAAGTTTTTTATGAAAAAATTTCAAAAAAAATCAATTTTGGTATAAAAAAATGAGTGATCACAGAATTTCGTTATTTTGGCTGTAGCTATCATAGTTAACGAGAAAATCGACTTTAAAGTTTTTTATGAAAAAATTTCAAAAAAAATCAATTTTGGTATAAAAAAATGAGTGATCACAGAATTTCGTTATTTTGGCTGTAGCTATCATAGTTAACGAGAAAATCGACTTTAAAGTTTTTTATAAAAAAATTTCAAAAAAATCAATTTTGGTATGAAAAAATGAGTGATCACAGAATTTCGTTATTTTGGCTGTAGCTATCATAGTTAACGAGAAAATCGACTTTAAAGTTTTTTATAAAAAAATTTCAAAAAAATCAATTTTGGTATGAAAAATTGAGTGATCACAGAATTTCGTTATTTTGGCTGTAGCTATCATAGTTAACGAGAAAATCGACTTTAAAGTTTTTTATAAAAAAATTCTGATCACAGAATTTCGTTATTTTGGCTGTAGCTATCATAGTTAACGAGAAAATCGACTTTAAAGTTTTTTATAAAAAAAATTCAAAAAAATCAATTTTGGTATGAAAAATTGAGTGATCACAGAATTTCGTTATTTTGGCTGTAGCTATCATAGTTAACGAGAAAATCGACTTTAAAGTTTTTTATAAAAAAATTCTGATCACAGAATTTCGTTATTTTGGCTGTAGCTATCATAGTTAACGAGAAAATCGACTTTAAAGTTTTTTATAAAAAAATTTCAAAAAAATCAATTTTGGTATGAAAAAATGAGTGATCACAGAATTTCGTTATTTTGGCTGTAGCTATCATAGTTAACGAGAAAATCGACTTTAAAGTTTTTTATAAAAAAATTTCAAAAAAATCAATTTTGGTATGAAAAAATGAGTGATCACAGAATTTCGTTATTTTGGCTGTAGCTATCATAGTTAACGAGAAAATCGACTTTAAAGTTTTTTATAAAAAAATTTCAAAAAAATCAATTTTGGTATGAAAAATTGAGTGATCACAGAATTTCGTTATTTTGGCTGTAGCTATCATAGTTAACGAGAAAATCGACTTTAAAGTTTTTTATAAAAAAATTTCCAAAAAAATCAATTTTGGTATAAAAAAATGAGTGATCACAGAATTTCGTTATTTTGGCTGTAGCTATCATAGTTAACGAGAAAATCGACTTTAAAGTTTTTTATAAAAAAATTTCAAAAAAAATCAATTTTGGTATAAAAAAATGAGTGATCACAGAATTTCGTTATTTTGGCTGTAGCTATCATAGTTAACGAGAAAATCGACTTTAAAGTTTTTTATGAAAAAATTTCAAAAAAAATCAATTTTGGTATAAAAAAATGAGTGATCACAGAATTTCGTTATTTTGGCTGTAGCTATCATAGTTAACGAGAAAATCGACTTTAAAGTTTTTTATAAAAAAATTTCAAAAAAATCAATTTTGGTATGAAAAAATGAGTGATCACAGAATTTCGTTATTTTGGCTGTAGCTATCATAGTTAACGAGAAAATCGACTTTAAAGTTTTTTATAAAAAAATTTCAAAAAAATAAATTTGAAAAAGTATGAAAAAATGAGTGATCACAGAATTTCGTTATTTTGGCTGTAGCTATCATAGTTAACGAGAAAATCGACTTTAAAGTTTTTTATAAAAAAAATTCAAAAAAATCAATTTTGGTATGAAAAATTGAGTGATCACAGAATTTCGTTATTTTGGCTGTAGCTATCATAGTTAACGAGAAAATCGACTTTAACGTTTTTTATAAAAAAATTTCAAAAAAATCAATTTTGGTATGAAAAAATGAGTGCTCACAGAATTTCGTTATTTTGGCTGTAGCTATCATAGTTAACGAGAAAATCGACTTTAAAGTTTTTTATAAAAAAATTTCAAAAAAAATCAATTTTGGTATAAAAAAATGAGTGATCACAGAATTTCGTTATTTTGGCTGTAGCTATCATAGTTAACGAGAAAATCGACTTTAAAGTTTTTTATGAAAAAATTTCAAAAAAAATCAATTTTGGTATAAAAAAATGAGTGATCACAGAATTTCGTTATTTTGGCTGTAGCTATCATAGTTAACGAGAAAATCGACTTTAAAGTTTTTTATAAAAAAATTTCAAAAAAAATCAATTTTGGTATAAAAAAATGAGTGATCACAGAATTTCGTTATTTTGGCTGTAGCTATCATAGTTAACGAGAAAATCGACTTTAAAGTTTTTTATAAAAAAATTTCAAAAAAATTAATTTTGGTATGAAAAAATGAGTGATCACAGAATTTCGTTATTTTGGCTGTAGCTATCATAGTTAACGCGAAAATCGACTTTAAAGTTTTTTATAAAAAAATTTCAAAAAAAATCAATTTTGGTATAAAAAAATGAGTGATCACAGAATTTCGTTATTTTGGCTGTAGCTATCATAGTTAACGAGAAAATCGACTTTAAAGTTTTTTATAAAAAAATTTCAAAAAAATTAATTTTGGTATGAAAAAATGAGTGATCACAGAATTTCGTTATTTTGGCTGTAGCTATCATAGTTAACGCGAAAATCGACTTTAAAGTTTTTTATAAAAAAATTTCAAAAAAAATCAATTTTGGTATAAAAAAATGAGTGATCACAGAATTTCGTTATTTTGGCTGTAGCTATCATAGTTAACGAGAAAATCGACTTTAAAGTTTTTTATAAAAAAATTTCAAAAAAAATCAATTTTGGTATAAAAAAATGAGTGATCACAGAATTTCGTTATTTTGGCTGTAGCTATCATAGTTAACGAGAAAATCGACTTTAAAGTTTTTTATAAAAAAATTTCAAAAAAATTAATTTTGGTATGAAAAAATGAGTGATCACAGAATTTCGTTATTTTGGCTGTAGCTATCATAGTTAACGAGAAAATCGACTTTAAAGTTTTTTATAAAAAAATTTCAAAAAAAATCAATTTTGGTATAAAAAAATGAGTGATCACAGAATTTCGTTATTTTGGCTGTAGCTATCATAGTTAACGAGAAAATCGACTTTAAAGTTTTTTATAAAAAAATTTCAAAAAAATTAATTTTGGTATGAAAAAATGAGTGATCACAGAATTTCGTTATTTTGGCTGTAGCTATCATAGTTAACGCGAAAATCGACTTTAAAGTTTTTTATAAAAAAATTTCAAAAAAAATCAATTTTGGTATAAAAAAATGAGTGATCACAGAATTTCGTTATTTTGGCTGTAGCTATCATAGTTAACGAGAAAATCGACTTTAAAGTTTTTTATAAAAAAATTTCAAAAAAAATCAATTTTGGTATAAAAAAATGAGTGATCACAGAATTTCGTTATTTTGGCTGTAGCTATCATAGTTAACGAGAAAATCGACTTTAAAGTTTTTTATAAAAAAATTTCAAAAAAACCGATTTTGGTATGAAAAAATGAGTGATCACAGAATTTCGTTATTTTGGCTGTAGCTATCATAGTTAACGAGAAAATCGACTTTAAAGTTTTTTATAAAAAAATTTCAAAAAAAATCAATTTTCGTATAAAAAAATGAGTGAGCACAGAATTTCGTTATTTTGGCTGTAGCTATCATAGTTAACGAGAAAATCGACTTTAAAGTTTTTTATAAAAAAATTTGAAAAAAATCAATTTGAAAAAAGTATGAAACAATGAGTGATCACAGAATTTCGTTATTTTGGCTGTAGCTATCATAGTTAACGAGAAAATCGACTTTAAAGTTTTTTATAAAAAAATTTCAAAAAAACCGATTTTGGTATGAAAAAATGAGTGAGCACAGAATTTCGTTATTTTGGCTGTAGCTATCATAGTTAACGAGAAAATCGACTTTAAAGTTTTTTATAAAAAAATTTCAAAAAAAATCAATTTTCGTATAAAAAAATGAGTGAGCACAGAATTTCGTTATTTTGGCTGTAGCTATCATAGTTAACGAGAAAATCGACTTTAAAGTTTTTTATAAAAAAATTTGAAAAAAATCAATTTGAAAAAAGTATGAAACAATGAGTGATCACAGAATTTCGTTATTTTGGCTGTAGCTATCATAGTTAACGAGAAAATCGACTTTAAAGTTTTTTATAAAAAAATTTGAAAAAAATCAATTTAAAAAAAGTATGAAACAATGAGTGATCACAGAATTTCGTTATTTTGGCTGTAGCTATCATAGTTAACGAGAAAATCGACTTTAAAGTTTTTTATAAAAAAATTTCAAAAAAACCGATTTTGGTATGAAAAAATGAGTGATCACAGAATTTCGTTATTTTGGCTGTAGCTATCATAGTTAACGAGAAAATCGACTTTAAAGTTTTTTATAAAAAAATTTCAAAAAAACCGATTTTGGTATGAAAAAATGAGTGAGCACAGAATTTCGTTATTTTGGCTGTAGCTATCATAGTTAACGAGAAAATCGACTTTAAAGTTTTTTATAAAAAAATTTCAAAAAAACCGATTTTGGTATGAAAAAATGAGTGATCACAGAATTTCGTTATTTTGGCTGTAGCTATCATAGTTAACGCGAAAATCGACTTTAAAGTTTTTTATAAAAAAATTTCAAAAAAAAATCAATTTTGGTATAAAAAAATGAGTGATCACAGAATTTCGTTATTTTGGCTGTAGCTATCATAGTTAACGAGAAAATCGACATTAAAGTTTTTTATAAAAAAATTTCAAAAAAAATCAATTTTGGTATAAAGAAATGAGTGATCACAGAATTTCGTTATTTTGGCTGTAGCTATCATAGTTAACGAGAAAATCGACTTTAAAGTTTTTTATAAAAAAATTTCAAAAAAACCGATTTTGGTATGAAAAAATGAGTGATCACAGAATTTCGTTATTTTGGCTGTAGCTATCATAGTTAACGAGAAAATCGACTTTAAAGTTTTTTATAAAAAAATTTCAAAAAAACCGATTGTGGTATGAAAAAATGAGTGAGCACAGAATTTCGTTATTTTGGCTGTAGCTATCATAGTTAACGAGAAAATCGACTTTAAAGTTTTTTATAAAAAAATTTCAAAAAAAATCAATTTTCGTATAAAAAAATGAGTGAGCACAGAATTTCGTTATTTTGGCTGTAGCTATCATAGTTAACGAGAAAATCGACTTTAAAGTTTTTTATAAAAAAATTTGAAAAAAATCAATTTGAAAAAAGTATGAAACAATGAGTGATCACAGAATTTCGTTATTTTGGCTGTAGCTATCATAGTTAACGAGAAAATCGACTTTAAAGTTTTTTATAAAAAAATTTCAAAAAAATTAATTTTGGTATGAAAAAATGAGTGATCACAGAATTTCGTTATTTTGGCTGTAGCTATCATAGTTAACGAGAAAATCGACTTTAAAGTTTTTTATAAAAAAATTTCAAAAAAATCAATTTTGGTATGAAAAAATGAGTGATCACAGAATTTCGTTATTTTGGCTGTAGCTATCAAAGTTAACGAGAAAATCGACTTTAAAGTTTTTTATAAAAAAATTTCAAAAAAACCGATTTTGGTATGAAAAAATGAGTGATCACAGAATTTCGTTATTTTGGCTGTAGCTATCATAGTTAACGAGAAAATCGACTTTAAAGTTTTTTATAAAAAAATTTCAAAAAAAAATCAATTTTCGTATAAAAAAATGAGTGAGCACAGAATTTCGTTATTTTGGCTGTAGCTATCATAGTTAACGAGAAAATCGACTTTAAAGTTTTTTATAAAAAAATTTGAAAAAAATCAATTTGAAAAAAGTATGAAACAATGAGTGATCACAGAATTTCGTTATTTTGGCTGTAGCTATCATAGTTAACGAGAAAATCGACTTTAAAGTTTTTTATAAAAAAATTTCAAAAAAATTAATTTTGGTATGAAAAAATGAGTGATCACAGAATTTCGTTATTTTGGCTGTAGCTATCATAGTTAACGAGAAAATCGACTTTAAAGTTTTTTATAAAAAAATTTCAAAAAAATCAATTTTGGTATGAAAAAATGAGTGATCACAGAATTTCGTTATTTTGGCTGTAGCTATCATAGTTAACGAGAAAATCGACTTTAAAGTTTTTTATAAAAAAATTTCAAAAAAATCAATTTTGGTATGAAAAAATGAGTGATCACAGAATTTCGTTATTTTGGCTGTAGCTATCATAGTTAACGAGAAAATCGACTTTAAAGTTTTTTATAAAAAAATTTCAAAAAAATCAATTTTGGTATGAAAAAATGAGTGATCACAGAATTTCGTTATTTTGGCTGTAGCTATCATAGTTAACGAGAAAATCGACTTTAAAGTTTTTTATAAAAAAATTTCAAAAAAATAAATTTGAAAAAGTATGAAAAAATGAGTGATCACAGAATTTCGTTATTTTGGCTGTAGCTATCATAGTTAACGAGAAAATCGACTTTAAAGTTTTTTATAAAAAAATTTCAAAAAAATAAATTTGAAAAAAGTATGAAAAAATGAGTGATCACAGAATTTCGTTATTTTGGCTGTAGCTATCATAGTTAACGAGAAAATCGACTTTAAAGTTTTTTATAAAAAAATTTCAAAAAAATAAATTTGAAAAAAGTATGAAAAAATGAGTGATCACAGAATTTCGTTATTTTGGCTGTAGCTATCATAGTTAACGAGAAAATCGACTTTAAAGTTTTTTTTAAAAAAATTTCAAAAAAACCGATTTTGGTATGAAAAAATGAGTGATCACAGAATTTCGTTATTTTGGCTGTAGCTATCATAGTTAACGAGAAAATCGACTTTAAAGTTTTTTATAAAAAAATTTCAAAAAAATCAATTTTGGTATGAAAAAATGAGTGATCACAGAATTTCGTTATTTTGGCTGTAGCTATCATAGTTAACGAGAAAATCGACTTTAAAGTTTTTTATAAAAAAATTTCAAAAAAATCAATTTTGGTATGAAAAAATGAGTGATCACAGAATTTCGTTATTTTGGCTGTAGCTATCATAGTTAACGAGAAAATCGACTTTAAAGTTTTTTATAAAAAAATTTCAAAAAAATCAATTTTGGTATGAAAAAATGAGTGATCACAGAATTTCATTATTTTGGCTGTAGCTATCATAGTTGACGAGAAAATCGACTTAAAAGTTTTTTATAAAAAAATTAAAAAAAAATCAATTTTGGTATGAAAAAATGAGTGATCACAGAATTTCGTTATTTTGGCTGTAGCTATCATAGTTAACGAGAAAATCGACTTTAAAGTTTTTTATAAAAAAATTTCAAAAAAACCGATTTTGGTATGAAAAAATGAGTGATCACAGAATTTCGTTATTTTGGCTGTAGCTATCATAGTTAACGAGAAAATCGACTTTAAAGTTTTTTATAAAAAAATTTCAAAAAAAATCAATTTTGGTATAAAAAAATGAGTGATCACAGAATTTCGTTATTTTGGCTGTAGCTATCATAGTTAACGAGAAAATCGACTTTAAAGTTTTTTATAAAAAAATTTCAAAAAAACCGATTTTGGTATGAAAAAATGAGTGATCACAGAATTTCGTTATTTTGGCTGTAGCTATCATAGTTAACGAGAAAATCGACTTTAAAGTTTTTTATAAAAAAATTTCAAAAAAAATCAATTTTGGTATAAAAAAATGAGTGATCACAGAATTTCGTTATTTTGGCTGTAGCTATCATAGTTAACGAGAAAATCGACTTTAAAGTTTTTTATAAAAAAATTTCAAAAAAAAATCAATTTTGATATAAAAAAATGAGTGATCACAGAATTAAAAAAATGAGTGATCACAGAATTTCGTTATTTTGGCTGTAGCTATCATAGTTAACGAGAAAATCGACTTTAAAGTTTTTTATAAAAAAGTTTCAAAAAAAATCAATTTTGGTATAAAAAAATGAGTGATCACAGAATTTCGTTATTTTGGCTGTAGCTATCATAGTTAACGAGAAAATCGACTTTAAAGTTTTTTATAAAAAAATTTCAAAAAAAATCAATTTTGGTATAAAAAAATGAGTGATCACAGAATTTCGTTATTTTGGCTGTAGCTATCATAGTTAACGAGAAAATCGACTTTAAAGTTTTTTATAAAAAAATTTCAAAAAAAATCAATTTTGGTATGAAAAAATGAGTGATCAAAGAATTTCGTTATTTTGGCTGTAGCTATCATAGTTAACGAGAAAATCGACTTTAAAGTTTTTTATAAAAAAATTTCAAAAAAAAATCAATTTTGGTATAAAAAAATGAGTGATCACAGAATTTCGTTATTTTGGCTGTAGCTATCATAGTTAACGAGAAAATCGACTTTAAAGTTTTTTATAAAAAAATTTCAAAAAAAAATCAATTTTGGTATAAAAAAATGAGTGATCACAGAATTTCGTTATTTTGGCTGTAGCTATCATAGTTAACGAGAAAATCGACTTTAAAGTTTTTTATAAAAAAATTTCAAAAAAAATCAATTTTGGTATAAAAAAAATGAGTGATCACAGAATTTCGTTATTTTGGCTGTAGCTATCATAGTTAACGAGAAAATCGACTTTAAAGTTTTTTATAAAAAAATTTCAAAAAAAAATCAATTTTGGTATAAAAAAATGAGTGATCACAGAATTTCGTTATTTTGGCTGTAGCTATCATAGTTAACGAGAAAATCGACTTTAAAGTTTTTTATAAAAAAATTTCAAAAAAAATCAATTTTGGTATAAAAAAATGAGTGATCACAGAATTTCGTTATTTTGGCTGTAGCTATCATAGTTAACGAGAAAATCGACTTTAAAGTTTTTTATAAAAAAATTTCAAAAAAAAATCAATTTTGGTATAAAAAAATGAGTGATCACAGAATTTCGTTATTTTGGCTGTAGCTATCATAGTTAACGAGAAAATCGACTTTAAAGTTTTTTATAAAAAAATTTCAAAAAAAAATCAATTTTGGTATAAAAAAATGAGTGATCACAGAAAATGAGTGATCACAGAATTTCGTTATTTTGGCTGTAGCTATCATAGTTAACGAGAAAATCGACTTTAAAGTTTTTTATAAAAAAATTTCAAAAAAAATCAATTTTGGTATAAAAAAAATGAGTGATCACAGAATTTCGTTATTTTGGCTGTAGCTATCATAGTTAACGAGAAAATCGACTTTAAAGTTTTTTATAAAAAAATTTCAAAAAAAAATCAATTTTGGTATAAAAAAATGAGTGATCACAGAATTTCGTTATTTTGGCTGTAGCTATCATAGTTAACGAGAAAATCGACTTTAAAGTTTTTTATAAAAAAATTTCAAAAAAAATCAATTTTGGTATAAAAAAATGAGTGATCACAGAATTTCGTTATTTTGGGCTGTAGCTATCATAGTTAACGAGAAAATCGACTTTAAAGTTTTTTATAAAAAAATTTCAAAAAAAAATCAATTTTGGTATAAAAAAATGAGTGATCACAGAATTTCGTTATTTTGGCTGTAGCTATCATAGTTAACGAGAAAAATCGACTTTAAAGTTTTTTATAAAAAAATTTCAAAAAAAAATCAATTTTGGTATAAAAAAATGAGTGGATCACAGAATTTCGTTATTTTGGCTGTAGCTATCATAGTTAACGAGAAAATCGACTTTAAAGTTTTTTATAAAAGAATTTAAAAAAAAAATCAATTTTGGTATAAAAAAATGAGTGATCACAGAATTTGGTTATTTTGGCTGTAGCTATCATAGTTAACGAGAAAATCGACTTTAAAGTTTTTTTATAAAAGAATTTAAAAAAAAAATCAATTTTGGTATAAAAAAATGAGTGATCACAGAATTTCGTTATTTTGGCTGTAGCTATCATAGTTAACGAGAAAAATCGACTTTAAAGTTTTTTATAAAAAAATTTCAAAAAAAAAATCAATTTTGGTATAAAAAAATGAGTGATCACAGAATTTCGTTATTTTGGCTGTAGCTATCATAGTTAACGAGAAAATCGACTTTAAAGTTTTTTTATAAAAAAATTTCAAAAAAAAATCAATTTTGGTATAAAAAAATGAAGTGATCACAGAATTTCGTTATTTTGGCTGTAGCTATCATAGTTAACGAGAAAATCGACTTTAAAGTTTTTTTATAAAAGAATTTAAAAAAAAATCAATTTTGGTATAAAAAAATGAGTGATCACAGAATTTCGGTTATTTTGGCTGTAGCTATCATAGTTAACGAGGAAAATCGACTTTAAAGTTTTTTATAAAAAAATTTCAAAAAAAAATCAATTTTGGTATAAAAAAAATGAGTGATCACAGAATTTCGTTATTTTGGCTGTAGCTATCATAGTTAACGAGAAAATCGACTTTAAAGTTTTTTATAAAAAAATTTCAAAAAAAAATCAATTTTGGTATAAAAAAATGAGTGATCACAGAATTTCGTTATTTTGGCTGTAGCTATCATAGTTAACGAGAAAATCGACTTTAAAGTTTTTTATAAAAAAATTTCAAAAAAAAATCAATTTTGGTATAAAAAAATGAGTGATCACAGAATTTCGTTATTTTGGCTGTAGCTATCATAGTTAACGAGAAAATCGACTTTAAAGTTTTTTATAAAAAAATTTCAAAAAAAAATCAATTTTGGTATAAAAAAATGAGTGATCACAGAATTTCGTTATTTTGGCTGTAGCTATCATAGTTAACGAGAAAATCGACTTTAAAGTTTTTTATAAAAAAATTTCAAAAAAAAATCAATTTTGGTATAAAAAAATGAGTGATCACAGAATTTCGTTATTTGGCTGTAGCTATCATAGTTAACGAGAAAATCGACTTTAAAGTTTTTTATAAAAAAATTTCAAAAAAAATCAATTTTGGTATAAAAAAATGAGTGATCACAGAATTTCGTTATTTTGGCTGTAGCTATCATAGTTAACGAGAAAATCGACTTTAAAGTTTTTTATAAAAGAATTTAAAAAAAAAATCAATTTTGGTATAAAAAAAATGAGTGATCACAGAATTTCGTTATTTTGGCTGTAGCTATCATAGTTAACGAGAAAATCGACTTTAAAGTTTTTTATAAAAAAATTTCAAAAAAAAAATCAATTTTGGTATAAAAAAATGAGTGATCACAGAATTTCGTTATTTTGGCTGTAGCTATCATAGTTAACGAGAAAATCGACTTTAAAGTTTTTTATAAAAAAATTTCAAAAAAAAAATCAATTTTGGTATAAAAAAATGAGTGATCACAGAATTTCGTTATTTTGGCTGTAGCTATCATAGTTAACGAGAAAATCGACTTTAAAGTTTTTTATAAAAGAATTTAAAAAAAAATCAATTTTGGTATAAAAAAATGAGTGATCACAGAATTTCGTTATTTTGGCTGTAGCTATCATAGTTAACGAGAAAATCGACTTTAAAGTTTTTTATAAAAAAATTTCAAAAAAAAATCAATTTTGATATAAAAAAATGAGGTGATCACAGAATTAAAAAAATGAGTGATCACAGAATTTCGTTATTTTGGCTGTAGCTATCATAGTTAACGAGAAAATCGACTTTTAAAGTTTTTTATAAAAAAATTTCAAAAAAAATCAATTTTGGTATAAAAAAATGAGTGATCACAGAATTTCGTTATTTTGGCTGTAGCTATCATAGTTAACGAGAAAATCGACTTTAAAGTTTTTTATAAAAAAATTTCAAAAAAAATCAATTTTGGTATAAAAAAATGAGTGATCACAGAATTTCGTTTATTTTGGCTGTAGCTATCATAGTTAACGAGAAAATCGACTTTAAAGTTTTTTATAAAAAAATTTCAAAAAAAAATCAATTTTGGTATAAAAAAATGAGTGATCACAGAATTTCGTTATTTTGGCTGTAGCTATCATAGTTAACGAGAAAATCGACTTTAAAGTTTTTTATAAAAGAATTTAAAAAAAAAATCAATTTTTGGTATAAAAAAATGAGTGATCACAGAATTTCGTTATTTTGGCTGTAGCTATCATAGTTAACGAGAAAATCGACTTTAAAGTTTTTTATAAAAAAATTTCAAAAAAAAATCAATTTTGGATATAAAAAAATGAGTGATCAAAATTAAAAAAAGAGTGATCACAGAATTTCGTTATTTTGGCTGTAGCTATCATAGTTAACGAGAAAATCGACTTTAAAGTTTTTTATAAAAAAATTTCAAAAAAAAATCAATTTTGGTATAAAAAAATGAGTGATCACAGAATTTCGTTATTTTGGCTGTAGCTATCATAGTTAACGAGAAAATCGACTTTAAAGTTTTTTATAAAAAAATTTCAAAAAAGAATCAATTTTGGTATAAAAAAATGAGTGATCACAGAATTTCGTTATTTTGGCTGTAGCTATCATAGTTAACGAGAAAATCGACTTTAAAGTTTTTTATAAAAAAATTTCAAAAAAAAATCAATTTTGGTATAAAAAAATGAGGTGATCACAGAATTTCGTTATTTTGGCTGTAGCTATCATAGTTAACGAGAAAATCGACTTTAAAGTTTTTTATAAAAAAATTTCAAAAAAAATCAATTTTGGTATAAAAAAATGAGTGATCACAGAATTTCGTTATTTTGGCTGTAGCTATCATAGTTAACGAGAAAAATCGACTTTAAAGTTTTTTATAAAAAAATTTCAAAAAAAAAATCAATTTTGGTATAAAAAAATGAGTGATCACAGAATTTCGTTATTTTGGCTGTAGCTATCATAGTTAACGAGAAAATCGACTTTAAAGTTTTTTATAAAAAAATTTCAAAAAAAAATCAATTTTGGTATAAAAAAATGAGTGATCACAGAATTTCGTTATTTTGGCTGTAGCTATCATAGTTAACGAGAAAATCGACTTTAAAGTTTTTTATAAAAAAATTTCAAAAAAAAATCAATTTTGGTATAAAAAAATGAGTGATCACAGAATTTCGTTATTTTGGCTGTAGCTATCATAGTTAACGAGAAAATCGACTTTAAAGTTTTTTATAAAAAAATTTCAAAAAAAAATCAATTTTGGTATAAAAAAAATGAGTGATCACAGAATTTCGTTATTTTGGCTGTAGCTATCATAGTTAACGAGAAAATCGACTTTAAAGTTTTTTATAAAAAAATTTCAAAAAAAAATCAATTTTGGTATAAAAAAATGAGTGATCACAGAATTTCGTTATTTTGGCTGTAGCTATCATAGTTAACGAGAAAATCGACTTTAAAGTTTTTTATAAAAAAATTTCAAAAAAAAAATCAATTTTGGTATAAAAAATGAGTGATCACAGAATTTCGTTATTTTGGCTGTAGCTATCATAGTTAACGAGAAAATCGACTTTAAAGTTTTTTAATAAAAAAATTTCAAAAAAAAATCAATTTTGGTATAAAAAAATGAGTGATCACAGAATTTCGTTATTTTGGCTGTAGCTATCATAGTTAACGAGAAAATCGACTTTAAAGTTTTTTATAAAAAATTTCAAAAAAAATCAATTTTGGTATAAAAAAAAATGAGTGATCACAGAATTTCGTTATTTTGGCTGTAGCTATCATAGTTAACGAGAAAATCGACTTTAAAGTTTTTTATAAAAAAATTTCAAAAAAAAATCAATTTTGGTATAAAAAAAATGAGTGATCACAGAATTTCGTTATTTTGGCTGTAGCTATCATAGTTAACGAGAAAATCGACTTTAAAGTTTTTTATAAAAAAATTTCAAAAAAAAATCAATTTTGGTATAAAAAAATGAGTGATCACAGAATTTCGTTATTTTGGCTGTAGCTATCATAGTTTAACGAGAAAATCGACTTTAAAGTTTTTTATAAAAAAAATTTCAAAAAAAAATCAATTTTGGTATAAAAAAATGAGTGATCACAGAATTTCGTTATTTTGGCTGTAGCTATCATAGTTAACGAGAAAATCGACTTTAAAGTTTTTTATAAAAAAATTTCAAAAAAAAAATCAATTTTGGTATAAAAAAAATGAGTGGATCACAGAATTTCGTTATTTTGGCTGTAGCTATCATAGTTAACGAGAAAATCGACTTTAAAGTTTTTTTATAAAAAAATTTCAAAAAAAAATCAATTTTGGTATAAAAAAATGAGTGATCACAGAATTTCGTTATTTTGGCTGTAGCTATCATAGTTAACGAGAAAATCGACTTTAAAGTTTTTTATAAAAAAATTTCAAAAAAAAATCAATTTTGGTATAAAAAAAATGAGTGATCACAGAATTTCGTTATTTTGGGCTGTAGCTATCATAGTTAACGAGAAAATCGACTTTAAAGTTTTTTATAAAAAAATTTCAAAAAAAATCAATTTTGGTATAAAAAAAATGAGTGATCACAGAATTTCGTTATTTTGGCTGTAGCTATCATAGTTAACGAGAAAATCGACTTTAAAGTTTTTTATAAAAAAATTTCAAAAAAAAATCAATTTTGGTATAAAAAAATGAGTGATCACAGAATTTCGTTATTTTGGCTGTAGCTATCATAGTTAACGAGAAAATCGACTTTAAAGTTTTTTATAAAAAAATTTCAAAAAAAAATCAATTTTGGTATAAAAAAATGAGTGATCACAGAATTTCGTTATTTTGGCTGTAGCTATCATAGTTAACGAGAAAATCGACTTTAAAGTTTTTTATAAAAAAATTTCAAAAAAAAATCAATTTTGGTATAAAAAAATGAGTGATCACAGAATTTCGTTATTTTGGCTGTAGCTATCATAGTTAACGAGAAAATCGACTTTAAAGTTTTTTATAAAAAAATTTCAAAAAAAAAATCAATTTTGGTATAAAAAAAATGAGTGATCACAGAATTTCGTTATTTTGGCTGTAGCTATCATAGTTAACGAGAAAATCGACTTTAAAGTTTTTTATAAAAAAATTTCAAAAAAAAATCAATTTTGGTATAAAAAAATGAGTGATCACAGAATTTCGTTATTTTGGCTGTAGCTATCATAGTTAACGAGAAAATCGACTTTAAAGTTTTTTATAAAAGAATTTCAAAAAAAAATCAATTTTGGTATAAAAAAAATGAGTGATCACAGAATTTCGTTTATTTTGGCTGTAGCTATCATAGTTAACGAGAAAATCGACTTTAAAGTTTTTTATAAAAAAATTTCAAAAAAAAATCAATTTTGGTATAAAAAAATGAGTGATCACAGAATTTCGTTATTTTGGCTGTAGCTATCATAGTTAACGAGAAAATCGACTTTAAAGTTTTTTATAAAAAAATTTCAAAAAAAAATCAATTTTGGTATAAAAAAAATGAGTGATCACAGAATTTCGTTATTTTGGCTGTAGCTATCATAGTTAACGAGAAAATCGACTTTAAAGTTTTTTATAAAAAGAATTTCAAAAAAAAATCAATTTTGGTATAAAAAAAATGGAGTGATCACAGAATTTTCGTTATTTTGGCTGTAGCTATCATAGTTAACGAGAAAATCGACTTTAAAGTTTTTTTATAAAAAAATTTCAAAAAAAAATCAATTTTGGTATAAAAAAAATGAGTGATCACAGAATTTCGTTATTTTGGCTGTAGCTATCATAGTTAACGAGAAAATCGACTTTAAAGTTTTTTAATAAAAAAATTTCAAAAAAAATCAAATTTGGTATAAAAAAAATGAGTGATCACAGAATTTCGTTATTTTGGCTGTAGCTATCATAGTTAACGAGAAAATCGACTTTAAAGTTTTTTTATAAAAAAAATTTTCAAAAAAAAATCAATTTTGGGTATAAAAAAATTGAGTGATCACAGGAATTTCGTTATTTTTGGCTGTAGCTATCATAGTTAACGAGAAAATCGACTTTAAAGTTTTTTATAAAAAAAATTTCAAAAAAAAATCAATTTCTGGTATAAAAAAAATGAGTGATCACAGAATTTCGTTATTTTGGCTGTAGCTATCATAGTTAACGAGAAAATCGACTTTAAAGTTTTTTATAAAAAGAATTTAAAAAAAAATCAATTTTGGTATAAAAAAATGAGTGATCACAGAATTTCGTTATTTTGGCTGTAGCTATCATAGTTAACGAGAAAATCGACTTTAAAGTTTTTTATAAAAGAATTTTCAAAAAAAAATCAATTTTGGTATAAAAAAAATGAGTGATCACAGAAATTTCGTTATTTTGGCTGTAGCTATCATAGTTTAACGAGAAATCGACTTTAAAGTTTTTTATAAAAAAATTTCAAAAAAAAATCAATTTTGGTATAAAAAAATGAGTGATCACAGAATTTCGTTATTTTGGCTGTAGCTATCATAGTTAACGAGACATAGTTAACGAGAAAATCGACTTTAAAGTTTTTTATAAAAAAGTTTCAAAAAAAATCAATTTTGGTATAAAAAAATGAGTGATCACAGAATTTCGTTATTTTGGCTGTAGCTATCATAGTTAACGAGAAAATCGACTTTAAAGTTTTTTATAAAAAAAATTTCAAAAAAAATCAATTTTGGTATAAAAAAATGAGTGATCACAGAATTTCGTTATTTTGGCTGTAGCTATCATAGTTAACGAGAAAATCGACTTTAAAGTTTTTTATAAAAAAATTTCAAAAAAAATCAATTTTGGTATGAAAAAATGAGTGATCACAGAATTTCGTTATTTTGGCTGTAGCTATCATAGTTAACGAGAAAATCGACTTTAAAGTTTTTTATAAAAAAATGTCAAAAAAAAATCAATTTTGGTATGAAAAAATGAGTGATCACAGAATTTCGTTATTTTGGCTGTAGCTATCATAGTTAACGAGAAAATCGACTTTAAAGTTTTTTATAAAAAAATTTCAAAAAAAATCAATTTTGGTATAAAAAAATGAGTGATCACAGAATTTCGTTATTTTGGCTGTAGCTATCATAGTTAACGAGAAAATCGACTTTAAAGTTTTTTATAAAAAAATTTCAAAAAAAATCAATTTTGATATAAAAAAATGAGTGATCACAGAATTTCGTTATTTTGGCTGTAGCTATCATAGTTAACGAGAAAATCGACTTTAAAGTTTTTTATAAAAAAATTTCAAAAAAAAAATCAATTTTGGTATAAAAAAATGAGTGATCACAGAATTTCGTTATTTTGGCTGTAGCTATCATAGTTAACGAGAAAATCTACTTTAAAGTTTTTTATAAAAAAATTTCAAAAAAAATCAATTTTGGTATGAAAAAATGAGTGATCACAGAATTTCGTTATTTTGGCTGTAGCTATCATAGTTAACGAGAAAATCGACTTTAAAGTTTTTTATAAAAAAATTTCAAAAAAAATCAATTTTGGTATGAAAAAATGAGTGATCACAGAATTTCGTTATTTTGGCTGTAGCTATCATAGTTAACGAGAAAATCGACTTTAAAGTTTTTTATAAAAAAATTTCAAAAAAAATCAATTTTGGTATAAAAAAATGAGTGATCACAGAATTTCGTTATTTTGGCTGTAGCTATCATAGTTAACGAGAAAATCGACTTTAAAGTTTTTTATAAAAAAATTTCAAAAAAAAATCAATTTTGGTATAAAAAAATGAGTGATCACAGAATTTCGTTATTTTGGCTGTAGCTATCATAGTTAACGAGAAAATCGACTTTAAAGTTTTTTATAAAAAAGTTTCAAAAAAAATCAATTTTGGTATAAAAAAATGAGTGATCACAGAATTTCGTTATTTTGGCTGTAGCTATCATAGTTAACGAGAAAATCGACTTTAAAGTTTTTTATAAAAAAATTTCAAAAAAAAATCAATTTTGGTATAAAAAAATGAGTGATCACAGAATTTCGTTATTTTGGCTGTAGCTATCATAGTTAACGAGAAAATCGACTTTAAAGTTTTTTATAAAAAAATTTCAAAAAAAAATCAATTTTGGTATAAAAAAATGAGTGATCACAGAATTTCGTTATTTTGGCTGTAGCTATCATAGTTAACGAGAAAATCGACTTTAAAGTTTTTTATAAAAAAGTTTCAAAAAAAATCAATTTTGGTATAAAAAAATGAGTGATCACAGAATTTCGTTATTTTGGCTGTAGCTATCATAGTTAACGAGAAAATCGACTTTAAAGTTTTTTATAAAAAAATTTCAAAAAAAATCAATTTTGGTATAAAAAAATGAGTGATCACAGGAATTTCGTTATTTTGGCTGTAGCTATCATAGTTAACGAGAAAATCGACTTTAAAGTTTTTTATAAAAAAATTTCAAAAAAAATCAATTTTGGTATGAAAAAATGAGTGATCACAGAATTTCGTTATTTTGGCTGTAGCTATCATAGTTAACGAGAAAATCGACTTTAAAGTTTTTTATAAAAAAATTTCAAAAAAAAATCAATTTTGGTATAAAAAAATGAGTGATCACAGAATTTCGTTATTTTGGCTGTAGCTATCATAGTTAACGAGAAAATCGACTTTAAAGTTTTTTATAAAAAAGTTTCAAAAAAAATCAATTTTGGTATAAAAAAATGAGTGATCACAGAATTTCGTTATTTTGGCTGTAGCTATCATAGTTAACGAGAAAATCGACTTTAAAGTTTTTTATAAAAAAATTTCAAAAAAAAATCAATTTTGGTATAAAAAAATGAGTGATCACAGAATTTCGTTATTTTGGCTGTAGCTATCATAGTTAACGAGAAAATCGACTTTAAAGTTTTTTATAAAAAAATTTCAAAAAAAAATCAATTTTGGTATAAAAAAATGAGTGATCACAGAATTTCGTTATTTTGGCTGTAGCTATCATAGTTAACGAGAAAATCGACTTTAAAGTTTTTTATAAAAAAGTTTCAAAAAAAATCAATTTTGGTATAAAAAAATGAGTGATCACAGAATTTCGTTATTTTGGCTGTAGCTATCATAGTTAACGAGAAAATCGACTTTAAAGTTTTTTATAAAAAAATTTCAAAAAAAATCAATTTTGGTATAAAAAAATGAGTGATCACAGAATTTCGTTATTTTGGCTGTAGCTATCATAGTTAACGAGAAAATCGACTTTAAAGTTTTTTATAAAAAAATTTCAAAAAAAATCAATTTTGGTATGAAAAAATGAGTGATCACAGAATTTCGTTATTTTGGCTGTAGCTATCATAGTTAACGAGAAAATCGACTTTAAAGTTTTTTATAAAAAAATGTCAAAAAAAATCAATTTTGGTATGAAAAAATGAGTGATCACAGAATTTCGTTATTTTGGCTGTAGCTATCATAGTTAACGAGAAAATCGACTTTAAAGTTTTTTATAAAAAAATTTCAAAAAAAATCAATTTTGGTATAAAAAAATGAGTGATCACAGAATTTCGTTATTTTGGCTGTAGCTATCATAGTTAACGAGAAAATCGACTTTAAAGTTTTTTATAAAAAATTTCAAAAAAAATCAATTTTGATATAAAAAAATGAGTGATCACAGAATTTCGTTATTTTGGCTGTAGCTATCATAGTTAACGAGAAAATCGACTTTAAAGTTTTTTATAAAAAAATTTCAAAAAAAAATCAATTTTGGTATAAAAAAATGAGTGATCACAGAATTTCGTTATTTTGGCTGTAGCTATCATAGTTAACGAGAAAATCTACTTTAAAGTTTTTTATAAAAAAATTTCAAAAAAAATCAATTTTGGTATGAAAAAATGAGTGATCACAGAATTTCGTTATTTTGGCCTGTAGCTATCATAGTTAACGAGAAAATCGACTTTAAAGTTTTTTATAAAAAAATTTCAAAAAAAATCAATTTTGGTATGAAAAAATGAGTGATCACAGAATTTCGTTATTTTGGCTGTAGCTATCATAGTTAACGAGAAAATCGACTTTAAAGTTTTTTATAAAAAAATTTCAAAAAAAATCAATTTTGGTATAAAAAAATGAGTGATCACAGAATTTCGTTATTTTGGCTGTAGCTATCATAGTTAACGAGAAAATCGACTTTAAAGTTTTTTATAAAAAAATTTCAAAAAAAAATCAATTTTGGTATAAAAAAAATGAGTGATCACAGAATTTCGTTATTTTGGCTGTAGCTATCATAGTTAACGAGAAAATCGACTTTAAAGTTTTTTATAAAAAAATTTCAAAAAAAAATCAATTTTGATATAAAAAAATGAGTGATCACAGAATTTCGTTATTTTGGCTGTAGCTATCATAGTTAACGAGAAAATCGACTTTAAAGTTTTTTATAAAAAAATTTCAAAAAAAATCAATTTTGGTATAAAAAAATGAGTGATCACAGAATTTCGTTATTTTGGCTGTAGCTATCATAGTTAACGAGAAAATCGACTTTAAAGTTTTTTATAAAAAAATTTCAAAAAAAAAATCAATTTTGGTATAAAAAAATGAGTGATCACAGAATTTCGTTATTTTGGCTGTAGCTATCATAGTTAACGAGAAAATCGACTTTAAAGTTTTTTATAAAAAAATTTCAAAAAAAATCAATTTTGGTATGAAAAAATGAGTGATCACAGAATTTCGTTATTTTGGCTGTAGCTATCATAGTTAACGAGAAAATCGACTTTAAAGTTTTTTATAAAAAAATTTCAAAAAAAATCAATTTTGATATAAAAAAATGAGTGATCACAGAATTTCGTTATTTTGGCTGTAGCTATCATAGTTAACGAGAAAATCGACTTTAAAGTTTTTTATAAAAAATTTCAAAAAAAAATCAATTTTGGTATAAAAAAATGAGTGATCACAGAATTTCGTTATTTTGGCTGTAGCTATCATAGTTAACGAGAAAATCGACTTTAAAGTTTTTTATAAAAAAATTTCAAAAAAAATCAATTTTGGTATAAAAAAATGAGTGATCACAGAATTTCGTTATTTTGGCTGTAGCTATCATAGTTAACGAGAAAATCGACTTTAAAGTTTTTTATAAAAAAATTTCAAAAAAAATCAATTTTGATATAAAAAAATGAGTGATCACAGAATTTCGTTATTTTGGCTGTAGCTATCATAGTTAACGAGAAAATCGACTTTAAAGTTTTTTATAAAAAAATTTCAAAAAAAATCAATTTTGGTATAAAAAAATGAGTGATCACAGAATTTCGTTATTTTGGCTGTAGCTATCATAGTTAACGAGAAAATCGACTTTAAAGTTTTTTATAAAAAAATTTCAAAAAAAAATCAATTTTGGTATAAAAAAATGAGTGATCACAGAATTTCGTTATTTTGGCTGTAGCTATCATAGTTAACGAGAAAATCGACTTTAAAGTTTTTTATAAAAAAATTTCAAAAAAAATCAATTTTGGTATGAAAAAATGAGTGATCACAGAATTTCGTTATTTTGGCTGTAGCTATCATAGTTAACGAGAAAATCGACTTTAAAGTTTTTATAAAAAAATTTCAAAAAAAAAATCAATTTTGGTATAAAAAATGAGTGATCACAGAATTTCGTTATTTTGGCTGTAGCTATCATAGTTAACGAGAAAATCGACTTTAAAGTTTTTTATAAAAAAATTTCAAAAAAAATCAATTTTGGTATGAAAAAATGAGTGATCACAGAATTTCGTTATTTTGGCTGTAGCTATCATAGTTAACGAGAAAATCGACTTTAAAGTTTTTTATAAAAAAATTTCAAAAAAAATCAATTTTGATATAAAAAAAATGAGTGATCACAGAATTTCGTTATTTTGGCTGTAGCTATCATAGTTAACGAGAAAATCGACTTTAAAGTTTTTTATAAAAAAATTTCAAAAAAAATCAATTTTGGTATAAAAAAATGAGTGATCACAGAATTTCGTTATTTTGGCTGTAGCTATCATAGTTAACGAGAAAATCGACTTTAAAGTTTTTTATAAAAAAATTTCAAAAAAAAATCAATTTTGGTATAAAAAAATGAGTGATCACAGAATTTCGTTATTTTGGCTGTAGCTATCATAGTTAACGAGAAAATCGACTTTAAAGTTTTTTATAAAAAAATTTCAAAAAAAATCAATTTTGGTATGAAAAAATGAGTGATCACAGAATTTCGTTATTTTGGCTGTAGCTATCATAGTTAACGAGAAAATCGACTTTAAAGTTTTTTATAAAAAAATTTCAAAAAAAAATCAATTTTGGTATAAAAAAATGAGTGATCACAGAATTTCGTTATTTTGGCTGTAGCTATCATAGTTAACGAGAAAATCGACTTTAAAGTTTTTTATAAAAAAATTTCAAAAAAAATCAATTTTGGTATGAAAAAATGAGTGATCACAGAATTTCGTTATTTTGGCTGTAGCTATCATAGTTAACGAGAAAATCGACTTTAAAGTTTTTTATAAAAAAATTTCAAAAAAAAATCAATTTTGGTATAAAAAAATGAGTGATCACAGAATTTCGTTATTTTGGCTGTAGCTATCATAGTTAACGAGAAAATCGACTTTAAAGTTTTTTATAAAAAAATTTCAAAAAAAAATCAATTTTGATATAAAAAAATGAGTGATCACAGAATTTCGTTATTTTGGCTGTAGCTATCATAGTTAACGAGAAAATCGACTTTAAAGTTTTTTATAAAAAAATTTCAAAAAAAAATCAATTTTGGTATAAAAAAATGAGTGATCACAGAATTTCGTTATTTTGGCTGTAGCTATCATAGTTAACGAGAAAATCGACTTTAAAGTTTTTTATAAAAAAGTTTCAAAAAAAATCAATTTTGGTATAAAAAAATGAGTGATCACAGAATTTCGTTATTTTGGCTGTAGCTATCATAGTTAACGAGAAAATCGACTTTAAAGTTTTTTATAAAAAAATTTCAAAAAAAAATCAATTTTGGTATAAAAAAATGAGTGATCACAGAATTTCGTTATTTTGGCTGTAGCTATCATAGTTAACGAGAAAATCGACTTTAAAGTTTTTTATAAAAAAATTTCAAAAAAAATCAATTTTGATATAAAAAAATGAGTGATCACAGAATTTCGTTATTTTGGCTGTAGCTATCATAGTTAACGAGAAAATCGACTTTAAAGTTTTTTATAAAAAAATTTCAAAAAAAATCAATTTTGGTATGAAAAAATGAGTGATCACAGAATTTCGTTATTTTGGCTGTAGCTATCATAGTTAACGAGAAAATCGACTTTAAAGTTTTTTATAAAAAAATTTCAAAAAAAAAATCAATTTTGGTATAAAAAAATGAGTGATCACAGAATTTCGTTATTTTGGCTGTAGCTATCATAGTTAACGAGAAAATCGACTTTAAAGTTTTTTATAAAAAAATTTCAAAAAAAATCAATTTTGATATAAAAAAATGAGTGATCACAGAATTTCGTTATTTTGGCTGTAGCTATCATAGTTAACGAGAAAATCGACTTTAAAGTTTTTTATAAAAAAATTTCAAAAAAAATCAATTTTGGTATGAAAAAATGAGTGATCACAGAATTTCGTTATTTTGGCTGTAGCTATCATAGTTAACGAGAAAATCGACTTTAAAGTTTTTTATAAAAAAATTTCAAAAAAAAATCAATTTTGGTATAAAAAAATGAGTGATCACAGAATTTCGTTATTTTGGCTGTAGCTATCATAGTTAACGAGAAAATCGACTTTAAAGTTTTTTATAAAAAAATTTCAAAAAAAATCAATTTTGGTATAAAAAAATGAGTGATCACAGAATTTCGTTATTTTGGCTGTAGCTATCATAGTTAACGAGAAAATCGACTTTAAAGTTTTTTATAAAAAAATTTCAAAAAAAATCAATTTTGGTATAAAAAAATGAGTGATCACAGAATTTCGTTATTTTGGCTGTAGCTATCATAGTTAACGAGAAAATCGACTTTAAAGTTTTTTATAAAAAAATTTCAAAAAAAATCAATTTTGGTATGAAAAAATGAGTGATCACAGAATTTCGTTATTTTGGCTGTAGCTATCATAGTTAACGAGAAAATCGACTTTAAAGTTTTTTATAAAAAAATTTCAAAAAAAATCAATTTTGGTATGAAAAAATGAGTGATCACAGAATTTCGTTATTTTGGCTGTAGCTATCATAGTTAACGAGAAAATCGACTTTAAAGTTTTTTATAAAAAAATTTCAAAAAAAATCAATTTTGGTATGAAAAAATGAGTGATCACAGAATTTCGTTATTTTGGCTGTAGCTATCATAGTTAACGAGAAAATCGACTTTAAAGTTTTTTATAAAAAAATTTCAAAAAAAATCAATTTTGATATAAAAAAATGAGTGATCACAGAATTTCGTTATTTTGGCTGTAGCTATCATAGTTAACGAGAAAATCGACTTTAAAGTTTTTTATAAAAAAATTTCAAAAAAAATCAATTTTGGTATAAAAAAATGAGTGATCACAGAATTTCGTTATTTTGGCTGTAGCTATCATAGTTAACGAGAAAATCGACTTTAAAGTTTTTTATAAAAAAATTTCAAAAAAAAATCAATTTTGGTATAAAAAAATGAGTGATCACAGAATTTCGTTATTTTGGCTGTAGCTATCATAGTTAACGAGAAAATCGACTTTAAAGTTTTTTATAAAAAAATTTCAAAAAAAATCAATTTTGGTATGAAAAAATGAGTGATCACAGAATTTCGTTATTTTGGCTGTAGCTATCATAGTTAACGAGAAAATCGACTTTAAAGTTTTTTATAAAAAAATTTCAAAAAAAAATCAATTTTGGTATAAAAAAATGAGTGATCACAGAATTTCGTTATTTTGGCTGTAGCTATCATAGTTAACGAGAAAATCGACTTTAAAGTTTTTTATAAAAAAATTTCAAAAAAAAATCAATTTTGATATAAAAAAATGAGTGATCACAGAATTTCGTTATTTTGGCTGTAGCTATCATAGTTAACGAGAAAATCGACTTTAAAGTTTTTTATAAAAAAATTTCAAAAAAAAATCAATTTTGGTATAAAAAAATGAGTGATCACAGAATTTCGTTATTTTGGCTGTAGCTATCATAGTTAACGAGAAAATCGACTTTAAAGTTTTTTATAAAAAAGTTTCAAAAAAAATCAATTTTGGTATAAAAAAATGAGTGATCACAGAATTTCGTTATTTTGGCTGTAGCTATCATAGTTAACGAGAAAATCGACTTTAAAGTTTTTTATAAAAAAATTTCAAAAAAAATCAATTTTGATATAAAAAAATGAGTGATCACAGAATTTCGTTATTTTGGCTGTAGCTATCATAGTTAACGAGAAAATCGACTTTAAAGTTTTTTATAAAAAAATTTCAAAAAAAAATCAATTTTGGTATAAAAAAATGAGTGATCACAGAATTTCGTTATTTTGGCTGTAGCTATCATAGTTAACGAGAAAATCGACTTTAAAGTTTTTTATAAAAAAGTTTCAAAAAAAATCAATTTTGGTATAAAAAAATGAGTGATCACAGAATTTCGTTATTTTGGCTGTAGCTATCATAGTTAACGAGAAAATCGACTTTAAAGTTTTTTATAAAAAAATTTCAAAAAAAAATCAATTTTGGTATAAAAAAATGAGTGATCACAGAATTTCGTTATTTTGGCTGTAGCTATCATAGTTAACGAGAAAATCGACTTTAAAGTTTTTTATAAAAAAATTTCAAAAAAAATCAATTTTGATATAAAAAAATGAGTGATCACAGAATTTCGTTATTTTGGCTGTAGCTATCATAGTTAACGAGAAAATCGACTTTAAAGTTTTTTATAAAAAAATTTCAAAAAAAATCAATTTTGATATAAAAAAATGAGTGATCACAGAATTTCGTTATTTTGGCTGTAGCTATCATAGTTAACGAGAAAATCGACTTTAAAGTTTTTTATAAAAAAATTTCAAAAAAAATCAATTTTGGTATAAAAAAATGAGTGATCACAGAATTTCGTTATTTTGGCTGTAGCTATCATAGTTAACGAGAAAATCGACTTTAAAGTTTTTTATAAAAAAATTTCAAAAAAAAATCAATTTTGGTATAAAAAAATGAGTGATCACAGAATTTCGTTATTTTGGCTGTAGCTATCATAGTTAACGAGAAAATCGACTTTAAAGTTTTTTATAAAAAAATTTCAAAAAAAATCAATTTTGGTATGAAAAAATGAGTGATCACAGAATTTCGTTATTTTGGCTGTAGCTATCATAGTTAACGAGAAAATCGACTTTAAAGTTTTTTATAAAAAAATTTCAAAAAAAAATCAATTTTGGTATGAAAAAATGAGTGATCACAGAATTTCGTTATTTTGGCTGTAGCTATCATAGTTAACGAGAAAATCGACTTTAAAGTTTTTTATAAAAAAATTTCAAAAAAAATCAATTTTGATATAAAAAAATGAGTGATCACAGAATTTCGTTATTTTGGCTGTAGCTATCATAGTTAACGAGAAAATCGACTTTAAAGTTTTTTATAAAAAAATTTCAAAAAAAATCAATTTTGGTATAAAAAAATGAGTGATCACAGAATTTCGTTATTTTGGCTGTAGCTATCATAGTTAACGAGAAAATCGACTTTAAAGTTTTTTATAAAAAAATTTCAAAAAAAAATCAATTTTGGTATAAAAAAATGAGTGATCACAGAATTTCGTTATTTTGGCTGTAGCTATCATAGTTAACGAGAAAATCGACTTTAAAGTTTTTTATAAAAAAATTTCAAAAAAAATCAATTTTGGTATGAAAAAATGAGTGATCACAGAATTTCGTTATTTTGGCTGTAGCTATCATAGTTAACGAGAAAATCGACTTTAAAGTTTTTTATAAAAAAATTTCAAAAAAAAATCAATTTTGGTATAAAAAAATGAGTGATCACAGAATTTCGTTATTTTGGCTGTAGCTATCATAGTTAACGAGAAAATCGACTTTAAAGTTTTTTATAAAAAAATTTCAAAAAAAATCAATTTTGATATAAAAAAATGAGTGATCACAGAATTTCGTTATTTTGGCTGTAGCTATCATAGTTAACGAGAAAATCGACTTTAAAGTTTTTTATAAAAAAATTTCAAAAAAAAATCAATTTTGGTATAAAAAAATGAGTGATCACAGAATTTCGTTATTTTGGCTGTAGCTATCATAGTTAACGAGAAAATCGACTTTAAAGTTTTTTATAAAAAAGTTTCAAAAAAAATCAATTTTGGTATAAAAAAATGAGTGATCACAGAATTTCGTTATTTTGGCTGTAGCTATCATAGTTAACGAGAAAATCGACTTTAAAGTTTTTTATAAAAAAATTTCAAAAAAAATCAATTTTGATATAAAAAAATGAGTGATCACAGAATTTCGTTATTTTGGCTGTAGATATCATAGTTAACGAGAAAATCGACTTTAAAGTTTTTTATAAAAAAATTTCAAAAAAAAATCAATTTTGGTATAAAAAAATGAGTGATCACAGAATTTCGTTATTTTGGCTGTAGCTATCATAGTTAACGAGAAAATCGACTTTAAAGTTTTTTATAAAAAAGTTTCAAAAAAAATCAATTTTGGTATAAAAAAATGAGTGATCACAGAATTTCGTTATTTTGGCTGTAGCTATCATAGTTAACGAGAAAATCGACTTTAAAGTTTTTTATAAAAAAATTTCAAAAAAAAATCAATTTTGGTATAAAAAAATGAGTGATCACAGAATTTCGTTATTTTGGCTGTAGCTATCATAGTTAACGAGAAAATCGACTTTAAAGTTTTTTATAAAAAAATTTCAAAAAAAATCAATTTTGATATAAAAAAATGAGTGATCACAGAATTTCGTTATTTTGGCTGTAGCTATCATAGTTAACGAGAAAATCGACTTTAAAGTTTTTTATAAAAAAATTTCAAAAAAAAATCAATTTTGGTATAAAAAAATGAGTGATCACAGAATTTCGTTATTTTGGCTGTAGCTATCATAGTTAACGAGAAAATCGACTTTAAAGTTTTTTATAAAAAAATTTCAAAAAAAATCAATTTTGGTATGAAAAAATGAGTGATCACAGAATTTCGTTATTTTGGCTGTAGCTATCATAGTTAACGAGAAAATCGACTTTAAAGTTTTTTATAAAAAAATTTCAAAAAAAAATCAATTTTGGTATGAAAAAATGAGTGATCACAGAATTTCGTTATTTTGGCTGTAGCTATCATAGTTAACGAGAAAATCGACTTTAAAGTTTTTTATAAAAAAATTTCAAAAAAAATCAATTTTGGTATGAAAAAATGAGTGATCACAGAATTTCGTTATTTTGGCTGTAGCTATCATAGTTAACGAGAAAATCGACTTTAAAGTTTTTTATAAAAAAATTTCAAAAAAAATCAATTTTGATATAAAAAAATGAGTGATCACAGAATTTCGTTATTTTGGCTGTAGCTATCATAGTTAACGAGAAAATCGACTTTAAAGTTTTTTATAAAAAAGTTTCAAAAAAAATCAATTTTGGTATAAAAAAATGAGTGATCACAGAATTTCGTTATTTTGGCTGTAGCTATCATAGTTAACGAGAAAATCGACTTTAAAGTTTTTTATAAAAAAATTTCAAAAAAAATCAATTTTGGTATGAAAAAATGAGTGATCACAGAATTTCGTTATTTTGGCTGTAGCTATCATAGTTAACGAGAAAATCGACTTTAAAGTTTTTTATAAAAAAATTTCAAAAAAAATCAATTTTGATATAAAAAAATGAGTGATCACAGAATTTCGTTATTTTGGCTGTAGCTATCATAGTTAACGAGAAAATCGACTTTAAAGTTTTTTATAAAAAAATTTCAAAAAAAATCAATTTTGGTTTAAAAAATGAGTGATCACAGAATTTCGTTATTTTGGCTGTAGCTATCATAGTTATCGAGAAAATCGACTTTAAAGTTTTTTATAAAAAAATTTCAAAAAAAAATCAATTTTGGTATAAAAAAATGAGTGATCACAGAATTTCGTTATTTTGGCTGTAGCTATCATAGTTATCGAGAAAATCGACTTTAAAGTTTTTTATAAAAAAAATTTCAAAAAAAAATCAATAATAAAAAAATGAGTGATCACAGAATTTCGTTATTTTGGCTGTAGCTATCATAGTTAACGAGAAAATCGACTTTAAAGTTTTTTATAAAAAAATTTCAAAAAAATCAATTTTGGTATGAAAAAATGAGTGATCACAGAATTTCGTTATTTTGGCTGTAGCTATCATAGTTAACGAGAAAATCGACTTTAAAGCTTTTTATAAAAAAATTTAAAAAAAAATCAATTTTGGTATGAAAAAATAAGTGATCACAGAATTTCGTTATTTTGGCTGTAGCTATCATAGTTAACGAGAAAATCGACTTTAAAGTTTTTTATAAAAAAATTTCAAGAAAATCAATTTTGGTATGAAAAAATGAGTGATCACAGAATTTCGTTATTTTGGCTGTAGCTATCATAGTTAACGAGAAAATCGACTTTAAAGTTTTTTATAAAAAAATTTAAAAAAAATCAATTTTGGTATAAAAAAATGAGTGATCACAGAATTTCGTTATTTTGGCTGTAGCTATCATAGTTAACGAGAAAATCGACTTTAAAGTTTTTTATAAAAAAATTTAAAAAAAATCAATTTTGGTATAAAAAAATGAGTGATCACAGAATTTCGTTATTTTGGCTGTAGCTATCATAGTTAACGAGAAAATCGACTTTAAAGTTTTTTATAAAAAAATTTAAAAAAAATCAATTTTGGTATAAAAAAATGAGTGATCACAGAATTTCGTTATTTTGGCTGTAGCTATCATAGTTAACGAGAAAATCGACTTTAAAGTTTTTTATAAAAAAATTTAAAAAAATCAATTTTGGTATGAAAAAATAAGTGATCACAGAATTTCGTTATTTTGGCTGTAGCTATCATAGTTAACGAGAAAATCGACTTTAAAGTTTTTTATAAAAAAATTTAAAAAAAATCAATTTTGGTATGAAAAAATGAGTGATCACAGAATTTCGTTATTTTGGCTGTAGCTATCATAGTTAACGAGAAAATCGACTTTAAAGTTTTTTATAAAAAAATTTCAAAAAAAATCAATTTTGGTATAAAAAAATGAGTGATCACAGAATTTCGTTATTTTGGCTGTAGCTATCATAGTTAACGAGAAAATCGACTTTAAAGTTTTTTATAAAAAAATTTAAAAAAAATCAATTTTGGTTAAAAAAATGAGTGATCACAGAATTTCGTTATTTTGGCTGTAGCTATCATAGTTAACGAGAAAATCGACTTTAAAGTTTTTTATAAAAAAATTTAAAAAAAATCAATTTTGGTATGAAAAAATAAGTGATCACAGAATTTCGTTATTTTGGCTGTAGCTATCATAGTTAACGAGAAAATCGACTTTAAAGTTTTTTATAAAAAAATTTAAAAAAAATCAATTTTGGTATGAAAAAATAAGTGATCACAGAATTTCGTTATTTTGGCTGTAGCTATCATAGTTAACGAGAAAATCGACTTTAAAGTTTTTTATAAAAAAATTTCAAAAAAATCAATTTTGGTATGAAAAAATGAGTGATCTCAGAATTTCGTTATTTTGGCTGTAGCTATCATAGTTAACGAGAAAATCGACTTTAAAGTTTTTTATAAAAAAATTTCAAAAAAAATCAATTTTGGTATAAAAAAATGAGTGATCACAGAATTTCGTTATTTTGGCTGTAGCTATCATAGTTAACGAGAAAATCGACTTTAAAGTTTTTTATAAAAGAATTTAAAAAAAAATCAATTTTGGTATGAAAAAATGAGTGATCACAGAATTTCGTTATTTTGGCTGTAGCTATCATAGTTAACGAGAAAATCGACTTTAAAGTTTTTTATAAAAAAATTTCAAAAAAAATCAATTTTGGTATAAAAAAATGAGTGATCACAGAATTTCGTTATTTTGGCTGTAGCTATCATAGTTAACGAGAAAATCGACTTTAAAGTTTTTTATAAAAAAATTTCAAAAAAATCAATTTTGGTATGAAAAAATGAGTGATCACAGAATTTCGTTATTTTGGCTGTAGCTATCATAGTTAACGAGAAAATCGACTTTAAAGTTTTTTATAAAAAAATTTCAAAAAAAATCAATTTTGGTATAAAAAAATGAGTGATCACAGAATTTCGTTATTTTGGCTGTAGCTATCATAGTTAACGAGAAAATCGACTTTAAAGTTTTTTATAAAAAAATTTCAAAAAAAATCAATTTTGGTATAAAAAAATGAGTGATCACAGAATTTCGTTATTAACGAGAAAATCGACTTTAAAGTTTTTTATAAAAAAATTAAAAAAAAAAATCAATTTTGGTATAAAAAAATGAGTGATCACAGAATTTCGTTATTTTGGCTGTAGCTATCATAGTTAACGAGAAAATCGACTTTAAAGTTTTTTATACAAAAATTTCAAAAAAAATCAATTTTGGTATAAAAAAATGAGTGATCACAGAATTTCGTTATTTTGGCTGTAGCTATCATAGTTAACGAGAAAATCGACTTTAAAGTTTTTTATAAAAAAATTTCAAAAAAAATCAATTTTGGTATAAAAAAATGAGTGATCACAGAATTTCATTATTTTGGCTGTAGCTATCATAGTTAACGAGAAAATCGACTTTAAAGTTTTTTATAAAAAAATTTCAAAAAAAATCAATTTTGGTATAAAAAATGAGTGATCACAGAATTTCGTTATTTTGGCTGTAGCTATCATAGTTAACGAGAAAATCGTCTTTAAAGTTTTTTATAAAAAAATTTAAAAAAAAAATCAATTTTGGTATAAAAAAATGAGTGATCACAGAATTTCGTTATTTTGGCTGTAGCTATCATAGTTAACGAGAAAATCGTCTTTAAAGTTTTTTATAAAAAAATTTAAAAAAAAAATCAATTTTGGTATAAAAAAATGAGTGATCACAGAATTTCGTTATTTTGGCTGTAGCTATCATAGTTAACGAGAAAATCGACTTTAAAGTTTTTTATAAAAAAATTTAAAAAAAATCAATTTTGGTTAAAAAAATGAGTGATCACAGAATTTCGTTATTTTGGCTGTAGCTATCATAGTTAACGAGAAAATCGACTTTAAAGTTTTTTATAAAAAAATTTCAAAAAAAAATCAATTTTGGTATAAAAAAATGAGTGATCACAGAATTTCGTTATTTTGGCTGTAGCTATCATAGTTAACGAGAAAATCGACTTTAAAGTTTTTTATAAAAAAAATTAAAAAAAATCAATTTTGGTTAAAAAAATGAGTGATCACAGAATTTCGTTATTTTGGCTGTAGCTATCATAGTTAACGAGAAAATCGACTTTAAAGTTTTTTATAAATAAATTTCAAAAAAAAATCAATTTTGGTATAAAAAAATGAGTGATCACAGAATTTCGTTATTTTGGCTGTAGCTATCATAGTTAACGAGAAAATCGACTTTAAAGTTTTTTATAAAAAAATTTCAAAAAAAATCAATTTTGGTATAAAAAAATGAGTGATCACAGAATTTCGTTATTTTGGCTGTAGCTATCATAGTTAACGAGAAAATCGACTTTAAAGTTTTTTATAAAAAAATTTCAAAAAAAAATCAATTTTGGTATAAAAAAATGAGTGATCACAGAATTTCGTTATTTTGGCTGTAGCTATCATAGTTAACGAGAAAATCGACTTTAAAGTTTTTTATAAAAAAATTTCAAAAAAAAATCAATTTTGGTATAAAAAAATGAGTGATCACAGAATTTCGTTATTTTGGCTGTAGCTATCATAGTTAACGAGAAAATCGACTTTAAAGTTTTTTATAAAAAAATTTCAAAAAAAATCAATTTTGGTATGAAAAAATGAGTGATCACAGAATTTCGTTATTTTGGCTGTAGCTATCATAGTTAACGAGAAAATCGACTTTAAAGTTTTTTATAAAAAAATTTCAAAAAAAAATAAATTTTGGTATAAAAAAATGAGTGATCACAGAATTTCGTTATTTTGGCTGTAGCTATCATAGTTAACGAGAAAATCGACTTTAAAGTTTTTTATAAAAAAATTTAAAAAAAATCAATTTTGGTTAAAAAAATGAGTGATCACAGAATTTCGTTATTTTGGCTGTAGCTATCATAGTTAACGAGAAAATCGACTTTAAAGTTTTTTATAAAAAAATTTCAAAAAAAAATCAATTTTGGTATTAAAAAAATGAGTGATCACAGAATTTCGTTATTTTGGCTGTAGCTATCATAGTTAACGAGAAAATCGACTTTAAAGTTTTTTATAAAAAAATTTCAAAAAAAAATCAATTTTGGTATTAAAAAAATGAGTGATCACAGAATTTCGTTATTTTGGCTGTAGCTATCATAGTTAACGAGAAAATCGACTTTAAAGTTTTTTATAAAAAAATTTCAAAAAAAATCAATTTTGGTATAAAAAAATGAGTGATCACAGAATTTCGTTATTTTGGCTGTAGCTATCATAGTTAACGAGAAAATCGACTTTAAAGTTTTTTATAAAAGAATTTAAAAAAAAATCAATTTTGGTATAAAAAAATGAGTGATCACAGAATTTCGTTATTTTGGCTGTAGCTATCATAGTTAACGAGAAAATCGACTTTAAAGTTTTTTATAAAAGAATTTAAAAAAAAATCAATTTTGGTATAAAAAAATGAGTGATCACAGAATTTCGTTATTTTGGCTGTAGCTATCATACATAGTTAACGAGAAAATCGACTTTAAAGTTTTTTATAAAAAAATTTCAAAAAAAATCAATTTTGGTATAAAAAAATGAGTGATCACAGAATTTCGTTATTTTGGCTGTAGCTATCATAGTTAACGAGAAAATCGACTTTAAAGTTTTTTATAAAAAAATTTCAAAAAAAATCAATTTTGGTATAAAAAAATGAGTGATCACAGAATTTCGTTATTTTGGCTGTAGCTATCATAGTTAACGAGAAAATCGACTTTAAAGTTTTTTATAAAAAAATTTCAAAAAAAATCAATTTTGGTATAAAAAAATGAGTGATCACAGAATTTCGTTATTTTGGCTGTAGCTATCATAGTTAACGAGAAAATCGACTTTAAAGTTTTTTATAAAAAAATTTCAAAAAAAATCAATTTTGGTATAAAAAAATGAGTGATCACAGAATTTCGTTATTTTGGCTGTAGCTATCATAGTTAACGAGAAAATCGACTTTAAAGTTTTTTATAAAAGAATTTAAAAAAAAATCAATTTTGGTATAAAAAAATGAGTGATCACAGAATTTCGTTATTTTGGCTGTAGCTATCATAGTTAACGAGAAAATCGACTTTAAAGTTTTTTATAAAAAAAATTTAAAAAAAAAATCAATTTTGGTATAAAAAAATGAGTGATCACAGAATTTCGTTATTTTGGCTGTAGCTATCATAGTTAACGAGAAAATCGACTTTAAAGTTTTTTATAAAAAAAATTTAAAAAAAAAATCAATTTTGGTATAAAAAAATGAGTGATCACAGAATTTCGTTATTTTGGCTGTAGCTATCATAGTTAACGAGAAAATCGACTTTAAAGTTTTTTATAAAAAAAATTTAAAAAAAAAATCAATTTTGGTATAAAAAAATGAGTGATCACAGAATTTCGTTATTTTGGCTGTAGCTATCATAGTTAACGAGAAAATCGACTTTAAAGTTTTTTATAAAAAAATTTAAAAAAAAATCAATTTTGGTATAAAAAAATGAGTGATCACATTTCGTTATTTTGGCTGTAGCTATCATAGTTAACGAGAAAATCGACTTTAAAGTTTTTTATAAAAAAAATTTCAAAAAAAACCGATTTTGGTAGGAAAAAATGAGTGATCACAGAATTTCGTTATTTTGGCTGTAGCTATCATAGTTAACGAGAAAATCGACTTTAAAGTTTTTTATAAAAAAATTTCAAAAAAAATCAATTTTGGTATAAAAAAATGAGTGATCACATTTCGTTATTTTGGCTGTAGCTATCATAGTTAACGAGAAAATCGACTTTAAAGTTTTTTATAAAAAAATTTCAAAAAAACCGATTTTGGTAGGAAAAAATGAGTGATCACAGAATTTCGTTATTTTGGCTGTAGCTATCATAGTTAACGAGAAAATCGACTTTGAAGTTTTTTATAAAAAAATTTCAAAAAAATCAATTTTGGTATGAAAAAATGAGTGATCACAGAATTTCGTTATTTTGGCTGTAGCTATCATAGTTAACGAGAAAATCGACTTTAAAGTTTTTTATAAAAAAATTTCAAAAAAAATCAATTTTGGTATAAAAAAATGAGTGATCACCGAATTTCGTTATTTTGGCTGTAGCTATCATAGTTAACGAGAAAATCGACTTTAAAGTTTTTTATAAAAAAAATTTAAAAAAAAAATCAATTTTGGTATAAAAAAATGAGTGATCACAGAATTTCGTTATTTTGGCTGTAGCTATCATAGTTAACGAGAAAATCGACTTTAAAGTTTTTTATAAAAAAAATTTAAAAAAAAAATCAATTTTGGTATAAAAAAATGAGTGATCACAGAATTTCGTTATTTTGGCTGTAGCTATCATAGTTAACGAGAAAATCGACTTTAAAGTTTTTTATAAAAAAAATTTAAAAAAAAAATCAATTTTGGTATAAAAAAATGAGTGATCACAGAATTTCGTTATTTTGGCTGTAGCTATCATAGTTAACGAGAAAATCGACTTTAAAGTTTTTTATAAAAAAATTTAAAAAAAAATCAATTTTGGTATAAAAAAATGAGTGATCACATTTCGTTATTTTGGCTGTAGCTATCATAGTTAACGAGAAAATCGACTTTAAAGTTTTTTATAAAAAAAATTTCAAAAAAACCGATTTTGGTAGGAAAAAATGAGTGATCACAGAATTTCGTTATTTTGGCTGTAGCTATCATAGTTAACGAGAAAATCGACTTTAAAGTTTTTTATAAAAAAATTTCAAAAAAAATCAATTTTGGTATAAAAAAATGAGTGATCACATTTCGTTATTTTGGCTGTAGCTATCATAGTTAACGAGAAAATCGACTTTAAAGTTTTTTATAAAAAAATTTCAAAAAAACCGATTTTGGTAGGAAAAAATGAGTGATCACAGAATTTCGTTATTTTGGCTGTAGCTATCATAGTTAACGAGAAAATCGACTTTGAAGTTTTTTATAAAAAAATTTCAAAAAAATCAATTTTGGTATGAAAAAATGAGTGATCACAGAATTTCGTTATTTTGGCTGTAGCTATCATAGTTAACGAGAAAATCGACTTTAAAGTTTTTTATAAAAAAATTAAAAAAAAAATCAATTTTGGTATAAAAAAATGAGTGATCACAGAATTTCGTTATTTTGGCTGTAGCTATCATAGTTAACGAGAAAATCGACTTTAAAGTTTTTTATAAAAAAATTTCAAAAAAAATCAATTTTGGTATAAAAAAATGAGTGATCACCGAATTTCGTTATTTTGGCTGTAGCTATCATAGTTAACGAGAAAATCGACTTTAAAGTTTTTTATAAAAAAATTTCAAAAAAAATCAATTTTGGTATAAAAAAATGAGTGATCACAGAATTTCGTTATTTTGGCTGTAGCTATCATAGTTTACGAGAAAATCGACTTTAAAGTTTTTTATAAAAAAATTTCAAAAAAATAAATTTTGGTATGAAAAAATGAGTGATCACAGAATTTCGTTATTTTGGCTGTAGCTATCATAGTTAACGAGAAAATCGACTTTAAAGTTTTTTATAAAAAAATTTCAAAAAAATCCATTTTGGTGTGAAAAATGAGTGATCACAGAATTTCGTTATTTTGGCTGTAGCTATCATAGTTAACGAGAAAATCGACTTTAAAGTTTTTTATAAAAAAATTTCAAAAAAATCCATTTTGGTGTGAAAAATGAGTGATCACAGAATTTCGTTATTTTGGCTGTAGCTATCATAGTTAACGAGAAAATCGACTTTAAAGTTTTTTATAAAAAAATTTCAAAAAAATCAATTTTGGTATGAAAAAATGAGTGATCACAGAATTTCGTTATTTTGGCTCTAGCTATCATAGTTACACCAGTTATTACGTTAGAACTGGTCTAAAATGATACCTACCACAAAAAAAGCTTACATTTGTATAAGAATATGATGAATGTTAAAAAGGTTGCACGTTATTTTTAACTCGAAGAATTTTTGTAGGAAAAGAAAACACGATATATGAGATTCGGGTAAGTTCGTTATCGCACGGAAATAAAATATAATTAAGAAATTAAAACACGTTTTTAATATGTAGTCATGTTTTTTTTGTACTTATCAATTGTGATATAAATAAGGTCTCTATCTTTTTTATTTCAAAAGATACGCATGGGTTAAAAAAATTACCAAAATATCATAGTTTAATTTTTACCCTAATTTCTCCCTTTTCTACCCTGTTTTACACCCTAGGCGGCAGAATTTTAAAAAAGTACCGAACACGTGCCTCTTAGTCTGTGCGAATCTCAAACCAATTTAATTTTCGCTTCTATCGCTTTTGGTTTACGAGATATAATGTTACCGATTTTTCCCTTTTTAGCCCTTAAATTGAAAAAAGTACCAAATACGTGTTTGATATTTTGTTCTTGGCAATCGACTTCCCTATATTGGTTCAAGTGATATACAAAGATAAAGAAAAATTGACCTACAATAATTGTTTGCCCGTCTAAACCCCTTTTTGCCCCCTAAATCAAAAAAGTACTAAACACGTGTCTAAATTTTTTTTCTTCTTTACCGTCTCCGTTTTAAATTTTGTTACTATGTCGATTGGTTCAAAAGATACACACGGTTTAAAAAAAGTACCAATATATTAACTTAAAAGTACCAACATATTACCCTATTTGTCCCATCTGCTTAAAAGTACTTATTTTTGTAGCTGATGTACTTATTTTTGTAGCTGATCCCAAAGCAATTTTAATTTTGGTCCCATGACGTTTACTTCCGGAGATAGAGCATTACTAGTTGTTCCCTTTTTTACACCCTTAGCGGCCAAATGTCCTTATTAGTCAATCTTTACTTCGAATAAGGTAGCCGCTGTCAAAATGTCAGCTCTATAGCTTTAGCCGTTTGTGCTCGGCGAGTCAGTCACTTTAGAGTTTTATATTTATACGTGACGCGCAAAATAGAAAGGGTCCTAAGAGTAAAAACCGGTTTTGTTCAGGAGAACCATTTTAAAGATTTAAATATTATTTGTTTACCTTATTTTTTAGCCTTAGGTCCCTTTCTCTATGCGCTGTCACATATAGATTATCGTGATGCGTCTTTGGTTCTTGGTAAAGAAGTTCAATTTAATTCATTTTATTTCCATAAATAACATTTTTTATGCATTACAAAAATACTAAAACTATGAAAATAGTTAAAAGATAATCAGGCATGTGATGGAAAACGATCGTTTTCAAATCGATCGATTTCAGATATATTTTTAAGATAATTGCCGGATATTTTCCCAAAAAGTTCAAACAAAATGAAAATTAATATACCAGTTAGAAGGATTAAAGACCAAATTTTGATTTTTTTGGGGGTAATAACCAAAAATTATCTCAAAAATATATCTAAAATCGATCGATTTGAAAACGATCGTTTTCCATCACATACCTTAATAAATATTTTTTTTTTATTTTTTGATCTGCTGGCGAGCGTCATCCATACGCTTGACAAACTGCTTCCAATATTTTTGCACGGTCGGATTATTGATTATGTATTGTTCGATAAATTTAAGAGTCCAACAGAAGACATAGTAGGCAAAGTCATATAAATAGACCAATGTCTTAAAGACAAATGATTCAATTTGATCTCTACTGGGAAGTTTGATATCGGGCTTATCAATTGGAAGTTTAGGAATTTTCGAATCCGTAGGACCTTTCGAAGCACCTGCAACATTTGCGCATGAATCAGTAAAACTTTTAGCTCCTTTAGAAGTTTGTGGGGATGAAGGTTTTGATTTAGATGAACTATCAAAGGGGGGTGTTTCTTTAGTTATGGGTTTGGGTGGAGTAGATGGAATTTTTCCATCGCATGACTCCGGGATTGTTGAAAAATGGTATTTTGTTAGTTCGAAAGATGATGAAGATGTATATGAAATTAGGACTAAAAGGCAAATTTAATCTCAATAGGAATAAATTGCTTTTATTTGTTTACTTACTTCTACTTTGCCTATCAATTGAGAAGCGGGCAGCTGACACTAATGAAGTTGTTTCGCCTCGCCTATAGTCTGTTGAGGAGTAAAATAGGCTTGGTTTGGCATACCGGGCAACAGCAGCTAAACGAAAACACCTGGCGGCCAACATCCTATAATCCAAGCTGTAAAATTTAAATTTTTTATATTAAACAAAATATTTAAGCCAAATTCAAAAAAATACAAAAATTCTAAACTATTTGTTGTTGTCTATCTTACTTTTTATATTTATATGAGATCACTTTGTTTTTGTCTATCTAGACACACTCAACTTTAGTTGGCAAAAAAATTATAACTTAAAGCTTTTTCTGTTGTTAATATTTTAGCACACACAACAATTAAGCTTTTAATTTGCAAATTTCAAAAGCTTAATGTAATTTATTAAATTTTATTTTGCTGGTTGTCAAAACTAGACATTTCGTTTTTCTGACACTTCTTTAATTTAAATCAATGAACGTTTGATTTTTATTCAAATTTGAATTCGAAAATTTAACGAATGTTTTAGATTAAGGTTTACACTCTTGGAAATTTTATTAAATGCTACACAAGTTTTATTTGAAAAAATTTCCCTTAAAACTAATAATTTACATTCGAATTCTTGTTATATACAAATTAATCTTCTTTTAAGCAAAAGCATAAGATTCTAAAAGTTTAGCCAAAAACTTAAGAATTTTATGGCGGGCTTCTACTAATTGTGGAGGATCCGATTTAATTGGCTCATACATATTGGCACAGTGGGCAGTACCTAGAAAATAAGAAGAAATTTTTACAGTTATTTTTTGTCGGTTGAAAAAATATATAATTTTAATAATGAATTTTGAAAATTTTCCTATAAAGAGTAAAATTTTAAAAATTTCCATACTACCTTCCCTGAAAAATTTCCTACAAATAGTGAAATTTTGCAAAATTTCCTATAATCAGTAAAATTTTAAAAAATTTCCTATAAATAATGAGATTTTGAAAAATTTCCTATAAATAGTGAAATTTTATAAAATTTCATACAAATAGTGAATATTTAAAAAAAAATCCTATAAATAATGAGATTTTGAAAAATTTCCTATAAATAGTAAAATTTTATAAAATTTCCTATAAAGAGTGAAAATTTGAAAAATTTCCTTTAATTAATGAGATTTTGGAAAATTTTCTATAAATAGTTAATTTTTTAAAAATTTTTTATTATAATAAAATTTTTGAATAACGAAATTTTTCAAAATTTCTTATACATATGTAGTAAAATTTTTTACAATTTCCTATAAATAGTGAAATTTTGAAAATTTTCCTTATATATTGAAATTTAAAAAAATTTCCTGTAAATAGTAAAATTTTGAAAAATTTCCTATAAACAGTAAAATTTTGAAAATTTCCCTATAAATAGTGAAATTTTTAAAATTTCCCTATAAATAGTGAAATTTTGAAAATTTCCCTATAAATAGTGAAATTTTGAAAATTTCCCTATAAATAGTGAAATTTTGAAAATTTCCCTATAAATAGTGAAATTTTGAAAATGTTCCTATAAATAGTGAAATTTTGAAAATTTCCCTATAAATAGAGAACCTTTGAAAATTTCCCTATTTATAGGGTAAATAGTGAAATTTTGAAAATTTCCCTAAAAATAGTGAAATTTTGAAAATTTCCCTATAAATAGTGAAATTTTGAAAATTTCCCTATAAATAGTGAAATTTTGAAAATTTTCCTATAAATAGTGAAATTTTGAAAATTTCCCTATAAATAGAGAACCTTTGAAAATTTCTCTATAAATAGAGAAATTTTTAAAATTTCCCTATTAATAGTGATATTTTGAAAATTTCCCTACAAATAGTGATATTTTGAAAATTTCCCTACAAATAGTGAAATTTTGAAAATTTCCCTACAAATAGTGAAATTTTGAAAATTTCCCTACAAATAGTGAAATTTTGAAAATTTCCCTATAAAAAGTGAAATTTTGAAAATTTCCCTATAAAAAGTGAAATTTTGAAAATTTCCCTATAAATAGTGAAATTTTGAAAATTTTCCTATATGTAGATAGTGAAATTTGGAAAATTTCCCTATATGTAAATAGTGAAATTTAAAAAATTTACCTATAAATAGCGAAATTTTGAAAATTTCTCTATAAATAGTGAAATTTTAAAAATTTCATTATTAATTGTGAAAATTTTGAAAAATTTCTCTATAAATAGTGAAATTTTAAAAATTTTCCCTATAAATAGTGAAATTTAAAAAATTTCCTATAAACAGTGAAATTTTGGAAATTTCCCCATAAATAGTGAAATTTTGAAAATTTGCCTATAAATAGTGAAATTTTAAAAAATTCCCTATAATAGTAAAATTTAAAAAAATGTTCTATAAATAGAAAAATTTCCTATAAATAATAAAATTTTGAAAAATTTCCTATAAATAGTAAAATTTTGAAAATTTCCCTATAAATAGAGAACCTTTGAAAATTTCCCTATTAATAGTGATATTTTGAAAATTTCCCTACAAATAGTGATATTTTGAAAATTTCCCTACAAATAGTGAAATTTTGAAAATTTCCCTATAAATAGTGAAATTTTAAAAGTTTCCCTATAAATAGTGAGATTTTGAAAATTTCGCTATAAATAGCGAAATTTTGAAAATTTCCCTATAAATAGTGAAATTTTTAATAAATACAGAAATTTTTTAAAATTCCTTATAATTTCCTTATAATATTGAATTTCGAAAATTTTCGTAAGTAGTGAAATTTTTATAAATTTGACTATTATAGAAAAATTTTCATAATTTCACTATTAATAGGGAAATTTTCAAAATTTCTTTATAATTAACGAATATTCCAAAAATTTCCCAATAAATAGCTAAATTTTGAAAATTTCCCTATAAATAGTGAAATTTTGAAAATTTCCCTATAAATAGTGAAATTTTGAAAATTTCTCCATAAATAGTGAAATTTTGAAAAATTTTCTAAATTTCCTTATAAATATTGAGATTTTTAAAATTTCATTATAAATAGTGAAATTTTAAAAATTTCCCAACAAATGAAATTTAAAAAAATTTCCTAGAAATAGTGATATTTTGAAAATTTTTGCTGTAAATGTTAAAATTTTGAAAATTTTTGGTAAATAGCGAAAATTTGAAAACTAAAGTAAAATTCCATTCCGCATAGATTAAAACAAAAAATCATTTACCTTCTATGTATATTGTTGGAGTTTTAGGGTCTTTAGTATTGATCAAACCTAATGCATGCCAAGGATCAATAGAACCATGAATGTACAATACATTTGTGGTTGAAGGCTTTAGTCCGCCATAATATTTGTTGGTCTCCGACACTACAGAATTCAAATATTTAGCATCCATGCTGTAAAAAAAAAGGAAAATAAAATTAGAATAAATAATTTCCACAAATTAATATAATAGTCTGAAAAGTTCACAATCCGTTGCAAATAATGTAGCATTTTAGCATTTTCAAATCGGCAACGCATAACAAAATTTTCTATATAATTGTATTACAAATGTTTCTATTAGCTTTACAGATTTGCAAATGTTACCATGCTAGACTATTTGCAACGGGTTGTGAACTGGTCTAATATACTTACTTATCCGCATAAATATCCATGCACTGTTTAATGAAAAAGTCAACATTGAAACGATCACCAAAGGTTTCTGTACTATTCTCAGCCGTCTGATAGAAACCAAATTCATTGCAGGTCTGCCAAGTCCATTGACGCATACCAGTTGCCACCTCAGACGACCAAGAAACATTTTGCATATCCTTAATCATTTTGTCGTATTTATAATCTAAACACTTTTGCTTAGACTCCTTCAACATCATATCATTAACGGCAGCCAAACGGGTAACGGGAGGTCCCATGGTAGTATTAAGCATAACATCACACACCATATCAATGGTTACGGTAGCATGTGGACTATTATCTTTGTTGTATTGCACTACACCAGCAAAATTGCCGGCAACATTTTCAAAGAAATTCGAAATATCCAAAGTATTTTCTATGGAATCTTTGATGGGGGTACAAGTTCTGCAAGTGATAAGCAATGGTTAAAGTAATAAATCAAGTGTTTGGCAAATAGATAAACATTTTCATTAGATAAAAAAAAGAAAACATACTTGAACTTTTCATCTAAATTACGTTGACCAATCATGTGCTTCATGAGTATTTCCACTTGAGCAAAACCTTTGCTAACCGCATCTACACATTCGGGTTTATAGCTCTTTAAAGAGGCTTTTACCACATCAAAATATTCTGTAATTATAAAGTATTTTATTTGTCCTTTTTGTAACATCTGTTACTTTTATGATTTGTATTTTTACCTGTAAAATCTACTTTGGCCAATAGGGGCCCACTCGAACTTATTGATCCATATATTAAATCGGGATACTTTTCTCTAGCCCAAGCTGCCAAAGAGCCAGGATAAGAACCTCCGAAAGCTATCCATTTTTGTGTGGCTGCCAAATTGTACTGTTGCTTTATGGCCAAAATGAATGCAGCTAAATCGGCTAAGGCTTGTTTCGATGTCAGATATTGTAAATTGGACGTAGATAAATCGCTGCAAATAGTAAGGGAAAGAGTTTAAGTCGGGCTACAAATGTATTCTAGTACTAAGAGTAACTTTTAAAAGTTAGATTATTGTCCAATACTGAGACCATAGTGTATCGGGTTATCCATTTTGCGGTTTCAAAAGTGAACTTAAATAAAAAACATTTAAAATATATTTTTCATGATTTTTTTTTTTTTTTTTATTATAAAGTTGGAACGTTGACATTATGTGTGAAACACTACATCATTTAAATGACCAACGCGCGAAATGTTGCAAGCATTGATTCTTTTGAGGTAATTTTCGACCAAGATTTAAAGGTTTATCTGCATAAAAACGGCATTTCGCGCAGCCCCACAAAAAAAGTCTAATGGTGTCAAATCGCATGATCTTCTCGACGAGAAATTACGCGGCCAGGAAATTTCTCTTCGCAATAAAGCCATATTCACTCGAGTTGTGTGACATGTGGCACCGTCTTGTTGAAACCACATATTCTCCAAGTCATATTCTTCAATAGCAGGCAAAAAAAGTCGGTTACCATATGACCATAAAGCTCTTAATTTACGGAATCAACACATTCGGGTCTTCGATAAGACTTTCACTTACAGCAGCGATATTTTCAGCGAAACAAACGAAACGATGCTGCACAGGCCTTACAATATTTGAAACCGGTTCAGTCTCTTCAAATTTCTTCACAATTTTGCCAATTGATGCGTAGTTGGATGATTATGTAAACCATAATCTTCTCTTAGAGCACGATATGTGGCTGTTGCATTATCACCCTTTTTGTAGTATGTTTTTATAACTTTTATTCGTTGTGTGATACTTAAGTTTGACAGATGTCGAACTCCAGTCCTATACTTTTGAAACCACGAAATGGATAACCCTTCATAATAATACTTAGGTTATAATCTAAAACCTAATATATCAGGCATGTCACAAATTCCGTTCGGAATCGAAACCATTCCGTAGTTGAATTCCGATCGAAATGGTTTTAGGTTCTATAGATTCCGAAAAATTTTAAATCTCCAAAAAAATTACAAGACGCGATTTTTTCAATTGAAATCAGTAACTCCATCTTCGTTTAAACAACTAACGCTGATAATTTGAAGAAATTGTTCAAATATTGAACACACGAAGAAAAACATGCAAATTCAATTCCACTTTGAAAACCGAAAGTGGTTTCATTTCGAAAAAATTTTTCGTTTTACTTTTTCTATAGAAGGAAAATACGGAATTTATTTCCATTTCGAACGGAATTAAGTTCTGTGACATGGCTGTATATCTCATACTAAATCCCAAAAAGGAACACACATGAAGTCATATCAAATTATTTTTATACCCACCATGAAAAAAGAATGGGGGTATCAGATTGTCTTTCCGTTTGAAATTCCCATAATATTGGGTGTCTTTTCGTCTGTTGAAAACACGATAGAGCCTTAACGAAAAGTTCTAGTACAAAACAATTTTGTAAAAATATTTCTCATTTCTTGAAAAGTTTGGTATTGAAATTAGGCAAAATCGGCACACATTTGACAGATAAGTTTTGTACAATTATAAGTTAGGTCCACACAGACCAACTGGTCCACAGAAACGACCTATTCGATCTCTAGACTTACATGGCCAACTTACGACAGTAAGCGTTCTGCAATCTTGGTCAGCTTTCCGCGACAGTACTCAGAGGACACTGTATAATTGGTTTACATGCTAGGAGACTTAATCGTCAAAGCAATGACTACTGCAGTAGTTGTCACAACGTTGAGGAGGAAGAAACCATCACTCATTTCCTCTGTCATTGACCAGCCCTTGCTGATATTAAGACCCTCTATCTGGGATTCCCATTTTTGCACGATCTATCAGAGATCTCGAACATTAACATTCGGAAAATAGGCTATTTTATTGTTGCATCCGGCTGGCTCTAACTAAGCATATATATATACGGTAATTTAAAAAGTTTATTGTTCTCTCTCCCTTGCAGGAATTACAAAGGAACCACATCTTGGACCCAAGTGACGCGGACCTTACGATCTGCATCCTGCCTAACCTAACATAAATCATCTAAAAAACTATTACATGAACCGGGTCCCCTTTTTAACCACAGCTTATATGTAACCCTTTTTCTAGGAAGCCATCTAAATACCACGGCAGCCACTTAAATGCTAATAAATAGAAAATATAGTTATGACCAGAGTTTTAACTTAACTTCAGACTATGGTCTAATACTTAGACTAGACTACAGTCTAACACACAGACTAAAAAAATATTGCCTAAAATTCATACTATATTCTAATACTCAGACTATAGATTAATGCCCGGGTCTAATGGTCTAATACTCATAATACCTATAGTATAAACCTCAGATTATAGATTAATAATGGGGTCTTATGGTCTAATACTCAGAATAAAGTATAAACTTTAGACTATCGTATAATAACTATTAGTAGTTCCACCAGCAATACTCACCTAGTAGGTCTAGATTTTCCATAGAAACGATGTTCCAATTGTATACACAAAGCCCCAAAATGCTCAGCATAATGTATCCAAGCACCTTCATGCATCCACTTCTTGGCAGCTTCAGCCTCGCCACCAATCATTATAAATATCGGAGCAGTTGTATCATTGCGATAGTATTGGTCGTTGACAAAATAACGTTGTTTCCAGGTGACAGTGTTCTTGTCGTTAAAGTGATCCAAACGTTGGTCGAACCACAAATCAATGGTTTCGCGGTCACGTTGCAAGGTGGGAATTTTACTGGGATCACCGAGGAAACCATGCCAAAGACGTCCCAAGTGATAGTTTTGCTTTAGGGCAACTACGCCACCATTCTTATCAGTGTGCAAAATAACAAACAAGACCAAAACAACACAAAGGCACAGCCTTTGAAATCCACTCCGATAATGAGTTGATAGACTCATTGTTGTTGGTGTTGTGTGAGTTTTTGTTTAGGTCAAGCTATAAAAACGAATTTGTTGGTGAAGCCGGTGGTGGTGGTGCTGGGGTATGTAGAGTGTGTTCTAAATATTAAAAATAATAAATAACAATTAAAATTGATAATCCAATTACTGCAATATAAAACCATGTTATACTCATTATCTGTTTTTAATTAAATTATCATTTTTATTATGTTAAATTATGTATATATTGCAAATTTTTGAAATACCTACCCTGATTTCTAAACAAATTTATTTTATTAAACTAGCTCGAATTTTTCTGCTTATTCAGAAAATCGCAGCAAATTACAAAATAAGCACAACCGTCTACTTTTAATGTTGATATGCGAATGATTAAAACTGGAATGGATGGACGGATGGTTGAATGTCTGTTGTTGTTGTTATTAGCGGTATATTAAAGCTCCACTAGAGAATACATAAAAAAGCAAAATAAAGAAAATGCATTTTACTTGTATTTACCGTAACATTAGTTGTTTTCCGGCTAGAGCAGGACGGACATAGTAACCAAAGTTGCCAACTTAGCGCTTTTAACACTGTTTTTAGTGCTTTTAAAAAAGTTGGTTATGAACAATTTTCGCTCCTGTGCTCAGTGCTTTTTTTCTGCATTTACTTTTCGGTTGTTTTGCACTGTAGGCCAAAAGCAGTTTTTAATATGTAGTTCCTCTATATTACATTTTTGAAATTCCATCGCTTAGGAGGTAAAAGAGTTTGATTATTGTTTATATCACCTAAACCAGTAAATAAGATGGTACAGAATTGGCCTATTTGTCTATAAAAATGAGAGGATTGTATTTGGTATTTTTTTGAAAATTGTCCTCTTTGGGAGAGGTTAGCAACTCTAAAAATTAGCTCCCATTAGCAATTTTTTAGATACTTTAAAAGGAATACATACATTTAGACTCATTTTAACACCGGCACGGAACGCTACATTAGTAAGCCTATGAGTTATGAGGTGGATGCTTTTTTTGAAAAATTTTTTTTTCAAGTGGGTCTGGCTGGGGATCGAACTTGGGACCTCTGGTATGATAGGCGGATGACTAATTTTTCATACTTATTCAGTTTTATATACATAGATAACAAAAATTCAAACAATTTTCGAAATCTGTCGAAATGAAAACAGAGATGTTTAAGTCCTTCGTATAACATACCGTGACTTATCCAACAGAATAAAAAGGACTGCAAGCTGAATCAGCTGTAAGTAAAGGCTACATGAGGACCTTGGGCATTGTGTGGCAAACCTACCTACACCAACTGTCCCATCCTGAGTAGTAGCGATACACTTCTCTCAACACTTGATGAACAATTAATATGCTGGATGGAACGCTTCAAGTACCACTGACGGAAGTGCATAATGAAATCAACCATATCAATGAAATTTCAGACAATCCATCAACAATACAGGAAGTGAAGAACGCCATTAAAATCCTTAAGCGCCCTGGGCAATAAAATATAGGAAGAAGAACCTCCTGGAATGAAGGTATACTAGTCAAAATACCTAAAAAGGGAGGCTAAAATGACTGTACAGGGTATAATACATACTTCTTTCAATACCAAGTCGAGTAATTTTGAATAGAACATCCGATGCAGTTTCCGCTACACTCCGCGAAAATCAGTTTGGGTTCAGAGATAATCGGTCTTGTGTTGACCTAATCAACGCAGTAAGAATAGTACTAGAACAATATAATGAATTCCGCATCCCCATTTACCTAGGGTTTATCGACTTTGTAAAGGCCTTTGACAGAAAATCGTAACATGGCAACGAAAATTTTGAACTTAAATTAAATTGTAAATTGTCTAATCCGTTCGAAATTACTACTGGAGTAAGAAATGGATGTATCTTGTCACATATACTTTTTATCTTCATCATCGACAGCATAATGTACACGGCTCTGAATGGTAGACAAGGCATCCAATGGACACCCTTTAAACAACTCGATGACTTCGAATGCGCTGATGGCGTATGTCTTCTAAACAAAGGTCAGGTCGCCTTCAAGAAAACACTAACGCTATCACTGTTGAATCTCGGGAAGCTGGGCTGGAAATCAATATGTCCAAGACAAAGATTATACCTGGAGGCTATGGCGCTAAATCGTCATCATCAATGTGGATAAAGAGGTTGTTCAATGTTTAGGTACCATTAATTATCTTGGTAATTTAGTATCTACAAAAGGTGGCGCCGACGAGGATATTGAATTGCGTATTAATAAGGCAAAGTCTGCATTCGGCATTCTCCGAGCTATTTGGAAATCTCGACAAATATCAACTACAACTAAGTTACGAATATTCAACACGAATGTCAAGTCCATCTTGTATTACGGTTGCGAAACTTGGAAACGCACAAATACCATCGATAAGCGCCTGCAAACCAGAGTTCTGCATCAAAACATTTGAAAAGCTTTTCAACACATTCGCTTTTTTTTAGATTCAACTCTTTATTCGTTTTTGTTCACGCGAATCAAATTCGTGTAGAAACAAAAAAGACACTAAATTAAAAAAACACACAAGAGAACTGTAGAGAACTGTTGAGAGTAAAAAACTCGACACGACAACAAACAATTTCAGCAATCACAGTTTTGTTTCATAAAATATCGAATTAACACGAATCATTCGAGTTCATTTGTAGGTATATAAACATTTTTGCGTTGAAATGAAAAAAAAAAAAAAAATAAAATTAATGTTTACTTTCTTATTTTTATTTTTTATTTAACTTAAAAGTTCTTTTTATTTAACTTAAAAGTTCTTAAAAAAACTAAAATTAATTAATTCTTTACTAATTTTTAAAGTTATAATAAAATGAAATATACTTTTTATTTATATTTGTGTATATTGCAAATTATCAGACTTTGAGTTTTATTATATCAATCAATATGTGACAGTTATTTTGATTTAATATTATATCAAGCAATGACTGCTTTTTATTTTGTGATTAAGTTTTTTAAGCAATTTCTGAGCGATATCTTTTAAAATTGATTTTTTAGAGCAGGAATTTTATTTTTTATATAAAATCGGAAATTTTGAAAATTTTCCATAAAAATAGGAAAATTTAAAAATTTCCCATCAAAAAGGGAAATTTTTGAAATATCCTATATAAATGGGAAATTTTGGAAATTTCCCATAAACATTGAAAATTTTGAAACCTTCTTACAAAAATTTAAACTTTTAAAACTTCTTATAAAAATAGGAAATTTTTAAAAATAAAATTTTTGAAATTTCGAATAAAAAGGAAAATTTCCCATAGAAATGGGAAAAAAATTTTAAATTTCTAATAAAAATGGGAAATTTTTTAAATATCCTAAAAAACAGATATTTTAAAAAGGAAAACTTTTAAGTTTTCCAATTTTTCTATTTTTATGGAAAAGTTTTAAAATTTCCTATTTTTAAGGGATATTTTTAAAATTTCTCATTTTTATGTTAAATTTTAGAATTTTCCCATAAAACTTGTTACGCGCTATTTTAATCATCCCGAAAAGTAACAGCAATTACAATTTGAAAAATGAAATATTACACTAGGTTAAAAAAAAGGCATATTAAAAGATCTTCCGACTAGCTACTGGCAGACTGGTTCTCAACCCGGAGTAAAGCGCATAAACATATAAATACTCCTAATGCCTATAAATCCAAGGAGTATAAAAAAGATAGGAAAAAAAAGAGGAAGGTTCCATAATAAGTATTAAGCTAAGCTGTGGCAGGTGTTGTGCCATTTAGGGTAATTTGTTTCCCGCCCAATTGACAAACTGCCAAACTCCTTGACAGACCGCTTACCCTAGACAATTTTCAAATCTGTCCCTTTAATATGATCCACTAGCACGCCACGTTTTCGTCACCTAACATTCCTTTATGAAATTATTTAACGCTTCATTTTAATTTCAATTGAATTCATGTTTATTTAATAAAAAAAAATCTGGGATTTTAATAATGTCATTTAGAAAAATACTTATAGCTTAGTTTTAAGTATACTTTAGTTTAAGTTAATAAACATTTACCAATAAAATAATTTTTATAATAATTATAGTTTTACATTTATATAATCTAGATTATATTTATAAGTAATATGTATTAATAATAATTAGTTTTAAGAAAATAAGTATACACACTACTAAAAGTTCTATTTACAAAAATACTACAATATAACTAGGGTTTATTTCTCCCTGTTGTCTTCTATTGAACATACCGACTGGTTTGATGATGTTATTGCTATTTTTGTTAATTTGAAGATGATGTTGCTAAACATTGTTGATAGGTCTTGACAGATGATGATGAAGATGTTGATGGACTTGTAGCTGATGGTTAATTTTGGTGATAATGATGCCGAAGGTGGTTAATTTGTTTGTTGTTGTTGGTTTTGCATGCAGGTAGTTTTTTTTTTATAGTTTCTTTCACTGCTTTTGTTAATTCAAACTTCACTTGTTTTTTTTTTCGGTTATGACAACAGGGGGGGGAGGTTGCTAAATATGTACAGATTTCAAATTTTCTTTGCTTAATTATGATTATTATTAATTTGTTTTAAGTTTTTATTAATTATTTAATTGTTTTAGGCATAATTTTACACTTTTATGAAACATTAAAATTTTCAAAACTCTTAGAAATTTGTATTTGGCTGTCTCATTGTAGTTGTTTTTTTTTCATTGAAATTTAACAGGATACAACAAAAAAAAAACTGAATTATGTACGATTTGGATAATATGCATTTACACTTTGACTTCCAACTAAGAAAAACGTTTCCATTTTTTTTCTTTTCCGTTTAACCGCCTGGGTCAATTAGAATTTAGCTAAACACTTTTCCCACTTCTATTATTTCAGCAATTAACTTTATTTTTGCAGTCACTTTAAAATAAAAAGTTTGTTTGTTTATACATATTAAATTTAATAAACTTTATTCACAATTTGCTTTTTAATTAAGTGTCAGTATTTCTTGTTGTATTAAAAAAAATAATTTCCGAATGGTTAAAAAAAACAACCAACTTATAAGAAAACTGCGACTTTTTTCTTCAAGAATTTTTTCACAACTCCTGTTGTTAAACAACCGATCTCCTTTGAATTTATCCAGCAACTAACTCTTGTTCAAATTGTCATGCCTCTTCTAAACCTTTTTTTTTCTTCCCATTTGTTCCCTATGTCATTTGATCTAACGGGACTATGATGTGACTTTCGATATGTAGAGAAAATACGAAGACGATAACAGAGGAATATGTGAAATTCCTCTCATGATATTTTAACGGGATTATCATACCACTCATGAATGCAGAATAAGAAGAATCATGGATGAAGGAATTGTCAACATTTTCTCATCTTCAGTGACGTCATGGGCTTATACAAGAAAAGGGTTGCCAATTCACTGTAAAGATGGAAAAAAAAAAGTATCGATCTGTTTTATCGTCTGGGACAGTGAATTACGACGTTATCTTAAACACATGAAAATTAAATGTGAAGAAACGTTACACGATTTGAAAACATAAAATCCGCAACAAACCTGCTTCGTATCTAGATCTATGATCGTGGAACGAACAGGAGGGATTTTTGGGGAAATCAATGCAATGGGAAAGTGTATAAATTGTATAAAACGTGTGGCTCGACCCACGAAGCCGGGCAAATACTTCCAAAATTACAAAAATTACAGAAATGACTACAATAATAATAAAGAAATATAAACTATATGAAAATGTGTGGCTCGACCCACGAAGCCGGGCAAAATCTTTCAGAGAAAAATTTTGAAAATACAATTGTGAAAATGACTTGAATCAAGGACGAATGTTGGAAGCGTGATACTTGCCAATATAGTTACCCTGGAGATCTTCAATATCATACAAGGCGGTTCCAAGTTTCTTTCTGATGCGGCATTTTATGAATTTTGGGTTAAATTTAGCGTTAATACCTTTCTTGAAATCACTTTGCGAATGGTTTTTCCGAAACACCTCTTGTCCCTCAACAAAATTTACAGGCTTACTTCTTGTGTTGTATGTTTTGGAAGCTTTCTCGTGGGCAGCGTTTAAATTCTCCCTAATCTTTTCACGAATATGCTGAAGACGATCAGAATGATGTACTTCAGTATCATCCGACAACATGTTTAATTTATCTAGAATAGAATATGATGTTCCATTACAAATCATATTTTGCCCAAAAAGCGCAAAATATGGCGAACACTGGATTGCTGAGTGAAAATCGCTTCTCAAAGTGGTTAAAATTTTAGAAATATTCCTGTCCCAATTTATATGACTTGACTCATCTTTAAGAAAAAAACGAATTTTAGAGACTATTTCCCTGTTCACTCTCTCTGAATTATTAGCTTGAGGGGAGTAAAAAGCGGTGGTAATGTGGATTATGGCATAAGCTGAAAAAAATTCCTGCATCTCTTTTGATAAAAATTGCTTGGCGTTGTCACTGTGAACGAACTGCGGCACACCAAAAGTACAGAAAATTTCGTTTTGAAAAAAATCAATTACGTTGCTTGTGGTCGCTGTCTTCAAGGGCTTCAGAAATACAAACTTCGATAGATCGTCTAATACTATAAACAAATAACAATTTTTAGATTTCGTGCATGGATACGGTCCCAAAAAATCACAATAAAGCCTTTGGAATGGACGGACTGTTACAAATTGATTTCCCATAGGAGGTCGTAGTGTTGTATTCACAGGCTTTATGGTTTTACAATCATCACACTTTTGGATGTATTGTTTTACCTCACGCGCCATTTTCGGCCAATAATATTTTTGCCTTATCCGAAAAAGTGTTTTGGTATACCCACCGTGACAACCTTCTTCATGGGCAGATTGTATAAGCTTTTGGGTTAACCCTTTCGGTATCCATAGCCGCCAAAAGTTTTGTTCCTGCTCATCAGGACTTCGAAATTTAACACGTTTATAAATGAAATTTTCTGATAAACACAAGTCTGGAAGTACATCCCCTTTCAAACGAACATTTTCACGCAAGTCATTGTATTCTTTACTACCAAATTCAGGGGAGTTGGTATCTATTTCGGGAGGATTACAAATAACTTTAAGTTCATCTATATCGAACCTCGAGAGGGTATCAGGCACCACATTTAGGGAGCCTTTCCGGTGTTCCATCACAAAATCAAAATTTTGGAGTTTCAAACTCCACCTGGCCAATCTGCCATTCAGGTCCTTCTGACCCATTAACCAGCGAAGGCTTGAATGGTCTGTTATAATTTTGAACGGAAGTCCCTCAACGTATTGTCTGAACCGCTTGACACAAATCACAGCCGCCAGACACTCCAACTCTGTAACGGTATAGTTGCGCTGTGCCCGATTCAATTTTTGGGACACAAACGCAATTGGTCGCTCCCTTCCCTCATCGTCGAGTTGGTACAGAACACCTCCAACTCCTATACGAGATGCATCACATTGTATCACGAACTCTTTTGAAAAATCTGGCTGAGCCAAGACCGGAGCACTCGAAAGAGCACCTTTTAACTGATTGAACGAATCAATGGCTTCTTGAGTAAGACGAAATGGTTTGTTTGATTTTCTCAAACAATCCGTGAGAGGGCCTGCTAAGTCTGAAAAATTACTAATAAAAGCGCGATACCAATTGGACATTCCGATGAACCGTCTGACTTGGCGTGGTGTTTTGGGTATAGGAAACTCGTTTATAGCCATTACTTTCTCAGGATCGACCTTTAAATTACCGCCACCTATTATATATCCGAGGTATTTAATCTCACGTTGACAGAATTTGCTCTTGCCAACGTTTATGGTGAGACCAGCAGATTTGAGACACTGCGCAACTTCTGAAAGTAATTTAAGATGTTCTTCAAAATTTTGGCTACAGACTAGGAGATCATCCAAATAAATGAAGACGTTACTCCTCAACCTCGATGGAATTGTCTTGTCCATCAGACGGCTCATGGTCTGAGGACCATTGCAAACCCCAAAAGGCATTACCCGATACTGGTAAAGAGGCCTTCCGGGTACAGCGAACGCTGTCTTTTCTTTAGACGACTCTGACAATTTAATTTGGAAAAAAGCGTCTTTAAGGTCTATTCCGCTTATAAAGTGTGTGTCTTTTAAACGGCTGAGTAGCCCATTTATATGAGGGAGGGGGTACGAATCCTTCTTAGTCAATGGGTTTATCTTTCTACAATCCAGGCAGAGTCTAATCTTACCTGGCTTCCGCACAGTTACGATCGGACTACACCACGGCGAATTCGTCTCCTCAATAACTCCAAGGGCTAAAAGTCTGTCGAGCTCCGCATAAACTTCTTCTTGTCTAGGTGGGGAAAGTGGGTAGTGCTTGCATTTCACAGGGGTAGCATCACCAGTATCGATATGGTGCTCGATAAGGTGAGTACAACCAAGACCCAATTTTTCATACGCTGGGAATTCTGATATAACTTGTTTAAGTCTATACTCTTTTTCTGGACTGAGGTCATGTAAATTGCATTTGGGTTCTGGATCTAGATTAATACTTGAAATAATTTGAGGTGCAAGTTCAAATGCCCTCCAAAAATTTATACCAAGATAACCTTCAAGTGATAATCCAGGAACTATATAAAAAACGATAGGTTTTGTTACGCCCATGTAAGTGACCGGAAGTGAACAATAACCTGTGACCTCGGTTTTCGAACCGTTGGCTGTTGAAATATTAGATCTTACTTTTCTAATTTGAATACCCATTTTATTTACAAAATCTAAGCTTCCTTTACCCAGTGCGGATACATTCGCTCCTGAATCTAAAAGACAGAATAAAGCATGGTCAAAAATATTTATTTTAGCAAAAGGTCTGCCATCTTCGGCATTTAATAAATGTGTTTCCTCTATAGATTTTCTAAAATTTCGGCGCAATCCATAACGTTTTCTGCATTTTAAAATCTTATTCGAAGGTTTAGATTGAAAAGAACTATCTTGGGACTTAAATAAGTTTTGTCTAAGCTGGTGTAATGGAATATTTGACAAATCAGGTATTTTGATTTGAGACGATTGAGGTAAGACCCCCTGTGAGGGTTTACACTCGGCATCTAAAGTTAACTCGGGATTCACTGGGAGGAACGAGCATCCCCGGTCGCCCACTCGCTCCGTCGTCTGTTTCCCAGATGTGGACCACTGCACTTCGGTGTAGTTACATTTCGTTGACCACATTTGAAACAAAAAACATGACGAGTTTCGTCAGGACAATAAATATAGCTATGCCCTAGTTGGAGGCAGTTCCAACACTTTATTTTGGAATAATCCCCTTTTACATACGACTTGTTCAACTTTAGTGCTTCTATCTGTGGATCATCTTCGGAATCTTCTAGATCATCTTCTATAGAAATCTCGTTTACGTGGCGCGGCTTGCTTACAAGGTTTGTAGAAACTTTACTTTCCTGAAGAACCTTTTCAGCCTTCCTCGCTATTAGGCGGAGTTCTCCTAAATCTTTAGGATCAGAAATAAAAAGCATAATTTTCAATTCAGGGTTTACATTTTTCTTGATTATTTCGATCAAGGAAATATCGGACATTGGATTTCTAAGCTTCAGATTTAATTGAACCATGGACGAATGAAAATCGTCATAGCTTTCTTTTGCTAGTTGACGACGAATTGAAATTTTCAATAAAATTTCATTCTCGGTTTCAAGAGTGCCAAATTCTTTAATAAGAGCAGTTTTCAAAAATGAATACGTTGCTCTTGGGTGCTGTTTGATGAACATCCAATACCAAATTTCAGCTTTTTGGGAAAGGAACATGTGAAAATTTGCCATGAGATGGTCTAGTGGACATTGAGAACGTTCTGTCAGGGTGTCTATCTTAAATAAGAAATCATTTACGTTACCTTCACCATTATACACTACCTTCCAATCCTTCAACTTAACAAAGAATGTAGAAGATGCATTAGAAAGCGAATTTACTACAGGATTTGCAGTCTGATTACCTGAACTAGCTGACACAGTTGAATTCCTATCATTTGGCGTTTGGTTTATGGTTTCTCTAATAGCACTAAGTTCTTGTCTAAATTCATCAAGCGACTGTCTCATGGTTTCTTGTAAATACGTCATTATGGTTTCCATGGAATTCCCTCCTAAACCCTGGCCATTTTTCGAACCCGACGCACCAGTTTCACCATTATTATCGTGAGTAGCCATTCTGAGCGTTTGATTTAGATTACTCTGATCACCTTTGTCTACAATTGAATTTTCTAAGGACTGAAAATCCAAATCTTGTAAGGATTTATCCAATAAGTCACAATCAACTACAATTACTTCCTCACTAGCAGCTCTATCCTCTGAATCTAGGGACCTCGTCGTTGATAGATCACCGTCAATTGCCCTAACACTAGTACTTGAGAGGGTACTTGGAACACTAGAAGATCTTTGTAATGAACCTTCACCTAAAACGGGTGTACCTGGCTTTAACGGAGTAGTTTTCCCTCTACCTCTAGGTTGTAAAGTAGAACTTGGCTTTCTAACGAGTGGTTTTGATAAATCTGATTTAGAACGAGTGTTATGTTCGTGCATAATGCACACAAATGGAAAACTATAATTCAAATTCTGAAACTTCACCAATTTGAAATCTAAGAATCGAGAAAAAAAATCTATCTTAAAAAAAATGAAAACGTTTTTAATTCCGAGATTTCACCAATTTGAAATCTAAGAAATATATTGAAAAATATAAGGAAAACCTTTCATGAATAATGAAAATTTTAAATTCAAAACCAAAATCAAATTCCGCAGGTTGAAAGCTTAAATTAAATTAAAATATTCCACAGAAAATTTGTATATATATGTATGTTCATATAAGGAATGTTAAGTGACTTAATAACGTAGTGTACCATACCGTGATCATATTATTGTACCTTTTAATCAAATATTTAACTATTTACTATTGACATTAAAATATCAATGCAACAAGTAATCGATTAAAAGAAATATATATATATATATAACTATAAAAGTTGTATATAAAAAGTTAGCTTAGCCAAACACCATGGACCTGATATTAAAAAAATACTATTATTGAACTTCAAATGTTTTGCAACTTGTGTACCGTCTTATCAATACAGTTGGACAAGGACTTAAACAATTTAGTAAAAAAAATCGAATATTGCTTCAATGAAATTAAGTTGTTATCGCAACGGGCAACTGAACAACTCATAATCGTCAGTCCGGACTTATAACTACCTAAAATCGTTTAAACCAATATCAAGCTGTTACAAAATTCAAATTTCTTTAATCTATTACAATTACATAATTATATTTTACATCGCTATCGATACCAGATTAAATCCGATCCAGAAATCAAGACTTATGTCAAACGTAAAAATGTAAAATCAATTGACAGTCCCAAAGGAATTGTCTTTGCGTTAGGCATTCTACGAGGAACGCCTTTGCGTTGGGCGCCATATATGTTACGCGCTATTTTAATCATCCCGAAAAGTAACAGCAATTACAATTTGAAAAATGAAATATTACACTAGGTTAAAAAAAAGGCATATTAAAAGATCTTCCGACTAGCTACTGGCAGACTGGTTCTCAACCCGGAGTAAAGCGCATAAACATATAAATACTCCTAATGCCTATAAATCCAAGGAGTATAAAAAAGATAGGAAAAAAAAGAGGAAGGTTCCATAATAAGTATTAAGCTAAGCTGTGGCAGGTGTTGTGCCATTTAGGGTAATTTGTTTCCCGCCCAATTGACAAACTGCCAAACTCCTTGACAGACCGCTTACCCTAGACAATTTTCAAATCTGTCCCTTTAATATGATCCACTAGCACGCCACGTTTTCGTCACCTAACATTCCTTTATGAAATTATTTAACGCTTCATTTTAATTTCAATTGAATTCATGTTTATTTAATAAAAAAAAATCTGGGATTTTAATAATGTCATTTAGAAAAATACTTATAGCTTAGTTTTAAGTATACTTTAGTTTAAGTTAATAAACATTTACCAATAAAATAATTTTTATAATAATTATAGTTTTACATTTATATAATCTAGATTATATTTATAAGTAATATGTATTAATAATAATTAGTTTTAAGAAAATAAGTATACACACTACTAAAAGTTCTATTTACAAAAATACTACAATATAACTAGGGTTTATTTCTCCCTGTTGTCTTCTATTGAACATACCGACTGGTTTGATGATGTTATTGCTATTTTTGTTAATTTGAAGATGATGTTGCTAAACATTGTTGATAGGTCTTGACAGATGATGATGAAGATGTTGATGGACTTGTAGCTGATGGTTAATTTTGGTGATAATGATGCCGAAGGTGGTTAATTTGTTTGTTGTTGTTGGTTTTGCATGCAGGTAGTTTTTTTTTTATAGTTTCTTTCACTGCTTTTGTTAATTCAAACTTCACTTGTTTTTTTTTTTCGGTTATGACAACAGGGGGGGGAGGTTGCTAAATATGTACAGATTTCAAATTTTCTTTGCTTAATTATGATTATTATTAATTTGTTTTAAGTTTTTATTAATTATTTAATTGTTTTAGGCATAATTTTACACTTTTATGAAACATTAAAATTTTCAAAACTCTTAGAAATTTGTATTTGGCTGTCTCATTGTAGTTGTTTTTTTTTTCATTGAAATTTAACAGGATACAACAAAAAAAAAACTGAATTATGTACGATTTGGATAATATGCATTTACACTTTGACTTCCAACTAAGAAAAACGTTTCCATTTTTTTTCTTTTCCGTTTAACCGCCTGGGTCAATTAGAATTTAGCTAAACACTTTTCCCACTTCTATTATTTCAGCAATTAACTTTATTTTTGCAGTCACTTTAAAATAAAAAGTTTGTTTGTTTATACATATTAAATTTAATAAACTTTATTCACAATTTGCTTTTTAATTAAGTGTCAGTATTTCTTGTTGTATTAAAAAAAATAATTTCCGAATGGTTAAAAAAAACAACCAACTTATAAGAAAACTGCGACTTTTTTCTTCAAGAATTTTTTCACAACTCCTGTTGTTAAACAACCGATCTCCTTTGAATTTATCCAGCAACTAACTCTTGTTCAAATTGTCATGCCTCTTCTAAACCTTTTTTTTTCTTCCCATTTGTTCCCTATGTCATTTGATCTAACGGGACTATGATGTGACTTTCGATATGTAGAGAAAATACGAAGACGATAACAGAGGAATATGTGAAATTCCTCTCATGATATTTTAACGGGATTATCATACCACTCATGAATGCAGAATAAGAAGAATCATGGATGAAGGAATTGTCAACATTTTCTCATCTTCAGTGACGTCATGGGCTTATACAAGAAAAGGGTTGCCAATTCACTGTAAAGATGGAAAAAAAAAAGTATCGATCTGTTTTATCGTCTGGGACAGTGAATTACGACGTTATCTTAAACACATGAAAATTAAATGTGAAGAAACGTTACACGATTTGAAAACATAAAATCCGTAACAAACTGGGAAATTATTAAAATTTCCCATTCTTATTTTCAAAATTTCCTACTTTTATGGGAAATTTTCAAAATTGACCATTTTTATGTGAAATTTTCAAAATTTCCCATTTTTATGGCAAATTTTCAAAATTGACCATTTACATCGAAAATTTTCAAAATTTTCCTTTTTTATGTGAAATTTTCAAAATTTACCATTTTTATGGAAATTTTCAAAATTTACTATTTTTTATCGGAAATTTTCAAAATTTAACATTTTTATCGGAAATTTTCAAAATTTATTATTTTTATGGCAAATTTTCAAAATTGACCATTTTTATGTGAAATTTTCAATATTAACCATTTTTACGGAAAATTTTCTAATATTACCATTTTTATTGGAAATTTTCAAAATTTACCATTTTTATGGTAAATACAAAATATTATTATTATTATTATGCAAATACAGAATATTAAAAATATATGTATACTAACCTCTTAATTTTTTACTTCTTTCACAAAACAAAATTATCAATTAATCAATCACTTCTTTCGCAAAAAAATGTTTTTTAATTAGCAGTTAATCAATCACTTAAAGAAGGGAATGTGCAACTGTCATTCATTTACTTAGATTGTTTTTAGAATTTTTAGTGTTACTCTCTTAATATACATGAAAGAAAAAAACACTCGTTGTAAATGAAACAAACAATGTTTTGATTCTCTTCTCATTTTTCTTTATTCGAATTGAGTTGTAACACCAAACTTGATTTTGCAGTACTCATTCGTTTCTCTTTCATTTCTATTTTTCTTTTGCACTGATCGACACCATTTAAGAATTTTACTGTGATTTGAGATTAAGAATGTTTTGATGCAGAACTCTGCTGCAAACCTTCGCAAGCAAATGCTTGAGGCAAATCTTTAATATATGGTGGCAGAATTGCTGGAAGCTAAGCTGTAAATATTATCTCAAACGGGTCAGCAGTGCCTGTAATATGTGATTCACGAAATAATTTTGTTAATTTAAAGTTCTTATGTCATCTTATAAGATCTTGTGTTTTATATAAGCCTTTATTTTATTCCACACTACACATATTAGTTCACAAATGTCCCTAAAATAACCTTCGAGTATGGCAACGATCTTTACAAAATATACAAACTTCAAAGATATTCTTTAAAGTCAAACATGTTCAAGTGAAGCTTCCTTTAACATTTATTTCATGTGCAAAACGATGAAAGAAAATCAAATAATCAAAATCAAGTAAGAAATTGTGCCAAAAACCAATTGTTCTTTTCCAAATGAAGAACAAAAAAGTTGGAGAGAAAATTTGATAATTAGAATCCAATGATGAAATTTTAAACTGGACGAATTTAAAAGAAAAAACAAAAATGTAACACTGTTTCGTGACGTCATTTGATCAACATGCGCAGAAGACTTCAGTTTTGTAACGCATAGAAATATTGTTCTGAGTCCCACCTTTTAGTATAACGATCGACTCAGAATTACCTCCCGAGTAAATTTATCGATGTCCGTCCAGCTGACTGGCTGAACAGATATCCATGTAAGCTTATTATTATAGTACTTGTCGTAACTTCAAAGATAATTTGGTGAAATTTGGCACAGACTCTAAGGATGACCCCTTTTTGGCTAAAGTCGGATCACTATTTCGGATACCTCCCGGAATAGTATTTAAATGATATTTAGCATAAATATTGCTTATGGTACCTAATTTTGTGACAATCCATATTTGACCATATATCGGGTTTATCAACAGGGACGCTACAAAAGTACAGGGACAGTAGACGAAGACATATTTCTTGCTGCTCTTTTGACATTTCTCTTCAGTAAGATTTGTCATTTCATGATGGAAAGATATACGAGCCAACAAATTATTAAAACTTACTACCAAAATTCGGTATCAGTGGCCTGAACATTAAGAGCGCGAATCATCTTCAGTGATGAGGCTCATTTATGGCTGAATGGCTTCGTCAACAAACATGGTCAGGCAGCAATCCACGCATACTCCATGAGTAATCATTACACTCCGAAAAAATTACGGTTTGGTGCGGTTTATCGGCCGGCGTCTTCATTGGGCCGTACTTCTTCAGTAATGATCAAGACCGGCACATTACTGTGAATGGGAATCGCTACCGTTCAAGATAACCGAATATTTTTGGTCCCAATTGATGATATGGACTTGGAGGACATGTAGTTTCAACAGAACGGCGCCACACAGCGAATGTCACAATTTATTGAAAACCAAGTTTTGAGAAGGTGTTATCTCACGAAATGGTCCAGTTGATTGGCCGCCTCGGTCGTGCGATTTGATGCCATTAGACCTTTGCTTGTGGGGCTACGTCAAGTCTACGGTCTATGTCAACAAGCCAGCGACGATTGATGAACTTCGTACGAATATCGAACTTGAAATTGCCAATTCATACTTAAAACCGGCCAATTTATGCTTAAAACCCATCGAAAATTGGGTTCAGCATCTGGACTTTTGCAAGCGTGCCCGTGATGGCCATATAAAAGAAATCGAGTTAAATACATAACGGCATCAAAAGTGCTTTTACAGGAACAAAGAATTTCATTGATATCCAAAACTGTTTTTATTTTATTTAAAAAAACTTGTAGCGCTCTTATTAAAAAACTCTTTAGAAGACACATTCCCAAAAGTCTTTTAAATACCCAGAAAAGCACCAAAACGCTTATAAATCTAAAGCAGCGATCGGCAAAAGCTAGCCCGAGGGCATTTATCTTTTTTATGTTCACACATATATAGGAAAAAGATAACAAATGTTTATCTTAAGATAATCATTCTCTCATGAGCATGTAAACAAATGAGTATCTTGCCATAGAGTACCGCATAGAGTGCGATCATATGTTTTACTAAGCACAAAAAAAATAGAAAAAATAGCAAAAAAATGTATAATTAAATGTACTTTTAACCAACACAAACACAAGATGCAATAGTATTATTTTGCGGGACACTGATCTAAAGATAATTGCATTTTATTACTATAACTGTGCACAGATAAATATTTTGTAAATAAAAACCGATAACCGAAATTTAGTAACAATCGACCCAAAATTGACCCATATCTCCCATATCAGGTCCTCAGTAGGAAATGACATAAATGTACTAAAATGGCGAAATTTTGAAAAACTTTTTATACCCTTCACCACCATAGGTGGCTGGCTAGACCCCCATGTAATCAAAGTACAGGTCGCAATTCTAAAGATAATTTGATTAAATTTGGCACAGATACTGTTTATGTAAACTTAAATCACTGTACCAAATTTTGAAATCGGTCCCCATTTGATCATAGCTCCCATACAAACTCTTCTATCAAAACGCACTAAATGAGACATAAATTACTAAAACGCTCGCTGAAGATGATGAGAATTTCAAGTTTAGTTTTTACATACATAGTTTTTGTAACAACTGTAATCAATTTGCCAAATTTCGAGAAATTCGGTCCACATTTGACCCTAGCTTTTATATAAGTCCAAATAACGGAAACAGCTTATATAAATAAGCTTTGAGAAAATGTTTGTATGATGGCAAAATTCAGCAAATATTTGTCTTTATACAGAAAAAAGAAACCCTTTGACCTTGATGTTGAAGGGTATCGTATGGTCGGGCTTGACCGACTATATCACTTTCTTACTTGTTTTAATTAAAATTTTTTTTTTATAAAACTTTAGATCTCGCTCGCCTGGTCATGCCTCTACCTTATCATCTACACCTACAGCCCGTCATGGTGGTGCCAGTTCACGTTTAGAACGCCCTAAAATTTGTGAAGCAGATTTAGAGGGAAAATCTCCACAAGAAGTTGAAATGTTAAAAACTATTGGTTTCTGTACGTTCGACACTACAAAAAGTCGTAAAATTGAAGGTAATGATGTCGGAGAAGTACATGTAATCCTAAAACGCAACTACCGCCAATATATGAATCGTAAAGGTGGCTTTAACCGTCCCTTGGATTTTGTAGCATAGTAATGCTACTTTCTAGTTTTACTGTTTTCTTACATTCGTAACAAAACCCTGCAATTTGTGCAATAGACCGGTTTACAAAATTTTGACAGTTTAAACAAATCAACATTTCCATAACATACAAACCTACCTCTATAGTTATGGGATATTATTACATTTAAGTTGCTGTTCACATATTACGTTACGATATTTTCGCAGATTTTAAACCCCCTCATCCCCCTGTGCAATACATTTTAATAGAAATACGCATACAGAATACCTCTACCTCTAACAAAAGTCATAACTCCCTCCCCCCTAAGAGCGTTACGTGATATGTGAACAGCCCCTTATAAAATTTTTATAGAATAGAAAATCCAACCCCATCATACACAATCCTCCATACACTGCAATAGTACAACCTTTTGTTAATTAGATTTAAATAAAATTGTGATTTTTTTTATATAATAATTACTTTTAAAACTTATTTACCCACATTGTTCCACAACTAAGATCCCCAATACCTATCCTACATGAATAACACATCCATTCCACTTAGCCCCATACAATAAAATAGACTTAATATGCAATAGCCACGGATTTTTTTTTATTTTTACACATTGTTGAATAGAACAGATTTTTGTTCTTAATATATAAAAATATCTCGCTCGCCTGGTCATATATAAAAATACAAAAACAAAAATATTAATATATCGCACTTGATCAACAAGAGGGTATTAACTCAAAATTTTAAAATTTTCAGTAGAGTCAAAAAACTATTTTATTTTACTACTACTTTCATATAAAGAAGAGTGGTAAAACTGTAGTTTTTTGGCGAAATTATAGTGAAAATGATCAATCAATTTCACATCAATTTCTTCTAAAAAGCGAAAATTTAAAAATTTTGAGTTATACCCTCTTGTTGAACAAGTGCGATATAGTATGTCGCCGCCTTAAAGATCTAATAACCTATCTGTAAAAATTTCAAAATAGAGTTTTTTATGAATTACACTGCTTAACAAAATTTAAAGAAAGTCGTAACCAAATGAATCTGACCCCTAATCCGTATCTAAAATTGTTCGCTAAATCCCAATATGAAGTCAAAATGATCAAAATTAGAACAGTTTTTGAGACATAGCAAAATTAATGTTTTTTGCTTTTTCAAAAAGATGGTGCCACTTTAATTAATTTACTTTTTAGAATAGTCTACCGATTCCCCTTTTCTTTCTTTTCTTTGAAAGATAATGAAATTTTTAAAACAAACACAGATAGTTTGTAAAATATAGCCGAGAAATGACTCAGTTACGGAGATCCAAAGTTGAAATTGTAAAAAAAATTTACTGATTTTATTATGTTTTTGGTCCTTTTAAGTTATTTTCTTAAAATATATACATACATATATTTCCACGACAACATTCCAATTGGAACAAGGAGTACTTCTCTCAGACAATAAGCTGCATCCGATTCTATTTTTAGACTCATTGAAAGGAACCTACGTTTTAATTCCGGCTTCGAACGGCAAATGCATTAGTTAGTATACATAGCCTAATACTCAATAACCAGTGGCTGAGTTATGAGGTGAACCGCTTATTTTTTTTATGTTTTTCAAGTGGGTCTGGCCAATTTTAATACGAACATTTTTTACTTATTAAGATCCAGATCGGTGCAAAAAAGACAAGTTACCAGAAGAACAATTAAATTATGCCTCTATTCAATATTTTATAAAATCAAGAACAAAAACCTAAAACAAATAAAAGTACAAAATTTAAATAAGAAACAAGTAAGACGTCGTTGAAAATCCAAAACTGCGTATCATCAAAAAAATCAAAATCGAGTTTTTGATTGATTATGATTCGTAAAGTTCATAATCAATCAAAAATTTTTAGATTTTTACGACCAAACATAACGGTTTTATATCAATAATTTAAAATTGCGTATCAACATGTGCACTATTTTCAAAATTCAAATATGCGTATCATCAAACTTGGGGTAAGATATGAAAATAAAATATTTGAATTTAAAAAAAAAATATCAGGTATGTGATGGACATTTTCGTTTTGAAATCGATCGATTTCAGACATATTTTTTAGCTAATTTTCGGTTATTTCCCCCAAAAATAATGAAAATTTTGGCTTTAATCCTTTTGACTGATATTTTATCTTTCATTTGGTTTGAGTTTTTTGGGGAAATAACCGAAAATCTCAAAAATATATCTCAAAAATATATCTGAAATCGATCGATTTGAAAACGATCGTTTTCCATCACATACCTGTATATATATATATATTTGAATTTTTGCTTCTCCTGTAAAATTTGAAAAAGTGTTGTTACGTAGTTTTGGATTTTAAACGACGAAGAGTGTTATATTCGGCTGTGCCGAATCTTATATACCCACCATCAAGTTGTGTTAAATTTAGAAACATATCTCATATATCTACGAGGGTGCAGATAATTCAAAATGTGAACCAAATTCGAAAAATGTTGTTACGCTATATGGTACTGTTAGTAAAATATTTGGACTAAATTCTGTTGCAGTAGCTTTATAGTTCAACATTTAAAAGTATCTAAGTGGTTTCCCTAGCATTTTTTTTTATTTATTCTTCCATTATATAACTTAGCACATAAAGCCTTATATAGTTATTAAAAGCTACTTGATATTATTATTGATATTAGTTAAGCATTAATAATCTTTTCGTTTAGCTTAATATTTAGTTTGGATAAACATGTTGATAGTAATACGACAGGTCCATATATTTTGTTAGGAGTTCCTAATGTATCTACCGTCTGGAGATTGGTGCAAACTTAATATGCTGCTTGTAACTCCGAATCTTTTTGATTGTAGATATAAAAAGGGGATGTTATATATATATATATATATATATATATATATATATATATATATATATATATTATATATATATATATATATATATATATATATATATATATATATATATATATATATATATATATAGTACCTGGTTGACCGAGCCTTGCTCGGGGCTTCATGATAAGCATTTTGAGGCAAATTTTAAAGTTTTTATATATTTTATTTTATACAGTTACAGTTTAACTCATTTTAAATAATTTTGAAAATTGGTCATACCAACAGAAACCTCCGTCGACTCATGCGCAACAACTTTGCTAAGATTATAGTCTGATCAAATGCACAGTTTACGATTTAATTCATTTTGAGTAGTTTTCAGTGGCGCCGCCTGAAGTCGTTCATACCACTAAGAAACCTTCATCTGCTTATCCGTAATAACTTTGCTTATGATCATAACATGATCAAATGCACAGTTTATGATTTAATTCAATTATAGTCTGATCAAATGCACAGTTTACGATTTAATTCACTTTGATTAATTTTCAGTGGCGCCACCTGTCGGACTTTGGTCATTCCAATTAATAAACCTTCGTCGGATTTTCCGCAATAACTTTGCTAAAAATTATAGCATGATTAAATGTACAGTTTACGATTAAATTGACTTTAAGTAAATTTCAGTGGCGCCACCTGTCGAAATTTCTTCATACCAACTAAGAAACCTTCGTCGGCTCATGTGCAACAACATTGCTAAAGATTATAGCATGATTATATGTACAGCTTACGATTAAATTGACTTTGAGTAATTTTCAGTAGCGCCACCTGTCGGAAATTATTCACACCAATTAAAAAGCATTCGCCGGCTCATGCGCTACAACTTTGCAAAAGATCATAGTATGATCAAATGTACAGTTTACGATTTAATTAATTTTTAGTAATTTTCAGTGGCGCCACCTGTCGGAAATTCGGTTTACCAACTTAAAAACCTCCGCCGGCTTATCCGCAACATCTTTGCTAAAGAGCATAACATGATCAAATTCACAGTTTACTATTCTATAAAGAACATACATACAGACAAACATTCATTTGTTTAAAAGTTATAACATTACTAATTTTATCCCCTTATTTCAAAAAGTTCCATATGCATAATTGGTACTTCTTTGGTACCAATTGAATTCGGTACATTTTATTAGAAAGCAGTTAACATAATTTTCCTATTCATATTACTTTTGTAGATGTTAAGTTATCAGTTTATCCCTTTTTTACACATTTTGGCCACAAAATCAAAAAAGTACCAAATACATGTTCAATATTTCTTTCACATCTATTGATTGCAGCACAAAGTTTCTTTCTATGTTCCTTAGTTTAAAATATAAGAGTGGGTTAAAAAGGTACCAAAAAAACTATTTTCACCCTTTTTTACCCCTTATCGGACATAGTTTCAAAAAAGGACCAAACACCTGTCCGCTTATTTTCATAGCTGTTTAAAACGTAATTTAAATTTTGTTTCTATACCTATTACTTAAGGAGATATAGCGTTTTCGATTTTTTCCCCTTTTTACCCTCTTAGAGGCAAAGGTTCCAAAAGTCCCTTCTTCTTCGACCTATACATCAAAAAAGATACCCACTGTCCAAATTTTATCAAAATCGTTAGAGCCGTTTTCGAGGTAGTCATTCTATATATATATATATATATAAACATACAATTATTGCTCGTTTAAGAATATATATATATACATATATATATATATATATATATATATATATATATATATATATATATATATATATATATATATATATATATATAACTTCCCTATTCTAAATTTTGTCGTCATAGTTATTACATTTGTATTCAATTTTTGTATTTTATCATCATAGCTGTTATAATTTGTCATTTATTAGCAAATAAGCGATTAGCCTAAACGATGTTATACGGGAGCTATGGTCAAATGTGAGTCGATTTTGCCCGATTTCAATACCAACATTTTACAAGAAATGAAGAATATTTATGCCAATTTCAGTTCACCTATATCATTTCGTTAAGGTTTTATCGTGCCGACAACAGAAAGGCATTTCGAAAAGACAGACGGACATAGCTCAATGGTCATATAGTTTCATAAGGATTCAGAATATACTTCAATTTTGGTTTTTGAGCTTATATTAAGGAAATTACAAACGGAATGACAATCTCAATATAGCCCCCATTCTTTTTGATGGTGGCTATAAAAATCGCGATAAAAGTTAAATTTTGTTACTTAGTGTTTTTTAAACAAACATTAAGTACTTTATTTTGCTTAAACCAGTAAAAAAGCTGTAACTATTACTATTTGATGTACATATCGAGAGCCTATATTCAATACCCTCTATGAACCAATTTTTTTCAAAATCACTTTTTATTGGAAAACTGTTTATTTTATAATAGTTACATCTCTATTAATTAAAATAAGGGAGAAGATATCTATTTCAGAACTTTCGGCTAAAATATATTGTAAAAAAAATATTGACTTTTATTTCTGTGGCTTGGTGCTAAAAGGGCCAATGTAAATTTTCTGTTTTGAGTTAATCATTGCATTAGATTTCCTTTTTTACCCTTTTATTTTGCTTCAACAGCTAGTTTTTGACTTAACTCAGAATAGATTAATAAGGGTTATTCTGGGCAATGTTACTATGAATTTATATGGAAAATAAAAACTTTAAATCAAATTTTCTCAAAATTAGTTTTTTTTTTTTGACATTGGCCCTTTTAGCACCAAACCACAGATTTAAAACTGCTGATAGGTTATTCGATTTTTACAATTCCATATAACCTAAGTAAAGGCCTGTTCGGAAATGCATCACTGCGCTGCATCACGACTTTTAGTGCTTGATAATAAGCTAACTGTATTATTTTACTCTAAATTTTTTACGCAAGTAGAAAGAAGTGCTGCCCAAAAAAATTTACGCCTAAACAGCGCATCATAGTATTTCATGCTGCAAAGTTTGCAATCGTGATGCATTTCCGAACAGCCCCTAACATAACATAAGCTGTGTTTAGAAAAATAAAATTTTCTCAACCGATATATAATTCTGGTTTCATTTTAATCAAAATACGTAATTTTCGTTGCAATATTGCAAATAGTTCCAATTTTATAACATTTTTCCCACTGCTGTAAACTTTTGAAAACTGCAGATAGGTTATTTTGTTTTTAAGGTGGCGATATGTACATATGTATGTATAATTTAAAGTGATATAAAATTGTTTATTATATATTTTACCTAAATAACACAGTTAACAATTAATTCAATCACAAGTGCCGATACAATTTATTATCATCCACATATAAAAATATATATTGGCTTACAATATCATTATTAGTAATAATATAATTATAATTTTTAACGAAATTGCAGGATTTTAATTTTTTTTATAAATAAACTATAATAAAATGTAATAACTTTTTTTCAATTTTGCTTAAAAAACTTCCTTAGGAAAGTTTCTTTTCATTTTTACAGCTCAAATTGTTTAAGGCTTCATTTATTGTTCTCAATATTGATATTTAAAATATTAATAAAAAAAACATATGTAAGTGTTAGTATAAAATTTGTTATTATATACTTTATTAATATGCACTGCATTTTTATTGTGTATTTTTCTTTTTTTAATAGGAAATATAAATTCGAGGAAAGATTAAAATTCCCAATGTTTGAAATTTTTAAAAGTTAATCCCGATCTTACGTTAGAGTGATTCATCGCTAATATGTTCGTACACCACAGCTGTACGAGCTGGAGTATAAACCTCAAAAAAGTTGGAACGACCTGCATAATTTTCTGCTCTAGTCTTATGATTACAGTTTTTATCGAGGCGATTAAAACCACCGAATTTGTCATCATCAGATGATAAAACAATTTTATAGGTACCAGCCCAATTAGTGCCAACACGATAGCCGGTAAAGCTTTGAGTGGGATGAAAATTAAAAACAAACACCAAACCAGCACGTTCGAAAACTATAATTTTGTCGCCCTCATGCTTCCAACTGACGTAAGCCGGATCGGAATGTAACCATCCAAAACGTTCTTCCAATTCATTCATGGCACGATCGAATTCATTTAGAAATTTGTATTTTAACATAGAATCGTCTACTAAATTCCACTGTCTGCGAGCGTAATGATATGAATCGTTGTTGCCAACGCGGGGAAAATCTAACCATTCTGGATGACCAAATTCGTTGCCCATAAAATTAAGATAGGCTTCACCTCCTAAAGCATGTGTTATAAGTCGTATCATTTTGTGTAGAGAAATACCACGATCTATAATTAAGTTTGGCTCGGAAAGGGTAGACATATGGGTGTACATTTCTTTATCCATCAGCCAAAAAGCTATGGTTTTATCGCCAACCAAAGCCTGGTCATGTGACTCTGCATAAGCGACCGTATTCTCCTTCCAGCGGCGATTGGAAAGAGTGTGCACTATATTGCCTATATTCCATTGATCGTCAGTGTATTCCTTAAGGAGTTCAATCCATTTATCTGGAATAGCCATACCTAAACGATAATCAAAACCAATACCTCCCTCTGAGTTTGGTCGACATAGTGTAGGCATGCCAGATACATCCTGCAACCAGTTTTAATAATTATTTTTAAATAAGATTAACTTGCTTTAAAAAATTTACCTCAGCTATAGTTATACATTCAGGATTTTGATTATGTAACATGTGATTAGCCAATGCTAAGTAATTCAAAGCATCCGTATCCACGTTAAGTCCAAAGTATTCGTTGTAGTCACCGCTAAAGCCCTCACCGATACCACGAGAATGATAAAGCATTGAAGTAACGCCATCAAATCTGTAATAACAGAATGATATAAATTAGTAAGATATTCAGCATCATTACAGTTGTCGAATATACGACTTCGACTACGACAGTAAGTACTAGATTAAAGAAAACATCAACGCAATTTCATTAATCTAGTACTAAGTGTCGAAGTCGTATATTCGACAACCGTACTCTAACGAAACTACCCAAAACAGTCCGAAGTTGTCAGAATTACTAAAAAAAACTATTTTGTAGGGGAACACTTTTGGGTAAGCTTGGGTTGTTTCGTTAAAGTAAAGGAACACACATACTATTAATCAAATGCTAAAACACTCACCTATATCCATCAAAATTATATTCATCGTGCCACCATCTTAAATTTGATAACAGAAATCGTAATACTTCATATTCCATGTAATTAAATAAGCGACTGTCCCATAGCGCATGTTCTCCTCGCTTTCCACCATGAAAGAAACAACTATCGGTACCATCAAATTGATTTAAACCATCCTGTACATTTTTACTAGCGTGTGAATGAACAACATCCAACAAAACATACAAACCGTTTGCATGTGCCACATCTATCATACGCTTAAGTTGTTCGGGGGTACCGAAACGACTAGAAGCCGCAAAGAAACTAGTAACTTGATAGCCAAAACTAGCATAATATGCGTGCTCCATTATAGCCATGACTTGTATAGCATTATAACCCTGCCTTTTAATACGAGGTATAATGTTGTCGGCGAAATTGTCATATGAACCAACACAGGGTTCTTGTGAAGCTATTCCCACATGACACTCATAAATACGTAAAGATTTTGGTCTCTTAGCTTTTGGGTGCTTAAATTTATAGCATTCATTTTCGGGTGGATTCCAAACGTACTGTTTATAGTTAACACCCTGATTAGCATCTTTAGGCGGTTGCTTTACATACTTCGCCCATGGTGACAATCGATCCAAAAGCTGTCCAGATTGATTGCGTATGATTATTTTTATTTCGCTTAGATGTTTAATAGCTGGAGATCCATCTGCATTTGCCGGAATGTGAAGCTCCCATTTACCAAAATCTAATTTCTTAAAAGGAGTGGCTTCCCATTGCCAATTATCTGTAAAATGAAATAAAATTCTAAAGTTTTTAAGTTATCACAACTAATGCTTTCTATAGACACTTACTAAAGTCTCCTGTTAAATAAACATCTTTCGCACCCGGAGCCCATTCTCGGGCGACAATGGAGTTATCAGGTAAAAAATGAAGACCATAATATTTATATCCCTGAGAAAATGTATCCATACCACCTTCAAGTTTATCAATTTTTCCAATCCATTCTTGTAGAACGCCACTCCTGTTTTTCGAAATTAAAGAATTGACTTATTAAATGTTTAATAAAGTATTCATTAAAAATGAATTGTCATTTGTGTTGTAAACATAAAGGCTCATCGAGAAGTAAGAAATTAATCGCCCAAGTCGGACATTGAAGTCTGTTTAATTAGCTTAAAAAGAAGTAAAACTATCTAAAAAGTATAACAAAGGAAATAGAATGGCGGAAGGCGGGCGTCATAGAATATACATTGATTGTCACCTTGGAATAACATTACAAGTTTCCATTTGAAATGCTGCAAAATATGATAAGAAAAAATGTTTTTAATAATAAAGTTCATGATCTTGATAATCATACTAATCAATATTTACATATCGATTGCCTAATATCTGTATGTCTCATCTGCTCTAACTTTTTGTTTTTATTGTTAAATGATTAGGGGGTTACTGTGTATTTCGGTTCGAAATACGTGAAATTTTTTGATATTAAAAATGATAGTCATTTTATTTATTTGAATTAGTGCTTACTGGGATTCAATGTAGCCTCATTAATCCCCAAAAGACACTCTTTGAACCTCGACTAATTGCTATGAATGAAAATACATGAATTTTTGAACATGTCCAAAACAGATTTACTTAAAAAGTTTTACTGTAGTGTATTGCACTAAGATCCCAATTTATTACAATTTTTGATAAAACCAAAAAATGTTTGTGGTGAAACCTTTTCTCGACGCGTTTCGATGGTTGGTTAGGTCATCTCTTCAGGAGGATTATGCCTAATTCTAGACAGAATAAATAAGAATTATTGTGTCCAACAATTATCAACATAAAGCGAGGATTACCATCTGAACAGAACACACAAACATTTTTCAGTTCTATCTTTTCTTTATTTCCCACACTTTTGTTGTTGCTTTTTTGGACCTAAGACAAAAGTGCTATAAAGGGGGTTCAAAAAAATTAAAATAAACAAAAGTTTATTTTAATACTTGGTGCACAGATGCCGTATATTTATTAAAATGGTTTTTCAAAAATTTTGGGACATCAAACATTTAATTAAAAAGTTTTACTGTAGTGTATTGCACTAAGATCCCAATTTATTACAATTATTTATTATTGCAATAAATAGTTTTTTGATACAAAAAAAGGTTTGTCTGTCTATAAGCATTAAAACAACTTTCAAATTAATTATTACAAGGTCCATAAAGATAAGTAGGATATGATATATGAAGTGAGCTTGACCGACAATAGGTCCGTTCGTGTATGTGTATATGTTTGCGAAAGTAGTAAAAATAAAGATGTTTTGCGGTTCATAAAGTTGTTGAATATGAATCTTCCATTATATAGCCGCAACGTCTTAAAATTAAAGACCTATAATTTTATTGCTGCTGAAACAAAAATGCCTGTGGAGATGTAAAGAAAAACAAAAGTCCCCTCGCCTACAGACATAGAATGAGAGAGATTTGCCGATTTATCGCCAATTTTGTATCTTATTAAAAAAATCTGGTTTTAGTGACTTTTGAAAGACGATCTTGCATGGCAATATCAGAAAAATTTAGTAAACGAATGATAAAATTATCAAAGCTTTATAATAGGAAAAGAAATTGGATAACTTGTTTTAAGAGCTTGTCATATTACATTATTTTTTGTTTATGAATTTAGCTATATTTATATAAATATTCTCGAATACTTCGGAATTTCCGATTTTTTGCCGATTTCGAAAATCAAACTGCGATATTTTTGGGAAAATATACCGATTTGTCACGAAAATTTTGTGGCAGCCCTGCTGCTGAGTATTTATAAAATGTTAAGGTAAGATAAGTTGAACTTAATGTAAGGCTGGCTTAACGGAACGTCGCAGCTGATCGTTTCTATTGAGGGTTAAGGGCCCCACAGACATCGTTCTTTTTGCACAGTTTTAACCGTACGGTTCAAACTGTTCGGTCAAAACTGCTAGTGAGTGGGCAAAAACCGACCTTTTTTTTGGAATGTGCAAAATATCTGTCTCGTCTTGATTTTAACCTTCGTTTTTCACACGTGTTTGTTCTAAAGAAAGAAAAAAAACGATAGTGTGTGTGTATTGTCGTTGTACGTGTCAAACCGTACAGTTTTACCCGTTCGATTAAAATTATTTAAAAGATCGAAGTGTGTGTCCACCTTTAAGCAGTTAGTGAATGCTGTTTCTTTTACCATAAGTCTAAAGGTTGGATTAGTTGAACTTTAAGAGAGGCTGCCATAACGTCTAACCTAACGTTTGACTTAAGTGCAGTTATTGGACAATTTAAGACGTGCCATATGATATTGACATAATCAAAACAAAAGATTTGCCGCTTGAACAGTCTGCTAATTTGTAGCCGGCATTATTATTATACAGGCAATTATTTACCGGTACTAATAAAATTAGTATTTCGTGTTTCATATTTCTATTTATTTTTAACACTTACTAAATTTGTTTCAAAAAAAAAGTTTTTATACCCTTCACCACAATAGGTGGAAAGGCTATTATAAGTTTGTACTGATGTATTTAACGCATAGAAATATTTTACCTTTTATTATACCAATAGGATTAGAATTACTTTTTGAGTCGATTTAGCGTCCGTCTGGCTGGCTCTGGACCCCCATGTAATCAAAGTACCGGTCGCAATTCTAAAGATGATTGATGAAATTTGGCACACAACATTATTTATGGCACCTCCCATAGGTCTCACTTTCCGGAATTGATTTTTTGCCCCAAATATCAATATTTTTCATCAAATTTAAAACAAATACGGCTTATATAAACTTAAATTACTGTACCAAATTTCGAGATAATCGGTCCACATTTGACCATAGCTCCCATACAAACTCTTCTTTAAAAGCGCACTAAATGAGACAAAAATCACTAAAACGCTCGTAAATCTGAAGATAATGAGAATTTTAAGTTTATTTTTTGCATACATAAATTTTGTAAAAACAGTAATCAATTTGCCAAATTTCGAGACAATCGGTCCCATTTGACCCTAGCTCTTATATATGTCGCAGTAACGAAAAGAACTTAAATATATAAGTCTTGAGAATATGTTTGTATGATGACAAAATTTAGCAAATATTTGTCTTTATACAGAAAAAGAACACCTTTGATCTTAGTGGTGAAGGGTATCGCATGGTCGGGCTTGACCGACTATAGCACTTTCTTACTTGTTATACCCTTCACCAAAATAGGTGGAAAGGGTATTATAAGTTTGTGCTGTCCGTCCGTCTGGCTGGACCCCATGTAAGCCTTGTAATCAAACTACAGGTCGCAATTCTAAAGATAATTTGATGAAATTTGGCACACGTCATTTTTTTTTTATAATGGGATCATGGCTATTGAAATTCGTCTAAATCGGTCCATTATTTATGGTACCTCCCATAGGTCCCACTTCCCGGAATTGATATATTGGCCACAAATATCAATATTTTTTCATGAAATTTAAATCAAATACTGCTTATGTAAACTAAAATTACTGTACCAAATTTCGTTAAAATCGGTCCACATTTGACCATAGCTCCCATACAAACTTTTCTTTAAAAACGCACTAAATGAGACAAAAATCACTAAAACGCTCGTAAATCTGAAGATAATGGGAATTTTAAGTTTATTTTTTGCAACTGTAATCAATTTGCCTAATTTCAAGATAATCGGTCCAAATTTGACCCTAGCTCTCTTATAAGCCCAAATGCCGGAAGCAGCTTTAATATATAAGTTTTGAGAAAATGTTTGTATGATGGCAAAATTTAGCAAATATTTGTCTTTATACAGAAAAAATAACACTTTTGACCTTAATGGTGAAGGGTATCGTACGGTCGGGCTTGACCGACTATAGTACTTACTTGTTTTTATATAAATATGTTTGTAAACAAACCCATATTTTACGCACCGCTTGCCGCATATATTAGCCGACCACCTTTACACACAATAGAACCGATCAGCTGTGATGTTCCGTTGAGGCAGCCTGACGTTAAGTTCAACTAATCCAAACTTAATATAATTTTCCTACTTCTTTTTATTAATTTTAATCTCAAAACATTGCACACATTGATAAAGAATATTTGAACACATATTCAAATTATAGTTTTTATGAAAAGAATTCGGCAAAATAAAAATATTTGTTTATTTGTTTGACCTTCAACTGACATTGTCCAAACAGATGCATGGTAATTCTTACAGCATAAGCAATACAATTGTTATGTACATACGTACGTAAAAACATATTTCACTGTTTTTTTCATTTCCGAGATAGATCTTTACATTGTTTCAAGATATAACAAAATATAAATAACGACTCACAAACCAAAGATAAATTTACATATTCACTTTAAATATTTAATTCCACTCCACAAACCTTCTTCTAATTTCACGTTCAAATGGTTTTAAATAAGGATCCAATTTTAACAGATTTTCAATTTCTTTAACTTCCACTTTCATTGGATCCATTTCTTTGTAACAACGTATTCGGTTTAAATTTAAAAATATAATAACTTAATAATTTGCTGATTCCATATACAACAATCAGTTCTGTCGGCTTATTTTCTTCTTCTTTTAAATGATTAGAAAACTTTGCACTTCTAGGTTACGCTAGATGGACAGCTAATAGCGTTTGCTTGGTACACATGAATGTCAATGTGACATTTTGATTTTACCAAACAATGGGGTATTTGGTTTTAAAAATATACCTAATTAGTTAAGTACCTAGAATACATTTAACTGTTTACTTTTTTGCTAAATTTAGGTTTTGTATAAACTATATGATTCAAACAGCTATTGTTTCTGTTTTTATTTAAATTATTTCTTATTTTGATGATTATAGAACATTTTTATAAAAACATTGATTTTAATTCATAATAACCACATGCTTTTTTGACACCAAACATCCCACTGTGTTTATTGTTTAATTTTTGAATTCGCTTTGTTATTGTTGCTTCCCAAGGCAATTTCAGAACAGATGTTTTGTTTTATAGATAATCTTTTGACAGTTGGACTAAAACTAACCAAAACAAAATCAACAACGCTTCTACAGAAATTCGTTTACTATATATTTACGGTCTTTTTTCAGTGATCGAATTCATAGTGAAATTATATTATTCGGAGGCATGCAAAATATGAATTGTGTATGAAGACAAATTCGAATTTATTTAGCAAAGACAAAAACCGAAATTTTTAGCAGATTCTATTTTGCAGACAACAGGTTACTGTAAAAAGTTTAACAGTGATGTTAAGTAAAGTACTATATTTTAGTTCAACGGTGGGCAAATGCGGCTCGCTGTTGAATAAACTGCGGCTCATTAAAAATTTGAATTACAGTGCAACATTCACTGGTGGACACCTCTTATAGGCGGACATCTCCATTAGACGGACGATTTTCTAAGTCACCACCATAGGTAGAAAGGGTATTATAAGTTTGTGCTGATGTATGTAACGCATAGAAATATTTGTCTTTTAGGGAATTTACACTACTCTAAAATCTATTAGATTTGATTTTAAATCTGAATCAAAATCTAGATCGCTTACACTATATTTTTTTGACGTTATCTAGATTTCGATTTCGTAAAATGGATAAAAATGAATATTTTATTAGCTTTTGTGTGACGTTCTGATTCATTTATTTTTTCCATTTTTTAATCAAAATTTAATGAATTGAATAATTTCATTATTTTTCTTTTGTTTTCATTTCTTTTCAATTGAAATGTCGGTTTTATTTACATAGCGTAGTATTTTTTAGTACTTTTTGGAAGAAAAACATGGTTGCATCATTAAGTACTAATAGATTAAAAGTCGATTTTGACAAAATCTACTTCATAACTAGATTTACTTTTGTATGGGAAATCTAGGCAAAATCAACTAGATTTTGAACAAAATCTCGTATGTACTAGATTTTGAGGTAATGTAAATTGCTTATTAGTATACCAAGAGGCTTAGAATCAATTTCTGAGTCGTTTTAGCGATGTCCGTCTGGCTGGCTGGACCCCCATGTAAACCATGTAATCAAACTACAGGTCGCAATTCTAAAGTTAATTTGATGAAATTTGGCACGTATAATTTTTTTAATAATGGGACCATGGTCCTTAAAATCGGTGCATTATTTATGCTACCTCCCATAGGTCCCACTTCCCGGAATTGATGTATTGGCCACAAATATCAATATTTTTTCATGAAATTTAAAACAAATACAGCTTATAAACTAAAATCACTATACCAAATTTCGTTGAAATCGGTCCACATTTGACCATAGCTCCCATACAAACTATTCTTTAAAAACGCACTTAATGAGACAAAAACCACTAAAACGCTCGTAAATCTAAAGATAATGAGAATTTTAAGTTTATTTTTTGCATACATAATTTTTGTAACAACTGTAATCAATTTGCCAAATTTTGAGATAACCGGTCCACATTTGATTCTAAAGTAGACAAATTGATCTTCGGATGGTTTTCTTTCGCTGGGCCTAGAATATTCCACTTTCAGGGTCAAACGTTAAGGCTAAAGTCAAAGAAATCGGGTAAATGTCATAATGTTGCTTTTAAATGCATATCAGTTGAAAATGCAGATATCATTTCAGAGGATGTTACTCAGTTCAAAGAAAAACTCACTTCAATACTCAGTAAGTACAGACCCGAGGATGTTTACATAGCTGACGAGAGTTGTCTATTCTTTCGCACATTGCCTAACAGAACATTATTTCTAAAGTCAGAAAAATGTACAGATGGCAAATTGTCTAAAGAAAGGCTCACAATTCTATTTTTCGTTAATATGTTGGAAGCGAAGAAAAATTTATTGGTTTCCAAAGTATTTTAACGAATTCTCCCTTGGACGGACATCTCCCCAAGGAGGACAAAAATGCCTCGACGGTCGGTGTACGCATATGGGAGTTTTCACTGTATTCAATTTATGCAGATATAGAAAGTAAGTAGTCCAATATTTTTAATCTAATTCGAAATTGTGAACTAACTATGACTCTTGTCTGCTTTTAGTCGTACATATCGAGCCCTACGATTAAAATGATCGTAAATGACAACAAAAATATTGATTGTAAGCGACAAAAAATCTTAATTTAATAAAATGGGGAACAGTTTTGGTGCATAACATTTTTGTTCTTTATTAGTTTGCTACTTTCGACAAACTAATTCAATTGTTTCTAAATTGTTTAGTAGTTATGGGGCAAAGTATTGTATGTGAAGTCATTTAGTTTAAATTTAATAACTTTTAAACTACTGGGCGGATTGTGGCGCATTTAGTTTTAATTCAATAACTTTTAAACTACTGGGCGGATTGTAGCGCAATGTAAAGAAATCGGCATATGGGTAGTTGGAGTTTTAGACCAATTTTTAAAAACATATTGTGACTTTAAACTTATCCGTCCCATTGTTCAAAGTTCACTGCTTATAATTCTTACCCTCGTTTTCTAGATGTTTCTGTTGGTATTGTTGTTCTGTCTATAAGCAGAACAACAATTTTTCTTAATGTTTTACTGTAAAGAGTATAGCAACATTTTCTCTTTTATCTACATTCTCTCCGTCTCTGTTACTGTTAACTTCAGATAATCTATTTGTACAATGTATGTGTGAGCGAGTTCTTGATCATGTGAGAAAGTATTGGAACATGCATGAACGTCTGCAGAAATTGCTAGAAACTCTCTTCTCTTCTACATAAAGCCGATGGACGAATACTGTGGGAACAGTTTTAATTGAAACGCGTATAAGAGGACAGCGTGACTAAGAATATTTGTAAAGCAATTTTGTGAAGTGTGTTAAGTGATTAACTCTAAAGTTAATAAAACTATTAATTTGTAAAACTACATAAAGTGTTTTTAATTTTGTTTACGGTTGTTTGCAAAAAGAATTGGTCCGTATAGCTTTCGCATACATAAGTATATCGAAAAAAGTTTAAGATGTTCGAAAACTACTTAAGAAAGAAACAGAAATATGCTTACTGTACTACAATTACTCTAATAGTTTAAGAGATATTTAACGGAATGTCGATATGACAGTGTCGAAAAAGATAGTTTTTTTGCTATTCCTCGGCTTTGATATTACTCACGAAATCCTAAGTCACATCCGCACATCTGAGCGTCGAATTGGCTAAATTCGCAAAAATATTAAAAAAAAAATTGTGTAGCATTCAGTTTAGCTCCCGGTTAGTCTATTGAAATTCAGGATGTTCCTCAAATAGCCATGTGGTAGAAGAAATTAGCTAAATAGTAGCTCTTATCATAACAGCTTGCGGTATCAATGTTAAAACAGCGCTTTGTGAAGTGATGAACAGATTTAAGTTGGCTAAGGAAGCGGGTACTCCTAAGGTTCAAATTTGATACTTTATAAGAGGTTTTCCCAAAATAATTTTACAATTCTATAAAAATAAGGTTTAAAATTTATATTTTAGAGGAGATTTAGTTACTCAAACATGGCCAAAAATTAGTTGTACACTATATTCTATAAATTCTACTGTCTTGCCTGAAATATCGGGAATGAGCAGTTTTATATAAGATAGTAATGAAAAATAGTGATGATCTTTCAGTTTTAAATACTTTCGATCCTGATCTCTTCGCCTATTCTAATGTTTGCATCTCCTACAAAGTAACATACTCCCTGTTAGCATCAAGAGTTGATGGCAGGCTTCTATTTTCGACTTCAGTCATCCAAATGTCTCTCAATTGGAGTCCTCATATGTCCTATACCAGAAACAAATGCAAATAACTTTTACTGTTTTTGAATTGTAAACCTTAAAAAAGAAATGAGATACCTAAAATAAACTAAAACTTAATCTTCTACTAAAACTTTGGGACTATGAAAAAGTGGCTCAAGTTTATGAACATGCATCGGCTGCCAAAAGTGTAGAATGTGAAAAAATTTTTGTAATTGGTTGCACAGATGGAGCCATAATAATCCCAGTTATAAACATTCCCCGTGAGTTCATTTTTTAAGGTAAAGTATTAAGACTAGAAGTTTGTTTATAATAAGAGAGAAGGGGAAATATAGGGGAACTGGGATAATTGTAAAAATTCACCGGGAAGTGTTATTCATAATTGGGCTGAATTTAACATAAAAAAACGGGGAATTGACCTCACTAGAAATTTTTATAATTTGGCTGTAAATCTAAAGCCAAAAATATATTTACAGGAATACGTAAGGTAAGAACAAGTCCCCTTCATTCCCCAGAAAATCTGAAGATGATGAGCCGGAATAAAAAAAGGAAATAGCGCTAGAAGTAATCAACAATATGAAAATATAGGACTTGTTGGAAATACACCCAAAAATGATGTCTGCTGTGCAGAATGGCCGCTCATTGATGTCAAAAAGAAGCCCGAAGAGAATTGTAAAGTCGCAATGTTAAAAAATGTTAAATTTAAAGAAATTCGATCAAAATACAATTTATTTTTTTTTTAATATATCCACAATAATTTTTCTTTTGAATGTGAAGATTTGCTTTTATTGACCTTATTCAGCAGCTTTTTAATGAGCTTCTGCTTCATGACGCCTTTTGCGTCTTTCCAATTCCTCTTTAGCGTGTCTTTCACGAGCTTTCAATTTATCTTCGCGTTCATCATGTCTTTGATACCTTGGTTCAGCCGGATCGGGTGGTATATCCTTTTCAGGCGGTGTTGCAGGTGGCTCTCTTTCTTCTAATTCGCGGTCCAAAAATTCTTCTTCCTCTTCGGGTATAATGTTGTAGGGGCCATGAAACAGTGAAGACTTGCCATCACCCCAAGGAAATCTTTTAGTACGCATATACATATATTCATAGGGTATATATTCAGGTTTTTCACCTTCTCCTCTGGTAGTCAAAATAACTACTGATAGTCCTAGGGCAAATGGAACTAGGGCATACGAAATATTTCTCCATTTATTAGTATTTGGTCTGGGTATATTATATATGCCACATTTATCTACAATATAATTTCCTCCAAAAGATTCGGGGCCCTTGGGTGGACCTGGAGATTTAGACTGGCCAGATTTTTTGCCTCTCATAGGTTTGGAATTTTTGATTTTTCCACAAGGAACTTCTGAAGCTTCTTTCTTTTTGATACATACCGACTCTTTTTCTGCTGTAGATGCTTGAGCTGCAATAGCTATAGGATCATACAAATTAGGTGTAATAATCGTAAAGGAAGTTTCCTTAAGATCTTCCTTCACATCCCCTGTAACATTTTTCGGGAGTTCGTTTTTTAGACTTCCTGCCTTTTTTGCCAATGTAAATGCTTGCGATTCAATAGCTATAGGAACATACAAATTAGGTGCAATAATCGTAAAGGAAGTTTCCTGGACTTCTTCCTTTACATTCCCAGTAACATCTTTCTGGAGTTCTTTTTTCTGACTTTCTAAGTCTTTATTTAAGACTGGCTTCAGCTCCTCGACAGCTTTGCAATATAATTTACAAACATTTGTTCGGACTCTGGGTAATATGGTTCTCAGTCTTAACATTATTGTATTATTAATTTTGACCACAAAACAAAAATAACGAAATTAGGCAAAAATGTTCTTTTTATTCCCAATAAAAAATATATTTTATTAAAATTGAATTATTTGATTGACACAAATTTTTGACATAATCAAATTTAATCCACTGTGATCGTTAGTTTTGAAATAAATAGGCATAGGTTATTTTTTTAAACTTGTTGCGACGTCTAATTGTGCAAACCCCAAATTTTTGGCACGATTTTTTAAGTTTAAATGAATCGGACATCAGATCTAATTTCGAAACTCCATCATTTTCGGGATCGCCTTCATCGACATTCCTTACTTTTGTTCCTTTTTGGTTCTTTCTCCAGATCTTTGGCTTTGTAATGTATTTAACAATTTCATTGACATTAAATCTTCAACTGATTCCGCATCCTGAATACGTTTATACTCTATATTGCTTATGGTCATTATTGTATATCCCATTATTAATGAAAAAACGGTTATACAAAGATTGCGCCAGAATCTTGAGGTATGTCCTAAATGAAACAGTATAAAATTTATCGATATGTAAAATAAATTTAAAGTAATATTCTATAAGGACGATAGCAATGGGGAAATTAAAGGATCTAAGTCCCGAGGCCCTATGCTCCACTGGGAGTCAAGAATAACAAATGAAGTCCCAAAGCATTAAAAACAAGCTGTTTTGCAGATTGAGGAACATATGCCACGTTAGAGGCAACGCTTTTGGATTTACTAAGTAATATATATTTTTTTAATTTAGGACTCAGGGGATGACCCCTACTTATGTGATGAATTGTGTTGGTACTAGGAAAATATGTTATGGGAGAGAGGATAGATGGAGTAGTGTTTGTGACATTTGATTTGAATTTAAATATATTGCAACTGGCAGGGAAAACTCTGCGGGAGCGAATTTCACATACGAACTCTACGGCTAAAGAACGAATTTTCTCTGTAGTGTTCGGTCTACCGGCCAATTTACCACGTAGGAATGAGCTCTAACAGAATTACGTGTATTGCGTAAAAAAATCCGAGATTCGGTAACAAGTTCCCTGATTTCGTTAGAGCAAAAAAAAGTAGTAACGATAGAACAGTGAGACACAACCCACATTGCGACGGTGCTCCAGTGAATCAATAGAGTTAGATACCCTACAGCCACCGATGAGCACTTTCGCCCTCTTTTGTACTCGGTTAAGTAGCTCTAAAATAGACTGGATCACCGACCCATACATGAGAATTATATTCCATTTTCGGTCGGATATAGGTGGTTTAAATAGTACGGAGATCAGATGAAGTGAAGTATCTCTTGCAACGTTTTAGAAAATCGAGGAAGGCAGTTGAATTCTTCTTTAGCCACTTGAAAAATGTGATTTGTCCAACATCAAGAGCATTCCTCAATACTTACATCACCGATTCTTTTTATGTTATCCTCGAATCCCAGTGGAGCAAGATGTTAAGTATATGTCATTCCGAAGCGCTTGTTACGCAATGTTGGTATTTCGTCTTTGAAGTGTGTGGCCTATCCAGCGCCACTTTCGTTGACATACCTCTATAGAAGCAGGGATTTGATTTGTAGCGTTTAGTAGATTTTCATTTCTTATGCGATTCAGCCACCATATATTAAGGATTTGCCGCAAGCATTTGTCGATGGCATTTTTGCGTTTCCAAATTTTGCAACCGTAATACAAGATCGACTTGATATTCGAGTTAAGTATACATTCGTAACTTAGTTGTTGTTGATTCTTCTTCTGTTATCCTTGACTCCCAGAGAAGCATATGGCCTCAACCATACTTTTATATCGAACTCTATTGCGAGATGTTAGGCATACATCATTCCATGAATAGTTTGCTGCTTGTAACTCCGCATCAATTGACCTACTCCACGTTCTAGCAGGTGCACCAACACGACGGCCGCTTCCTTGTCGATTACAACGAAGCGCCTTCGAAGTGTGTGGCCTATCCACCGCCATTTCCGTTGACATACCTCTATAAAAGAAGGGATTTGGTTTGTAACGTTTAGTAGATCTTCATTTCTTATGCGATTTGGCCACCATATATTATTGTAGGCGCTTATCGATGGCATTTGTGCGTTTCCAAGTTTCGCAGCCGTAATACAAGATGGACTTAACATTCGAGTTATATATTCGTAACTTAGTTGTTGTTGATATTTGCCGAAATTTTCAAATAGCTCGGAGAATGCCGAATGCAAATTTTGCCTTATTAATACGCGATTCAATATCCTCGTTGGCTCAAACTTTTGTAGATACCAAACTACCAAGATAACTAAAGGTATCCAATAACCTCGTTATCCACATTGATGTGTCGACGGTTTTGCGCCATAGCATGCAGGCATAATCTTTTTCTTTGAAATATTGATTTCCAGCCCAGCTGCCCGAGATTCAATAGTGATAGCGTTAGTGTTTTCTTGAAGGTGACCTGGGCTTTGGCTTAGAAGACATACGTCATCGGCGTATTCCAAGTCCTCCAGGGGTGACCATTAGATACCACGTCTACCATTCAGTGCCTTGCGCATTATATTGTCGATGACAGGGATACAAAGTATAGGTGACAAGATACCTCCATGCCTTACTCCAGCAGTAACTTCGAACGGATTAGACAATTTACCTTGTTACTATTTTCTAAAATTCTCCATAGTTAGCTCCTATTGACACTGTCGAAGGCCTTTACAAAGTCGATAAGCGCTAGGTAAATGGGGGTGCGGAATTCATTACATTGCTCTCGTACTATTCTTACTGTGTTGATTAGGTCAACACAAGATCGATTCTCTCTGAACTCAAACTGATTTTCGCGATGTGTAGCAGAAATTACTCGACTTAGTATTTTGCTCGGTATTGGAAGAAGTGTTATACCCCTGTAGTTACAGCAGTCTTTGGAGTCACCCTTTTTTGGTATTTTGACCAGTATACCTTCATTCCAGGATGTCGGTAGAACTTCTTCCCATATTTTACGCACAAATGGGTGCCACAGTTTCGCCGATCCTTCAACATCACAAAAAAGCATCTCCGCTGAATTATTGTCATTGCCCGGGGCCTTGTTGCGCTTAAAGCTTTTAATGACGTTCTTCACTTCTTGTATTGTTGCTGGATTGTCTGAAATTCCATTGAATATACTGTCATGGTTGATATCATTATGCACTTCCGTCAGTGGTTCTAATCCAATAGGATTGTTTAATGTTGACTTGAAGTGTTCCATCCAGCGTATTAATTATTCATCCGGGGTTGAGATAAGTGTACCGCTACTATTCAAGATGGTACTCTTGGTGTAGGTAGGTTTGCCACACAACGCGCTTGATATATTTTATAAGGTCTTCATGTCGCCTTCACTTGCAGCTGATTCAGCTTGGCTCGCTTGTTCACCCATCCGCATTCTCTTTTCGCTCCTTGCAGGCCTTTTTGTTTTGTCGGATAGGTCACGGTATGTTGTACATTTAAAATTGTATGTTTTAAAGTTTTACGTTGTTCAACCAGGTCCCGTGTTGCCCGGGTGAACCAAATTTTTCTTTTATGATCTTTGAATCCTAACGTTCGTTGACCAACCTCAATTTACATTTGAGTGACACACCTTGAAATTTCGTGAATACTAGCGTCGTTGTTGTTAATGATATCTGGAAGCCGATTCTTTATGGACGTATTAAAGACACCACCTATCAATACAGATGGATAACATGGTTTTCCGCGCGTTTATTCGTAAGAATACAACATTGAGTTTTCGCGCATTTAAATCAACTCTATTCACATGACCTCAATCTGAAACTGTTACCAAACCGCGGTTGAATGATTAATTTATATTTTGTCTCATAGCGCCAACCTCTAAAAGGCTTGGTCTATGACGGAATGAATATGAATGGCAAAGAGTAGATAGGATTAGAAGTTTGAAGGTTGAAGGTCTTTAATAAAGATAAGAAATAGAGTAGGAGAAAGAACGGAGCCTTGCGTTACCCCAGACTCGACTGGTGTAGTGAGATCTCTGAGGAAGCTCGATATAAATCGAGACAAATTATTACCGACACCACAAGCATTAGGTTTAATTTTGTAAACTAGTGTTACATAATAAATTTGTACTTACCAGTTGGAGACAAAGACGGTTTGATACCTATATTCTTCGTCTGCTGTTTATTTGTTTTCAGGGTTTCTGAAGATGTATTTTTCTTTATATTGAAATCTTTTAAATTGCCGCTTTCCATAAATTCAACATGGACTGGAGAAAGTAAAACAAATTTATTATTTTTCAAATTATATTAAAAAAACTTTTAAAAAACGTTAGCATCCTTGAATTTTAAGCATTCAAATTATCTTACCTTTTTTGGCTGCCGAATCTGTCTGTGAGATGCCTGCATTAGGTACAATATCTTGAAATTTCAATATCAATGAAGGCGGATCTACTAAAAAAAAATTAAAATAGGAATAATTTGGAAACAAAAAAGAAACAATTTTATGAAACCCACTATTTTTATCTAATGAATTAATTTCACTTTTTTCTTTTGTAGGAATTTCATTAGATCTTTTAAATCGTTCCATTCTTAATATTTTATCTCTCAAAGCCCTAACTCTAGATCTCTTGCTCAGCAATCTTCTTCTACATTTGGCTGTCAGATTTTTAGGTTTTTTCGAATTTTCTGAATTTGATTTTGATCCAATCCCGCTTTCATCCATATTTTTTAAGCTCATATGTCTAAAAAAGATTTTGATTTGACCAAGATTTTCTCGAGAATTTAATAGCAAATTTTGCCGATTTTGAGTACATTTTTCACGGATTATATTTATTACATTTTGACTTTTTAAGGCATTTAACTTGATAATTTTGCAAAAATGTATTAACACCGGTAATTTTGAATACATTTAATCAAATTTTGAAAGATTTTATTTGTATTTTTTTGTAACAAAAATTAAAATTTAACAGTTTTGATTTCAAAAAATATTTTTATAACCAATTTTTACTAATCTGAATTTTGGGAATTCACTGTGGGACTAAAAAGGGATAAATAATAGCTTTGTTCAAGTACTTATAACACAAGTTTACAAAATTAAGGTATACTATTCAAAGTACCAAAAAGGGTAACTCCAAAGAATGCAATAACTACACTTCTTTCAAGTTAAGTAATTTTGAAATGAACATCCGATGCAGTTTCCGCTACACTCCGCGAAAATCAGTTTCGATCTTGTGCTTACCTAATCAACACAGTAAAAAGAGTACTGGAGCAATGTAATGAATTCCGCATCCCCATTTACCTAGAGTTTATCGGCTTCATGAAGGCCTTCGACAGTGTCAATAGAAGCTATCTGTGGAGAATTTTAGAAAATCGTTACATGCCAACTGGGTACCCGGGCTAAATCCGGTGCTCTCCTGAGTCAGGATAACATCGATCAATTAACGGACTTACCGCTATCCGCCTGCAAATCAGTAATTAGGCAACTTCTTTACGGAACAGCGTACTTTTGGTCTGCATGCCAGAAGGCTTAACCTTTAACACAATGACTACTGTCGAAGAGGAGGAAACGTTTACTTATCTTCTCTGCCACTGCCCCGCTCTTTCAATTTCGGGGCTACCTTTCTGGGGGCGCTTTATCTGCATGATTTATCCGACCTAGCAAGTACTGACATTCGTAAAATAGACTCATTTGTCAGAGCTACAGGCTGGCTTGAATAATCCTCTCTCCGATGGCCTGGAATTAATTATCTTCGCTTTCATTTCCAGTCTATCCCCTGCAGATACCACAAAGGGATCGTTCCTAGGACCCAATTGACGCTGACTTACCTACATGCCAACGAAAATTCTGAACTTAATTCGGATAATGTACGTGGATTTTAAATGTTGAGTCCTACATAAAGATAAATTGTTTAATCCGTTCGAAGTTACCACTGGAGTAAGGCAAGGAGGTATCTTGTCACTTATACTTTTTACCCTTGTCATCGACAATAAAATGCGCACGCCACTCAATGGCAGACGCGGTGTCCAATGAATAACTTTTAGACAACTCGTGGACTTGGAATACGCTGATAACGTATGTCTTCTAAGCCAAAGCTCAGGTCAATTTCAAGAAAACACTAACGCTATAACTGTTGAATCTCGGGCAGCTGGGCTGGAAACCAATATTTCCAAGACAAAGATTATGTCTGAAGGCTATGGCGCAAACTCTTCGACACACATAATTATCTTGGCAGTTTGGTATCTACAAAAGGTGGCGCCGACGAGGATAGAGAAACGTGTATTAAAAAGGCAAAATCAGCATTCGGCATTCTCCGATCTATTTGGAAATCTCGACCAATATCAACAACAACTAAGTTACGAATATATAACTCAAATGGCAAGTCCATCTTGTATTACACAAATGCCATCGATAAGCGCCCACAAACCTTTGCAAACTAATTCTTGTGGCAAATCCTTCATATCTGGTGGCCGAATCGCATAAGAAATGAAGATCTTCTAAACGCTACAAACTAAATCCCTGCTTATAAAGAGTTATGTTAACGGAAATGGCGGTGGATAGGCCACACACTTCGAAGGCCAAATATCAACATTGCTCTAAAAGCGCTTCGTTGGAATCCACAAGGAAGCGGCCGTCGTGTTAGTGCACCTGCTAGAACATAGATAATGTCAATTGTTGCGGAGTTGCATGCAGCAAACTATTCATGGAGTGACGTATGCCTAACATCTCGCAAAAGAGTTCGATATAAAAGGATGGCCCTATGCTCCATTGAAAGTCAAGAATAACAGAGGAAGAAGAAGAACATAGGGTCTCAACAAATGTTTTCCATGTATGTATGTTTATCGTTAGTCATCACTTTCATTTCGTTCCATGATACTCCAAACTCCCGTAAGTCGTTCTCAGTTTGCCGCCTCCACGTGTTTGCATGTCTTCCAGGCCTTCTGGAACCTTGGAGATTATATTCGATGGCTTGACGATCTATATCAGTAGCTGGCTTTCTAAGTGTATGTCCTATGTAGTCAACCATATTTCCGAGTACGAATAGTTGTTTGTAATGGTTTTTAATCGGTGAGCAGCTGTAAATCTTGATTTGAATTGTAACGGGTTAGAAAATTTTTAGAATGCGTCTGAGGCATCGATTGACAAATGCTTGTATTCCGCTCATCTTTCGACTTGAAATATTCCACATCTAACAGCCATATAAGAGCACGGGTTTAACATAAGGGTTAAAAACTTTGAGTTTGGAGATATTCGAAATATTTTGAGATCTTTTGAGAAATTATTGAGAATACAAAAAGCTTACTCGTCGAATAGCATACATACATATATATCCTCTATATGGAGGAAGGCCAAAGTAGTATTTCCAAAAGATTTTAGCTTGCCTTCATTTCTCTTGAAGACATCGGAGAGACTTTTTGATAGGTATTTTTAGGAAAATGTTGGCTTAGATTACCAAGAAGCTGAATTAGTTCAATTAAAGTAAAACTAAATTTTCAAAAGAAAAAATGATAAGGATATGCTATACAAAAAATATTATATTTTAAGGCATGATTTTTTTTTAACAAATGTTTTCTTTAAATTAAACATTTCTTTACATCTCCTACTATATATCAATTCTCTTCGGGCCTCTTCTTCGTATCAATGGGCGGACATTCTGTGAAGCAAACATCATTTTTGGGTGTATTCGCGACTAATCCCTCTATATTCTCTTTCTGTTGAGTACTTCTTGCGCTATTGCCTTTTTTGGATTCCGATTTAACAGACTTGTCGTCCCATGTGCTGAGGCATGGCGGGGGATTGGTCTTACCCCAGTATTCCTGAAAATACATTTTTTACTTTAGATTTTATAAAATTTTAATATTGCGTTCAAAAAATGTTTCACCTGTGGAACATCCCAGATTATTATGGCTCCATCTGTGCAGCCAGTTACAAAAAACTTTCGACATGGACTATACGCTACACTTTTGACAGCCGATGCGTGTTCAGAACCTTGAGCCACTACTACGCCTTTATTGTAGTCCCAGAGCTGTAATAAAATATTTAATTTAAAACGATGTTTTAGAAAGTTATCGTATTTGTTTCTGGTATGTGACACACTTGAGATCTTCAAAGTCTTCCTATGGTCAACTTTTCTATAGAAAAGTCTTCTTCCTATCGTCAACTTTTCTATAGAAAAGTCTTCTTCCTATCGTTAACTTTTCTATAGAAAAGTCTTCTTCCTATCGTTAACTTTTCTATAGAAAAGTCTTCTTCCTATCGTCAACTTTTCTATAGAAAAGTCTTCTTCCTATCGTTAACTTTTCTATAGAAAAGTCTTCTTTCTATCGTCAAATTTTCTATAGAAAAATCTTCCTATCGTCAAATTTTCTATAGAAAAATCTTTCTATCGTCAAATTTTCTATAGAAAAATCTTCCTATCGTCAAATTTTCTATAGAAAAATCTTCCTATCGTCAAATTTTCTATAGAAAAATCTTCCTATCGTCAAATTTTCTATAGAAAAATCTTCCTATCGTCAAATTTTCTATAGAAAAATCTTCCTATCCTCAAATTTTCTATAGAAAAATCTTCCTATCGTCAAATTTTCTATAGAAAAATCTTCCTATCGTCAAATTTTCTATAGAAAAATCTTCCTATCGTCAAATTTTCTATAGAAAAATCTTCCTATCGTCAAATTTTCTATAGAAAAATCTTCCTATCCTCAAATTTTCTATAGAAAAATCTTCCTATCGTCAAATTTTCTATAGAAAAATCTTCCTATCGTCAAATTTTCTATAGAAAAATCTTCCTATCGTCAAATTTTCTATAGAAAAATCTTCCTATCGTCAAATTTTCTATAGAAAAATCTTCCTATCGTCAAATTTTCTATAGAAAAATCTTCCTATCGTCAAATTTTCTATAGAAAAATCTTCCTATCGTCAAATTTTCTATAGAAAAATCTTCCTATCGTCAAATTTTCTATAGAAAAATCTTCCTATCGTCAAATTTTCTATAGAAAAATCTTCCTATCGTCAAATTTTCTATAGAAAAATCTTCCTATCGTCAAATTTTCTATAGAAAAATCTTCCTATCGTCAAATTTTCTATAGAAAAATCTTTCTATCGTCAAATTTTCTATAGAAAAATCTTCCTATCGTCAAATTTTCTATAGAAAAATCTTCCTATCGTCAAATTTTCTATAGAAAAATCTTCCTATCGTCAAATTTTCTATAGAAAAATCTTCCTATCGTCAAATTTTCTATAGAAAAATCTTCCTATCGTCAAATTTTCTATAGAAAAATCTTCCTATCGTCAAATTTTCTATAGAAAAATCTTCCTATCGTCAAATTTTCTATAGAAAAATCTTCCTATCGTCAAATTTTCTATAGAAAAATCTTCCTATCGTCAAATTTTCTATAGAAAAATCTTCCTATCGTCAAATTTTCTATAGAAAAATCTTCCTATCGTCAAATTTTCTATAGAAAAATCTTCCTATCGTCAACTTTTCTAGAGAAAAGTCTTCTTCCTATCGTCAACTTTTCTAGAGAAAAATCTTCCTATCGTTAACTTTTCCTTAGAACATTTTGTTTCCTAAGAGCTCCGAGGTAAAATATCAAACATAAGACTAGAGGAATATTATCTCAGAGGAATTAGCTTTCAAAGGCATTTACAAGCAGTGGCTCATGCAGAGCCATCTACATGTAAAACTAGTCGAGACTTCCCCAAACATCTAAATTCGAGTGTAAAATCTAAAGTCGGCAGTTACACTTCAAACTTACCTTAACCATTTGATCACTACCCACTGAAACAAAATAGTCTCCTGTTCCATTGATGGCTACAAAATTAACAGAAGATTTCGCTGAGCCTTGCAGCTCTCGGATCAAACTACCATTATATACACTCCAATAGCCAAGACGGCCATCGGTACCGCAGGTTAAGACCTGAACACCAGTGGGAAAATATTTAGCAGTCATAAATTGAGTGTTGGCAGTAATAACAGTTTTGCGCTTTAGGTGGCTAAAAAAAACAAAAGTAATACAATTGTAGGGCATACTAAAAATATTTTTATATGAAGTAGGAATTACACAATATCCCAAATGACACAGGAACCATCACTACTGGCAGATATAACTTCATTATTGGATTTACTAAAGTCCAAAGATGTTATGGGACCCGAATGATCTTTCAAAACTGCCACCAAACTCTGGCGATAAGGTTCAATTTTCCAAATGCGTACTTGGCCATCAATACCACCGGTGACCAAAATACGACCAGTTGTGGAAATAGCCAAGGCGCTACATCCTGAAAAGTATTAAATATTCTTGTAGAATTGACAATATTTTTGAAAGTATTTTACAAATTATCTTACCCTTATTATGAGCATTGGGTATGGCATAGATAAGTCGGCCCTTAATGGGTGTAAAGGCTCTAATCACCCCATCATTCCAAGCTGAAACAATACTACTGCCATCATGACTAAATTCGATAGCAGCACATTGAAAATTATAAACCATAATACGCAATAATTCCTGGTATCTTTTTGTGGACCATATACGTATGGTCTCATAACCGGCAGTGGCAAAAACAGATGATAAATTTCTAGAGATAAGGGTACAAGAGTATATATTTAGATTTAGATTATCATACTTTAGAGTTACCATCTTTCTTACTTACTTGGGAAAAACTATATTATGAACGGCCTGTTTATGTGAGGTCTTCAGAAGTTTCAATGTAAATATTTTAATATTTAGTAAATATATCTCATTATATTCCGTAGCTATATAATACTCTATAGGATTTATTTCCACCAATGAACTTATCGAACCATTGACTTTAGTTTTCTTTAACTGAAAAGTACAAAAAATGTTATAAACATCCATCCAATTCCTTATAAATCCCCTAAAAACTTACGGTTTTCAGCATGGGCCAAGTGGGATTAGGATAATTTTTAAAAAAATTACTTTTTACATCTCTTCTCTCCTCGACTAATTCAATTGCACCATCTCCACCTCCCATTAGCAACAGACCATCGCCCACTATGTGAACCACTCTCAAACCATTTACATAACGATCACAGTCTTTGCCAAAGGGTTTACGAGTATTATGCGTTCCGTAAACCCCCAACATCGAGCCTAATTGTTCTTCTTTGCAAACATTCATAGTAACTCCCGAGTGTAATGCAATTTTAACCACATCACCGGATTTTGTTCCAATATAGGCATATTGATCATTGCGATCTATACACACGGATAGATAAAGTCTTTGCTGTTTGCCAACATAGACATCTTCTACGTTTAACTTTTTCATTTCTTTCTGAATATTCCAAATGCGTAAGTGTCCTAAAAATTTAATACATATTTAAACTTTTTTTTTTTTTGTTTAATATCAATGGGTACTTACGGTCTCCTACCGACAAAAAGGACAAAGTATTCTTAAACAATGCTTTTACTATGAGGGCATTGCCATTAATCGCTCGGGAGGCTACGGATCTACAAAGAGGAGTACTAAAAAAAAGAAATTGTTAAATTTGAATATATAACTTTCTTGACAAAACTTACAGAGTTTCTATATCGAAAACAATTATGGTTCCATCATCTCTTCCGCCAGCTGAAATCATATATTTATCTTGTGCCGAAAAAGAAATAGATTGGACACGGACCTAAAATTAATCGATATATGTAAATGCTTTTAGATAATGTTTGTATATAGTTCAATTTGTTTTGCGTCTTTTCGACCTTCCGAATCGCATAGTTAATGTAGACTCTGTGAATACCATTCAAAGTTGAAAGGAAAAAGCCCTACATCAGCTAGATCGCTCAGGTCCCCAAAGATATAAGAGCCCAGAGTTAGTGCCCCATCGTCCAGCTGAACTGTGATATCAGCAGGTTGGTAAATGAGGATAAGCGAAACTGTTGGTTAGATCACCTGAAGAACTGGAACCTTGGCGCTGGTATAAGTAAGTTGTGGTCCATTGTTCGATCTCTCTCGAACCCTATGAAAAAGGATGATCGGGTTGCGATTAAGTTTGCCGATAACACCATACCCGACCCGAAAGCGTGCTCGAGTGCTTTTAGCCGATTATTTATTGAGCACCCCGAGAGAGACAAGGCGAAAAGAAGTATTGTTCGCAAAACTGCATGATCTCCCAACCTCGGAACCACCACAACTTTTTACGTCTGCGGAAGTTTCAAAGGCCATTGGCCCTGAAGGAATTTCCATGCTGATGCTTAAACACCTAGGCGAGTGGGGAGTCGAGTTCTTGACAGGTGTCATAAATCTATCTATGACCAGCCTCACTATACCCGATGTCTGGAAAGTGGGTAGAGTGATCCCAATATTAAAACCTGGGAAACCCGCGAATGAGGGCTTATCGTACAGACCGATATCCCTCCTGCCACCAGTCGCGAAAACACTCGAGGCTCTACTCCTCCCCCAGCTGACCAGCCAACTACCAGCAGCATTAACAGCCATAACCACTCAGATCGCACAAGGCTTAAGCCAGCAGAGGCCTTGTAAAAGAACGACCCTTGTGGCGCTTGACTTGTCAAAAGTCTTTGACACGGTAAGCCTTGCCACCTTCTTTCTGGACATCCTGCTGTCCACAATGCCAATAAATTAGAAGAGATGGATTGTAAATTATCTGAGTGGACGTCAGTCGTTTGTAGAGTTTAGAGACCAGCGCTGAAAACACTGTAGAGTCAAACAGGAGTTTCTTAGGGCGGAGTACAGTCGCCACTCCCGTTTAACTACTACCTCTCTAAACTCCCAGCTCCACCGCAAGGCGTTGAAGTGATATCATATGCGGACGACTGATAATGGCAACCGGCCATAATGTGGAAGACCTATGCGGTAAGGTGAACCGTTATCTCAGTATCATCTACAATTTCATGACAAAGAGCGCCTTAGAGCATGAAAAAGAGCGCTTTGTAATCATTGAGACAAGCAGTAGATATTTGACCCTAACTCCCATATTAGACCAACTGCCAAAAATGGCTTAAATCCCGCACGATCATAAAATTAAACAACAAAGACACTGTTCTAGTCCGCAATTAGAACACCTATGGAAGCGTACGAATCGGCTAAAACCCAACATATGTTCTGCACCTAAACACTTATAGGTAATAGATGTAATGACGAAGACAAATTCAAAACTTACCTTATGTAAATCATGACGAGCAATTTCACGTCTTTCGGCGAAGTCATACAAAATAGTATAACCCTGAAATCCCATATGATTTATTTGTCCAGAACCCATATAACGACCACTGAAATTATTATAAAAAAAAACACTTATCTAACTCACTATTAGGAAAATACTAAATATTATGCTCACCTTCGACTCAGATCCAAACACGAGATATTATTCGTATGTCCTCCCACAAATTCTTGTTTATTCGTTTTGGTATTACAAATACCGATTTTCATGCCCAAAGGAAATATAATGTGCTGGCCATCGGGATGTAAGTGAAGTCCAAAGACAACGTTTCCGTTTAAGCCGAAGATGGCGCGAGGCTCTAAACGCTTAACAGTCACTTCGGATACGTTGGACACTTGTTCAGTCGTCATTTTATTGAAAATTTATTTTCAATAAAATATCGAGAAAATATTTAAAAGTTTTTTAAAAAAAGTTTATTAACAAAAATATATTTCTCAGTCTTTAAATTGAAAACTAAACAAAAATTCGAGATGTGTATTTCAAAATTTAATTTGTCACAAAAAATGTTTTATTTAGAGTTGCTAACGGTTACCGGCTAAAACCGGTAAGGTTATACTTTGTTTAGCGGGTTTTTTTTTTCAAACAAATTTATTTTTATTTGTGGTTGCCATAGTTTTAGAGGGTTGTCAGTTCTAAACCCCAATGGTGTAACTTGTGTAATAAAATGTTGAGACTGCACTCCACTTATTACTTAGTCATATTGAAAATTTTCTTGAGTTCGCCTTCTTAGATAAAGGAGGCTCGTTTAACAACATAAAACCAGAGTCGTTTATGTCGGCATTGGAGGACTTAGGGGTCGATAAATCTATTATCTCGTTTGTAGATAATCTACTCACCTATAGAGTCATCAGCTTAACCATGGGCGCTGTTACAATCTACAAGGTAGCATGTCGAGGGACTCCGCAAGAGGATGAGCCATTTACACTCCTGTGGAACTTTGCTATTAACTATATTCTCTGAGATTCAAAATCATTGCATACGCAGACGATGTCGCTAGAGTAGTGTCAGGGAATCTTCTCAACATCCCGTCACAGGCTCTTTGATATGGTTGTCAAGCCTAGGTTAATGTATGGTGCGCTGGTTCAGCGACCTGCACTCACCAAGTCAAAACAGCGGGATTCTTTTATTGAAATTCTAAGAGCGTTCGCTCTAATGATTACCGGTGCCTTAAGAACGACACCATCTCAGGCGCTCTTTGTCATGCTTAACTGGCTCCCAGTCGAACTAATGGCACAACAGATTGCCCTTAACTCGGCTGTCCGACTTATCACTATTGGCACCTGGTCCCACACACAAATAGGACACTCCACTATTCTGGATAAAATCATTAGGATCCCCGACAACATTGACTACTGCATATCCACCCCTGTCTTTGATAAATCCTATACTTTTACCATCTCTGGAGACCCCTTATACCTCGATGACAGCTGTCTGGAGGTATACACTGTCGGATCCAAGTCAGAGATAGACGGGGGCTTCCTGATCAATGTAGTATTTTTCAAGCTGAACTTTTCAGGGTACCCGGGCACAACAACATACCTGGTAACTCCACTGCTGACAAACTTGCTAAATTCGGTGCTCTCCTGAGTCAGGCTAACATCAACCAATTTATGGGCTTACTGCTATCCGCCTTCAAATCAGTAGTTAGGAAACCCCTTTATGGGTCAGCACAGAAACCTGGTTTATTGAAACTACTCGTTCAATATCCAGGCAAACATGACCCACTTACTACATTAAACGTTCAAAATGCTTGGTATCTCTGCCTCGCCACCGTCTCCGCAACCTTATCTCAACCTTTACAGAGCTATGAATACTGTCGTAGTTGTCACAACATCGAAGAGGAGGAGCCAGTAACTCATCTTCTCTACCACTGCCCCGTTCTTTCTATTTTGAGGGCTCTAAATCTGGGGGCACTTTTTCTGCATGATTTATCAATTATTCAGGCTGGCTTGAATAAGCCTCTTACTGATGGTCTGGAATAAAGTACTTTGTGTTTTTGCAGGTATCACAAAGGGACCACTTCTAGGACTTTTTTTGTATTGGACCAACACTCAGGGGATGACCCCTACATATGCATATGCATTGTGTTGGAACTAGGAAAATAGATTGTGGGAAGAAGGATAAAGGGAGTAGTGCTTGTGGATATTTGATTTGAACCTTTGGATATCATAATTAGAGGGAAATACTGATGCAGGAAGTTTATTCCACATTCGTTCTGTACGGCTAAAAAACGAGTTTTCTCTAAAGTGCGTCGTGCGATCCACTGGAAAATCGACCACAGAGGGGTGAGCCTTTGTAGAGTTGCGTGTGCTACGAAGAAGGGTTTCAGAAATAAGATCCCTAATTTCATTTGAGCACATCCCATTACAGTAGCGATAGAACAGTGAAATGCAACCCACATTACGACGATGCTTCAATGAGGCAATAGAGTTGACTACCCAACTGTCACCTATAAGCACCTTCGACCTTTCTTGTACTCGGTCGGGAAGCTCCAAAATAGACTTTGGAGCACCGGCCCATACATGACAGTTGTATTCCATTTTCGGTCGGATATAAGTGGTATAGATATTAAGGAGATCAGTTGGAGTGAAGTATGTCTTACACCGCTTTAGAAAACCGAGACACTTGAATACTTCTTTCGACACTTGAAAAACGTGATTAGTCCAACGGACATCACACTTAATTTTCATGCCTAGAACTTCAAGAGTTTCTGATTCCTTAATATTTATACCACAAATAATTACAGATGATGCAACATTGTTCGTGACGCGTTTATGTGTTAACACACAACATTGGGTCTTTCGAGCGTTGAAATCGACCCTATTTAAACGACATCAATTGGATATTGTAGATAGGTCGGAATTAAGCATAACATGGTTTGCCTCTTGGAATTGATCTCCAATATACTTGGCCTATAGTTGAATGAATACGAATGACAGATGTTGCTATCATCTGCAAAAGAGTAAATAGGGTTGGAAGTTTGACATAGTCATTTAGAAAAATAAGAAATAGAGTAGGAGAAAAAACGGAGCCTTGTGGTATCCCCGAACTAATCTCGAACTCGTTGGACGATATCCCATCTATAACAACTCTTATAGTGTGATTTCTGAGAAAGCTCGACATAAACCGTGGCGTAGAGCCTCATGTGTGGAGAGACAACATGAAAATGCTGATTTTGCAGATAAAATCATCTTCAATGACAAGGCCCATTTTCATCTTGATGGCTTCGTCAATAGGCAGAATTGTCGCATTTGGGGTGAGGAAAATCCTCGAGTGATTCACTAGAAGCAAATGCATCCTCAACGTGTCACTGTGTGGTGTGGTTTTTGTGCTGGAGGATTCATTGGACCTTTTTTTATGAAAATGATTCAGGTCAAGCGCAAAAAAAAAAGAGTATCGTGAAATAATAACCAGTTTTTTCTTGTCTATAATTGAAAAAATGTATGTATGAGGGCCTGTGGTTGCAACAAAACGGCTCCACATGTCATACAGCCAGAAAAACAATTCAATTGCTATATCAGTCATTTCCCGATCGTTGTTGTTGTTTTTTTTTTATCTTTCAGTTCCTAAGTCTAATTTAACTGAACTGCACCGATTTTAGTCATTTTTATGGCCCATAATAAACTTTTAATTTTAAGAATAATAGTGTAAAATTAAATAAAATATGAAAAATTATTTCAAAAAAATCGTGCAATTTTTTTGAAATAATGTTTCGCCTGCGGCGCTTTTCACATTTTTACTACTTATTTCTATATATCATTGGCTTATGTCATATCGATCAATTTTTGAGATATGGACATTTTTGTACAAAAACCAAGGGTAAAATTTAATATTTTTCTTTATAACTCCTTAATGTGTTAATTAAAAGTCGATTGATATACCTTTCCTGAAAGATATTTTGGAGCACTTTTACATGATGTTACTATCGGTGCAAAAATAAGAGAGGTATTTCGATTTATATTTCTGAACTTTAAAGCACTATATCTCCCAAACCAAAAGCTTCCGACCCATTAAAAACCTGCCAAACAAAATTTGAATTTTGAAAAAAATCGGTGCAGTTCAGTTGAACTAGACTTGTTCCAATATTTATATTAATATATATAACGGTCATTTCAAATATACAATTTTAGTACTAACTACTAATACATAAGAACTACTAAATTCTACAACCGTTCACTAAAAGTTGCCATTCATTGCTCTCTTTATATAAATGTCAAATTTTTCTGCAAAGAGTTTTCATTTGTAAAAAAACTGTAAGCAAAAGCAGATGTACGGGTTGTTTTACTTCTTTTTTATTTTTTGTTAAATTTTGTTATTGTGTATTTAATTATTAATGTTTAAATGTGTGAAAATAAAAGTATAATTCAATTAAAGTAACCAACAAAAAAAGAGTCTATTAAATTTAGAATTTCATTCAAATCGACAAAAAAAAGTATTGCATCAAACACAATCTCCTCCTCTTCTCCTACCATCCCATAGTGTTTGGTTCTTTGACAACAAAACCTAAAGAAAAAAAGAAAACTTCCTGTTTTATGAAAAAAAAAGAAATCTTAAGATAAGCAAATCTTTTCTTGTTTAAAAGTTTATCAAGAATTCAAAGAAACAAAAAATTAGAAGTAAAAGAAATGAGTGCTATGAAAGTGTGTTGTATAGGAGCGGGTTATGTTGGTGGACCCACATGTTCCGTAATGGCATTAAAATGTCCCGACATTACTGTCACTGTTGTAGACAAAAGTTCGGAACGTATTGCTCAATGGAATTCCGATAAATTGCCCATATACGAGGTAAGTTATCCCCTTTATTATATCTAGATCATTTACAACTTTAGCTGGAAGTTACTTTTTAATTTATCATTGTGGGCAGCTTAAGTAAAAGACTTTAATATGAATAAATCACTAGAAGACCATCATGCCTATCAGCCAACACCTGTAGCAAACCTGTTTTGCTTCGGTTGTAGTTTGTGGCCTAAAAATAAGACAATAATATTAAATAAATTTACTGATATTCAATTTTCAGAATATAGCGTTCATTGACATTGAGTAAGAAATCAAAATTGAATTGTAGAAGTTTTAAACTAATTGGTTTTTATGCACATCGTCAAAATGATTAGGAGTAAATTAATATTGTAATTGCGTTTGTAATTCCCAAAATAATGGCATAAGACCTCATAAATATTGCAATAATATAAATTTTATCAGACTCGGGCAAACTCACCACAATTGAGGAAAGGTGTATATAGAACATACACCGAGATGGGGAAAAATATGTGCAAATCGCTAAAGTAACCCAATTTTTTAGATATACCACGCATTTATATGTTGTATTGGGAACTCCGGTATTTTTGTTAAGTCATTACAAGTCATCTTGGCTTTTAACACCAGACATTAATGAAACCTAGAATCTATTAGTATATAGCAGGCTTGTCGGGGTAAGATTAAACGAAACAAATTTGTTTAAAAGCATTATCAGAAGAAACAAGTAAGCTATAGTCGGTCATGCCGGCATATGGTACCCTTCACCACTGAGGTCAAAAATGGCCCAAAAGTTAACATGATTTCCTTAGGTATGTGCTATTTGTAAAATTTTGAGATTTAAGTAGATTTATGTCATTTCAGGATTACAAAATATTTATCTGTGCAAAGTTTTAGTAATAAAATGCAATTATCTTTAGATTTATGAGAACTTTTGTATTTTTTGGGTATTTAGAAGACTTGAGAATTTGTCTTATATGGGAGGTATGGTGAAATATAGCCCGATTCCTACAAATTTGGGTACACTGATTTAGGTTTCAGAAGCAATATTTGTGCTAAATATTAATAAAAACAACTAAATTTGTGGCTGTAAAGGGACAAAAATTCTATTCCGGGAAGGCTTATCTATGGGAGGTACCCGAAATAGTGATTCGATTTTGCCCAAATAGTATAGGGATCAAAATATGGGTCCGTGTCAAATTATGAAATTATCTTTAAAGTTAAGACCTGTGCTTTGATTACGTGCTTACATGGATATTTTGTCATGCAGCCGGACGGACATCATCAGAGAGTGATTCTGAATCGATCGGTGTACTTTAAGGTGGGTCTCAGACTAATAATTCTTTGCGTTACAAAAATCAGCACAAACAAAATATACCCTTTCCACCTATGGTGATAAAGGGTTTAAAAAAGATAATTTTTGTAAAATCTTATTAAGGATTTTAATTTACATCATCAAAAAGTCCTAGAATTCAATCTTCGGTTCGAACAGAACTCCGTAGAACACGGTGGGAGCAACATTATGGTATGGGTTGCAGTTTAACAAGTTTTGCAAATTTGACAAGTTTTTTAAACATTTTTAAAAACTTTATTGAGTCATATGTATTCAACTTCATACTAGTTAGGTAAAGATTTCTAAAGCACAATGATACAAGCATTATTAAAAAGGATTAACCTTCGCCAGAACCCTTATAGAAAAACCCATTCATTTTTGGATGCGTGATGGTAAGATCTTTGTTCGTCATGATAAACGACAAAGAATACGGTAGTTTAGTATGGCGTATATTTTCTTAGCATGGAGTAGGTCGCCCTATGTAGGAATTCACTAAATCTAAGAATTATCAATATACCTTTATACCGGAGTAGATTGTAAACCTTCTTTAAATATTGATCTTAATCTTGTATGATTGCTAGCTCAGGGACTAATTTTTCAACGATTCTATTCTCTTGTGGTATGATAAGAGCAGGTTGTTATTTTCTTACACCCTAAAATTTTCGATAGTTCAGTAAGTAATTTTTAAGTGAATTGAGTTCCTGACCATTAGTTATTTTTAAAGGAAAGCCGGATATATGAGTACTTAAATTATTATAAAAAAAACTCTGTGCTACAGTTACTGCAGAGATATCATTAAGTTTATAAGCTTTAGGCCATCTAGTAAACCTATCAATAGCAGTTAGTATATACCTATTTGTGACCTAGAGATGAAGATAATGGACCTACTTTATCAATGTAAATGTGTTCAAATCGACATTAAAACAAAAATATTTTGCTTTTATTTGTAATTTTGCTATTTAGCAAAAGGAAATGCTAAGGGTTTGTATATTCTGGTTCCTTATTCTAAAGCGATTGAATGATTTCTGCCCGACAACGACCATTTTCAGTAATCAGGAAATAGTCGGTCTATTTGACCATAGCTCCCACATAACGTTTACCACCGAAATCGACTTAAATCATTTTGAATATGTGTTGCGAAGTTGGGGTCTTCCCCAAGGCTTGTGAGGAAAGATCTTTGCATGTATGAGGATAACATACGAAGATATGTACTTGATACTTTAGATCATTACTCGTTCATGGAAGCGTTAAACAACATTCATAGAGAAGCCACCAACTCCGTGATTTCAGGTTATAGCATGAATGTTTCATTAGGAGGTCGCCCACCACCCATAGCAGAAGAAAAAAATCTTAACGCGGAAACCAAAGTTTGTATAACCGCATGTGGCCATCGCCCTCATGATACACCCACATTTTCAACTGTAGTGCCAACCTTACTTCATTTAGTACTGAGGATTTGTGATCTCATCCAGTGGAAGTGGCAAAATTTCTCGGCCTTGATCTCCTAAAAGATCCCACGTAGGTTAGGTTAGGCAGGCAGCCGATGTGAAGTCAGCGTCACTTGGGTCCTAGAAACGGTACCTTTGTAAGATCCCACGTAAACAACAAATAAATAAAATGTTAAAACTGTTACAAGATCAACAACACTTAAATCCTTATAAATTTGTATCTGAAGCTGCCCTGATGACAAAATTTACATTTTACGTTAACTGCTCCTTCGGAGCAGTTGTTTTTAGGAATACAAAATAAATTCCAAAAACTTTTATTAATCTAACACAATTTGATAGTGTTTATAAAACATTCGCCACAGTCGAGTATAACATTATTACTTGTTTAACGTTATAAGATGAATATTTTTATAAATGTATATAAAAATAATTAAATTATTAAAGTGATTGATAACTATGACCTTCGTATTACTTTTTACACCTCTTATGGAAACTTAAAACCCAATGTACATTCTTCTTAGCCATCAAAGACGTTTAAGTGCCTTTTCGCTAGTCTGCTGTCTATTTTCGTTGTCTACTTCTTCTAATATATCCTCTTTTTTATAATCTGTTGAGATTTAATTCGTTTAATGCTTTTGTATTCAAGCTAAACTACAATAAAACAAATTATTCAACAAACAAATATACCAATGAACGTGTACGCAAGGTCAATGAAATCTAAGAGGCCTTTTTTCGATTCTAAATGACAACTCAGCCATAATTATTATGTATGTGCCGAATTACTTTGAATTTTGTGTCTGTTGGTTTGATTGTTTTAAAGCCCCACTGGCAAATCTTAAATGTTTGTGTGTGTTCCCCTTGGTAGACGTGGGAAATATACAGAACCTTAATACATGGATTTTACTGGCTGATCAAAATATTTTATTAAATCAGAGAAAGTGTACATTTTGTGTTTACAATACGAGTATGTATATTTAAATTTTGTTTTGTGAAGTGCAAGTATTAAGTAAAATTCTTCAAATTCTAAATATTAGACTGGGACAACTTGCATGAAGCTGAAAGAACTGACCAGGCGGTTGAAAAAGTCTTGAACAACAATCCTATGAAGGTATGATAAGAGTGGCAGACTAATATTTGATTGCTTTACAAACTTCAGCACAAACCCAACTATGGTGGTAAAGGGGTATAAAATGCTGTTTATTATTGGTCAACTCTGCAATAAAAGTTGTCTCATATTTCAATAGAAATTGTTAATTAGCTCTTTAATATTTAGTTCCATTTTTCATTCATTCAATACTTCCCTGACTAGTTTGTGTTTTTGCATACTATGTACTTTTTAACTTGAAACTTTTTCGTTCAATTATTTTTTTTTTTATCTGAATTAAAATGTTTGCTTTAGTTTATTTAGTCTTATCTGCTGTCTAAAGTTGTTGTTTTCATTTTATATTTCTGTTTTACTGTATTTCCTTTTAAAACTCAAAGAAATATTAAATATCTGACGCATTTAATTTTTTTGCTATTGTTTTCAGACGTTATAGCATTTGAAAGCATAAATAAATTTTTAACTTTATTAATGTTAAATTAATTATAAGATAAGCGTTTACTTTATTCTAATAAATTTTTATAATCTCATAACTATTTCCGATTTTTATGTTCCGATTTCAATTTGTTTTTAAGTCAAACCGGCAAATTGTTTTTTTAGAAACAAATTTTTGATAGACTCTTAAAATTAACCGATAGGTTAATAGTTTAGGATAGTTTGTTACGATTTGTCACATTTTTCAATAAGGAGGACTTAAAGAAAATTATAGAAAAAGAAGAGAAATTCAGAAGAGCACAAAATTAAAACTTTTATTTAAGTCAACCGCCTTAAATAATAAATTAAACAACATAAATGTTTACAAAATGTTTACTTTGTTCAATTTTCTTTTAAAAAGGAGTATTTTCGTAACATTGGAACCAATTTTTGATCTTTGCATGGTTTTCTATAGAAAATCATAATTTACTTAACGTCGTTTCAATATGCGTTTTTTTTTAGCGTAACTCAGACACAAAGTGAGAAAAAAGTTGAAATAATTGCTTTTGAATTGTAAAGATTATGAACAAATTAAAAAAAAGCGAAACTTTTGATAAAAACACTAACCTAATTTCTTAGAATATAGATAAGCCCTATGCATACAGCCTGTAAAAGCTTGATCCTTCAACTTTCCTAAACTGTTTAAAATTTTAAAATCAATCTGCAAATGTGACAGTAGTACCTCCACTACCTACGCGAAACAGTTTTTTGCAAATACAGTGTGATATTGATATTTCGGACACTTGCTAATCCGCACAGCGCTGTAATCCGGACACTTAGAGTTTTACCATAGCAGACTTTGTAATCCGGACACCATCATTTTTTTCTACATCAATAATTCGGACAGCATTTACCTTTATTGCTTTTGCATAAAAACTTAGACTGAGTAATATTCATTTTGTTTCTGAAGAATTTTTACTGTTTTGAATTGGGAAAACGTAAAACCATGTGAACTAAATATGAGGCGATGGAAAAACGTTTTTATAATTGGTTTTCTTAAAAAAAGACATCATAATGCACCAGTTAGTCTGAAATAAAGAGTGCTCTAAATAAAATTTGTAGTTGGATTTTCTTAAATAAAAATCAAACCTTTTAATATAAAAACTCTACAAAATACGCAAATATAATGACATATTATACAAAATCATTTAGCATTAAAATGTTTACTTAGTACTCGGGTTTTGCAAAATTATCGACTTTTTTCGGAAACCCTCCGATTAAAGATTTTACAGTTGCTTCTGATACCTTTTTGGAGCATGTGTTCCACCTGCGCTTAAAATCGGACATGTTCTTGGAAATCTTTCCTGTGTTCTTCAATTCCTTTTTTACTAGAGCCCAATATGTTTCCACAGGCCGAAGTTCTGGACAGTTAGGTGGATTTGCCTCTCGTGGTACAAAAATGACATTATTCTTTGAGTACCACTCAAGTGCCTTTTTTCCATAATGGCATGATGCCAAATCGGGGCAAAAAAATGTAGTCACTCTGTGCTCTCTTAAAAAGGGTAACAACCGTTTTTGTAGGCACTCCTTTATATAAATTTCTGTGTTTATTGTGCCAGATGCCACAAATACTTTACATCTTTTGCCACAACTGCAAATAGCTTGCCACACGAGAAACTTCTTAGGGAATTTTGTTTCTTTTTTTGTGCGAAACTCTTGCCGAACATTGCCCCGTTTATCAGCAACATAAAAATCTTGACCAGGAAGTTGAGAAAAGTCTGCCAGTACGTATGTTTCATCATCCATCACACAACAGGTGTATTTTTTTATAAAATCAGACTTCAATTTTTTCGCTCGTTTTTTTGCTTCTAAGTTCTTTATAGCATTGCGATCTGGAACCTTTTGGACTTTGTATGTCTTCAGTCCAGCATAAGCTTTGACTCTATGTGCAAAATTTGTAGAACATTTCACCGTACGAGCTGCTTTTCTTAAAGAAGTGTTAGGCGCTCTTCGAAAGAGTCGCTCGACTTCTTTTGCCTTACCAATATCTGTAGGACCTTTTTTCCTCCCTGATCCAGGTTTTCTTTCAATGCTCAGGTTTTCCTTATACCGTCTGATGGCATTAGAAACCGTTCGAGGGTCAACTTTCAAATTTTTAGCTATTTTTTTAAAAGTCCATGACGGAGTTTTTTGAAAAGTTTTAATTATATTTTCACGAACTTTTTTTTCGCAGTCCATTTTGATTGAAATAACTATTGAAAAATAATAATTTCTAAAATAATAGGATCTGACATATCTATAGAAACTAACTTGATCAAAAAATAAATTATTTCTTGCACTATGGATAAATTTTGTCTAAAATAGTAAATGCATATTCTTTTTAGAACACTCTTTAATTCAGGAAAAAGCTATACTTTAATGTGCAGAAATTTATGGGCCAAATGTTGAATTCAAAGCAAGTAAAGAGTGTTCTAAAAAAAATATGCATTTACTATTTTAGACAAAATTTATCCATAGTGCAAGAAATAATTTATTTTTTGATCAAGTTAGTTTCTATAGATATGTCAGATACTGCTATTTTAGAAATTATTAATTTTCAATAGTTATTTCAATCAAAATGGACTGCGAAAAAAAAGTTCGTGAAAATTTAATTAAAAATTTAAAAAAAATCCGCCATGGACTTTTAAAAATATAGCTAAAAATTTGAAAGTTGACCCTCGAACGGTTTCTAATGACATCAGACGGTATAAGGAAAACCTGAGCATTGAAAGAAAACCTGAATCAGTGAGGAAAAATAGGTCCTACAGATATTGGTAAGGCAAAAAAAGTCGAGCGACTCTTTCGAAGAGCGCCTAACACTTCTTTAAGAAAAGCAGCTCGTACGGTGAAATGTTCTACGAATTTTGCACATAGAGTCAAAGCTTATGCTGGACTGAAGACATACAAAGTCCAAAAGGTTCCAGATCGCAATGCTATAAAGAACTTAGAAGCAAAAAAACGAGCAAAAAAATTGAAGTCTGATTTTATAAAAAAAATACACCTGTTGTGTGATGGATGATGAAACATACGTACTTGCAGACTTTTCTCATGTTCCTGGTCAAGATTTTTATGTTGCTGATAAACGGAGCAATGTTCGGCAAGAGTTTCGCACAAAAAAACAAACAAAATTCCCTAAGAAGTTTCTCGTGTGGCAAGCTATTTGCAGTTGTGGCAAAAGAAGTAAAGTATTTGTGGCATCTGGCACAATAAACACAGAAATTTATATAAAGGAGTGCCTACAGAAACGGTTGTTACCCTTTTTAAGAGAGCACAGAGTGACTACATTTTTTGGCCTGATTTGGCATCATGCCATTATGGAAAAAAGGCACTTGAGTGGTACTCAAAGAATAATGTCATTTTTGTACCACGAGAGGCAAATCCACCTAACTGTCCAGAACTTCGGCCTGTGGAAAGGTATTGGGCTCTGGTAAAACAGGAATTGAAGAACACAGGAAAGATTTCCAAGAACATGTCCGATTTTAAGCGCAGGTGGAACATATGCTCCAAAAAGTTATCAGAAGCAACTGTAAAATCTTTAATGGGAGGGTTTCCGAAAAAAGTCGATAATTTTGCAAAACCCGAGTACTAAGTAAACATTTTAATGCTAAATGATTATATTTGCGTATTTTGTAGAGTTTTTATATTAAAAGGTTTGATTTTTATTTAAGAAAATCCAACTACAAATTTTATTTAGAGCACTCTTTAATAGCTGGTTCAACAATTTTCGATCTCGATATGGAATGCAATTTTTAAAAATTTCATAGAAAAACTTTAATATGAAACTTCCAATCCTTTTTGAAGATTTCCATGCAAAGATGGCTGAGATGAAAATACCGTATTCTTAATGATGAAGTTAAAAATATCACTGATGATGATGCAGAAGAAGGTAATGAGTTTGAAACATTTAGTAAAGAATTAGACACGAATGTTTATAAAATACAGCATTCTTAAGCCCTTAATACATTTACAAAATATTGCGAAGAGTAGGAACTTCCAGTTGGGGATATATTAAAGCTTATAAGCATCAAACAATTTCCGCCATTATTGACAAATTGAAGAATTTTGGAAAAGTTTTTTTTTGAGTATAATAACCACAATATGTACATATAAATATTAAATTTTAAATTTTCATTTTTCAAACGTCTCTTGTCATTTCAATATTTTGGACAATACATTGTTTTTAATTGTCTGGATTAAGTAGATTATACTGTATCTCAAAATTTTGCACGTGCTTCAAAATCTTTGAAAATGGTTTTTGTATGTCCTCACCTATGTAGGTATGTAACCCCCACTAGGTCGCTTTCCAAGTTTTTACAAAAACATAAAAAAAAACAAAATTACCCAAATTTATCTGACGAATTTCTATGTCGAATTTTATGTTTGATTTTAAAAATTGTGTAACAGTTTAGCTCTTGCCGAATTTTTGGACATTCAATTCCACATTTAGTTATTTTGGTTCGCTTTGTGTCTTTAGACGTAAATGTGAAGGAAAAATATAATACCTTTAGTTCTTATCGAAAGAACTTGAGGTATCAATATTATGAACAGATTTCAATCGGGTCGTGGACCACAATAATGGGAAAAAATCAAAGTCTGTCATAATTTTTGAATTTTGTTATTATACAACTAGAATTTTGGACCATACCAACACTCATGAAATCCAAGAGCGTTCAATGCCATCCGAAAAAGTGTTTGGTGCTCATCGTCGCTCATCGGTCCATGCTTCAGCTAACGAGAGCGATAGGTCAATGATAACAAACATTCTTCAGTTTAATGTAAACCCTCATGAAGGCAACTTACAAATAGTAGTTAGTTAAAGGAGTTAACAATCCGTTTAATTTTATCCATGGTCACTATTTCGTCTATCACATATATTGGTCTATTTACTAGATATATTTTGTCATTCGTAATTCAGAGTTCACAACTCTGCAACTTGGGAAGCTGGCATTAAAGAGCAAATCAAGTATTTCCTGCCTGGGTTAAGTTTATTAACCGTCAGATTTTTTAAAAATCCCTGGACCATAGGCCTTCGAATAGTAATATCCATAAATCGTTAATCGAGACTGTGGCCTTACAACCCAGTAAGAAAAAAGGTTTATTCTCAAATTGAGGATGATTTGAAAATATATCTTTTTTCAATGGTCAAACGTTTGATACTGATTTGATACTGATTTGAGAATAATAGCGTTCTCAACAAAAAGGGGACTTTATTCTCAAATTGAGAAATGCCTTTATTCTCAAATCATTATCAAACCTCATTCTCAAAGGTTTTTCAAATGTGGATATCATCTACATGTGGAACATAAATAAAATGACGTTTTATTTTTGAGTTTGTTTATTTTGTTTTTAAAAACGGTGCATCATATTTTAATTCTTTTGCTTAAAATATAATTTTTTTATTGTTAGATAAAAAAATTTTAAGAAACAAAGAAAATTTACTTACGCATATTATTATTGAATTTTTAATCTTGAAATTTTTAAGCAAGGTTTTATGGTCAAATATGGATCAATTTTAGAAAATCCAAAAAAAAAATAACGAATTTCTTTGAAATGCAAAGCCATTACATTAAAATATCTTAAAAATTAATTTTATTTAACATAAATTATTTTTTTAATGTTTGAAAAAAATTTGAAATAAGGTTTGACATCAAATTTATATAACACCATTTTTCAAATTATTTTCAAATCATCTTAGGGTTTGATAATGATTTGAGAATAATCTTTATTCTCATTTGAAAATGAATGTGAATCTCAAACATCTGTTCGAAAATTTAAAGACCAATCAAAATTTGTATTGTATTCTTTGGTTGGTATTATCTACATCGAATAAAGATTTTATTAAAAAATTATGTTTTTGCAACATAAACATTCAGTTTTGCAGACAAAAAACTTTGAATATTATCTTTATACAATGAAAACCTTGTCCGACATAAATACAAGTACACAGTATAAATTTATTTATTTTCATCGTAATAATTTGTTAATGTTTATTTGAATTATTTTCAACAAATCTTTATCAATAAATTTTTCTTAAAGATTTTACATTCATGATTCTTCAAATCTTTTGTATTTAAATGATTGTTAAAGTTATTTTTAGAATTCTTGTTTTTACTTAGAAAAAGTTTGTTAATACCTATTTGTGGTACATACGAGTACATCGCTAATAAAAAATTCAATTGGCCTTAAAGAATACTTGATTTTTTAAATGATTAAACACAATAAAACACATGGGCTGAGAAGTGCTGGGACTAACAATAACAGCAACTCATTCATTTCAGCGCCGCCTTTAACTTTTAAAAAGACTCCGAAAACGTTGCAGGCTGTAGATGCATAAATATGCTGTTACCGATGAAAATCATAAAAAAGTCAACCAATAATGGCTTAAGTCTAGTTCAGCCGAAATTTTTGGTCGAAAATTTTTGATTTGGGAGATAAGTGCTTTAAAGTACCGAAATACAAATCGATATATTTCTCTTATTTTTGCATATATGTATATCAGTCTTTCAAATGAGATATCTCAATCGGCCTTTAATTAACCCATTAAGGAATTATTAAGCAAAATGTTAAATTTGTCTCTTGGTTTTTGTACAAAAAGGTCCATATCTCGAAAACTAATCGATATGAAATAAAACTATGTTACATAGACATAGGTTAGGTTAGGCAGGATGCAGTCCGTAAGGACCGCGTTACTTGGGTCCAAAAAGGGACCTCTTTTTTTTCCTTGTAATTCCTGCAAGGGAGAGAGAAGAAAATTTGTAAACTACCGTACATAAGAGCCAGCCAGTTGCACCAATAAAAGAGCATATTTTGCGAATGTTGATGTTCGAGATCTCTGATAAATCATGCAAAAAAGGGGATCCCAGATGGAGGGTCCTAATATCAGCAAGGGCTGGGCAGTGGCAAAGAAAATGAGTGATGGTTTCTTCCTCCTCTACGTTGTGACAGCTTCTGCAGTAGTCATTGCTTTGAAGTTTCTAGCATGCAAACCTAACCAGTATCTGTGAATACTGAGATAAGAGTGCGAAGTCTATGACGCGGAAAGCTGACCAAGATTGCAGAACGCTAACAGCCGTAAGTTGGCCATGTAATTCTAGAGATCGAACAGGTCGTTTCTATGGACCGGTTGGTCTGTGCGGACCTAAAACATAGACATAAGTAGCCAACCTTTCATTTAGTATCAATAGTTAGTCAGTATCTTTAAAGATAACAGAGATATTGATGTTTAAAATTGATTTTTTTAATCTTTCAGTTCTCAAGTCTAGTTTAACTGAACTACTTTTACATGATAAACATATTGATGTTATCGGTGCAAAAATAAAAGAGATATATCAATTTATATTTCAGAACATTAAAGCACTATATCCCCAAACCAAAAGTTTCCGACCCATAAAAAATATATCAAACAAAAGCTATGTAAAGCCCCTTCTTTAATACATTACAACGTGTCACGAATTTTTTCAACATTTACCATTTTCTCCAGATCTGTTCTCAGATCTAAAAAGAATGCACTCTGGAAAAAAAATTAGGTTACAAACTTTCCAGCCCAACTGTCACATTACTAATAACATAAAATTTAATTAGCTTGTAAGAATACTTAAATTATTAAACACAGTATAATAATATTGCGAAATTTACTGTGGATTAATGTACCTACATAAATTTTTAAATTAATTTATGAAACCTCGATATTTATATAAATTTAAAAGTAAAATCTGTTTTTTTTTTAACTCTAACTAAACGATTAAAATGACAATCCATCTATTGTCAGCCATGACGTATATTTAGTCAGCTGAATATTAAATTTATAGTCAATATTGGAACAAGAATTTAAAGACTTTACTTAGGCCAAAGCTTTAATAAACGCGTTTAAGGTTAAACTAAACATTTTTAAATGTTATTGGAGGAAGAAAAAAAGAATTATAAAGCCACAACCTAACATTATTTGTTAATTATTCAAAATTTATAACAGATATTAACTAAAGTTAAATTTAGGAAAATTTTTGTTGATTTTGAAAGGCACGTCTTTTGATTTCAAATATTTTTTTGCAAACCATAAGCAGAGGTGTCACTTTTAGTTTTTTCTAAATTTTGAGAAATCATAAATTATCATTATGGAAAGTTCTGCGGTATTGTTTAAACAATGAATGTTAAAACAATAGAGTTGAAGTAAACATTAGAGTTTCCTAGAATCCATGTTAAGAATGTTAAATGTTTTGAAATTTGATATGGCATCCCCAGTAAAACTTTTCATTACCAAATAATGAGTTAAACAGTTAAACTATTGAACACGAACTACTTACTCATTCGCTGTTTAAGTCATTACATTAACATGGGGATGTCATTGGAGGCAAGTACTTACCAATTGCAGAAATGTAATGACTTGGGTAAGCAATTTGAAAGCAACAACAACAACAGCAACAACTTTTTTGTTGTTGTTTTATTAAAAACATATATTTTTAAACGAAATACAAAATTTTTTTTATGATCCCATGGGGGCTCGAACCCAGTCCCTCCGACTGCTAAGCAGAGACTCTTCCACTGAGCTACTTCATATGTTGAAAACTTAGCAGCTTATAATTAATATAAACAATTTTTATTTTTAGATCCAAAATCATATGAAAATAACTTTGATTTTCCCTGCTTTTTTTTTGCTTTGTTGTAATTTTTGGAAAAATATTTTTATACGATTTTTTGTAATTATTTTAAAATTTTTTTAAAATTATTTTAAAACTTAAACAATTTAAATCTTCTTTTTTGTATAAGTTTTTACATAAGATTGACTCTTACTTACTTAAATGTTACAACCTGTTAAGGTCAAAGTCCGAGCATATTTCAGAATTCCATGGATTTCGATCTTGTGCGAATATTCTCCTATTTTATAGGCCAAGCTTTGAAAAATGTTCCTCTACTTGGTCTTTCTATCGAAGTTTCGGACATCCTCCTCCAACATTAGGTAGTGAGACATTTTAATTCTAATTTTATTCTCTTCATTGTATTTTTTTCAAGAGAGGGTTACTAGCCCGTAATCCTAACCCATATTTATCGAACATATGGGACAACTTTCGGAACATGTTAACTCACAATATTAATGGGTGTTAAACTAGCTCCCCGGGTGATACCATGAGGAGGTCTGTGTCCACAGTTGAGATGAAGGCTGACCCAGATAAGTTGGGCTTACCAAGTTAAGACCAATTAGAATCGTGTTTGGTATTCAACATCCCCTACATAATCAAAATTGACTCATGATGGTATTTTTTCATTAACGTGAGTTAGTTTTACAAATTTTTTTTACAGAAGATAATATTTAAGTTCTTAAAATTCAAAAATCATTTAAAAAGACTCTTTTAATAAAAAAAAAAAAACTAAAAAAAATTTTTGCCCTTGGTGGGATTTGAACCGGGGCCATTCAGTTTAAATTACCATCTTTAAGTACTTCTGTAATAACTTATTATTTATTCGGATGGTATGTTGCAGTCGTTACAAGGTAACCAGTTATCAGAGTACTTGCCATTACCAAAGTTTTGCTGGGTCCATGGTAGATACGAGGGCAGATAAGTTTTTTCTTCTACTTATTGAAATGACAACACTGCCACTGTAAATAAAGAACATTCAATTGGCCGAGCTTATTTTAGAATTTCATTTGCTTCGATCTTGTGCGCATGATTTCTAATTTTAAATTTCAAGCTTTGAAATTTTTTCCGAAATTTCGATGGTCTTTCGGGATCTCGAAATCATTATCGAACACTTTTATTCCTGGACTATTTTCGTTCATTCGCTCAACACATTCTAGCCAACGCAGCCGCTACAGTTTAATGCGTTTTACTATGTCGATGTCAGAGTAAAACTCACACAGAACATGGTTCAATCGATGTCGATATTTATTGTTGACGAAAACTGGTCCAAAGATTTTTCGTAGAATCTTCCTATCAAAAACTCCAAGAATAGCTTAATCTACCTGTGCAAGTGCATCTGCCTGACCGCTTAAAACCCAACATTCGTCAAGTTATGACTGAAATACCGCCAAATTTGTATCAAAATAACCTCAAAAGAATCAATGCTTGCAATATTTCGCGTGGTGGTCCTTTAAATGATGTAGTGTTTCACACATAATGTCAACGTTCAAACTTTATAATAAAACAGAAATACAGTGGTCGGCATATTTATTTTGACATAGCAGTTTTTTTTTTCTTCTTTTTTACTTCTGGTACAATGTAGTTAAAAAAATAAGTCAAAAAGTCAAATATTGTAATTTATTAGGGCACAAACACTTTTCAAATTTTAATTTTTTATATTATTTTTCACAAAAGCTTGGAAAAAGATTTATATGAAGTTTTTTCAATCTTTGATGAATTCCTTTCCAAACCGCCTCCAAAAAGTTTTAAATACCAAATAATTATAATTAATTTTTGTTGACCTTGAAGTTGCCAATTTTTTAATATGCTATGCAAAAGCATGTTATGCCTTATACTGAATCTTCGACTTTTTAGTTTCAATTTGAAAAAAAATATTACAAAAAAATTAAAAATGTGAAAAGTTTTGTGTGTTCTAATAAATAACAATCTATGTTGCTATTTAACCTATTTTTAATTTCATTAGACCTGAAATAAAAAAGAAGAAAAACAACTCAAAATCAAAATAAATATGCCGACCACTGTATCATGAAAAAAATATTTTATATGTGTTTTATTTACGTTCACTTTTGAAACCGCAAAATAAATAACCCTTTATTACCCAAATTTTTCAAAAATTTGCTTTTTATAAAAAATTAATTTTTATAGGAAATTTTTCAAAAATTTACTTTTTATAGGAAACTTTTCAAAAATTTACTTTTTATAGGAAATTTTTCAAAAATTTACTTTTTATAGGAGATTTTTCAAAAATTTACTTTTTATATGAGATTTTTCAAAAATTTACTTTTTATAGGAGATTTTTCAAAAATTTACTTTTTTATAGGAAATTTTTTAAAAATTTACTTTTTATAGGAAATTTTTTTAAAATTTACTTTTTATAGGAAATTTTTCAAAAATTTACTTTTTATAGGAAATTTTTCAAAAATTTAGTTTTTTAAGAAATTTTTCAAAAATTTACTTTTTATAGGAAATTTTTCAAAAATTTCCTTTTTATAGGAAATTTTTCAAAAATTTCCTTTTTATAGGAAATTTTTCAAAAATTTCCTTTTTATAGGAAATTTTTCAAAAATTTACTTTTTATAGGAAATTTTTCAAAAATTTACTTTTTATAGGAAATTTTTCAAAAATTTACTTTTTATAGGAAATTTTTCAAAAATTTACTTTTTATAGGAAATTTTTCAAAAATTTACTTTTTATAGGAAATTTTTCAAAAATTTACTTTTTATAGGAAATTTTTCAAAAATTTACTTTTTATAGGAAATTTTTCAAAAATTTACTTTTTATAGGAAATTTTTCAAAAATTTACTTTTTATAGGAAATTTTTCAAAAATTTACTTTTTATAGGAAATTTTTCAAATATTTAATTTTTATAGGAAATTTTTCAAAAATTTACTTTTTATAGGAAATTTTTCAAAAATTTACTTTTTATAGGAAATTTTTCAAAAATTTACTTTTTATAGGAAATTTTTCAAAAATTTACTTTTTATAGGAAATTTTTCAAAAATTTACTTTTTATAGGAAATTTTTCAAAAATTTACTTTTTATAGGAAATTTTTCAAAAATTTACTTTTTATAGGAAATTTTTCAAAAATTTACTTTTTATAGGAAATTTTTCAAAAATTTACTTTTTATAGGAAATTTTTCAAAAATTTACTTTTTATAGGAAATTTTTCAAAAATTTACTTTTTATAGGAAATTTTTCAAAAATTTACTTTTTATAGGAAATTTTTCAAAAATTTACTTTTTATAGGAAATCTTTCAATAATTTACTTTTTATAGGAAATCTTTCAATAATTTACTTTTTATAGGAAATCTTTCAAAAATTTACTTTTTATAGGAAATCTTTCAAAAATTTACTTTTTATAGGAAATCTTTCAAAAATTTACTTTTTATAGGAAATCTTTCAAAAATTTACTTTTGATATGAAATCTTTCAAAAATTTACTTTTTATAGGAAATCTTTCAAAAATTTACTTTTTATAGGAAATTTTTCAAAAATTCACTTTTTATAGAAAATTTTTCAAAAATTTACTTTTTATAGGAAATTTTTCAAAAATTTACTTTTTATAGGAAATTTTTCAAAAATTTACTTTTTATAGGAAATTTTTCAAAAATTTACTTTTTATAGGAAACTTTTCAAAAATTTACTTTTTATAGGAAATTTTTCAAAAATTTACTTTTTATAGGAAACTTTTCAAAAATTTACTTTTTATAGGAAACTTTTCAAAAATTTACTTTTTATAGGAAACTTTTCAAAAATTTACTTTTTATAGGAAATTTTTCAAAAATTTACTTTTTATAGGAAATTTTTCAAAAATTTACTTTTTATAGGAAATTTTTCAAAAATTTACTTTTTATAGGAAATTTTTCAAAAATTTACTTTTTATAGGAAATTTTTCAAAAATTTACCTTTTATAGAAAATTTTTTAAAAATTTACCTTTTATAGGAAATTTTTTAAAAATTTACTTTTTATAGAAAATTTTTCAAAAATTTACTTTTTATAGGAAATTTTTGAAAAATTTACTTTTTATAGGAAATTTTTCAAAAATGTACTTTTTATAGGAAATTTTTCAAAAATGTACTTTTTATAGGAAATTTTTCAAAAATTTACTTTTTATAGGAAATTTTTCAAAAATTTACTTTTTATAGGAAATTTTTCAAAAATTTACTTTTTATAGGAAATTTTTCAAAAATTTACTTTTTATATGAAATTTTTCAAAAATTTTCTTCTTATAGGAAATTTTTCAAAAATTTACTTTTTATAGGAAATTTTTCAAAAATTTACTTTTTATAGGAAATTTTTCAAAAATTTACTTTTTATAGGAAATTTTTCAAAAATTTACTTTTTATAGGAAATTTTTCAAAAATTTACTTTTTATAGGAAATTTTTCAAAAATTTACTTTTTATAGGAAATTTTTTAAAAATTTACTTTTTATAGGAAATTTTTCAAAAATTTACTTTTTATAGGAAATTTTTCAAAAATTTACTTTTTATAGGAAATTTTTCAAAAATTTACTTTTTATAGGAAATTTTTCAAAAATTTACTTTTTATAGGAAATTTTTCAAAAATTTACTTTTTATAGGAAATTTTTCAAAAATTTACTTTTTATAGGAAATTTTTCAAAAATTTACTTTTTATAGGAAATTTTTCAAAAATTTACTTTTTATAGGAAATTTTTCAAAAATTTACTTTTTATAGGAAATTTTTCAAAAATTTACTTTTTATAGGAAATTTTTCAAAAATTTACTTTTTATAGGAAATTTTTCAAAAATTTACTTTTTATAGGAAATTTTTCAAAAATTTACTTTTTATAGGAAATTTTTCAAAAATTTACCTTTTATAGAAAATTTTTTAAAAATTTACCTTTTATAGGAAATTTTTCAAAAATTTACTTTTTATAGGAAATTTTTCAAAAATTTACTTTTTATAGGAAATTTTTCAAAAATTTACTTTTTATAGGAAATTTTTCAAAAATTTACTTTTTATAGGAAATTTTTCAAAAATTTACTTTTTATAGGAAATTTTTCAAAAATTTACTTTTTATAGGAAATTTTTCAAAAATTTACTTTTTATAGGAAATTTTTCAAAAATTTACTTTTTTTTTATAGGAAATTTTTCAAAAATTTACTTTTTTTTATAGGAAATTTTTCAAAAATTTACTTTTTTTTTATAGGAAATTTTTCAAAAATTTACTTTTTTTATAGGAAATTTTTCAAAAATTTACTTTTTTTATAGGAAATTTTTCAAAAATTTACTTTTTATAGGAAATTTTTCAAAAATTTACTTTTTATAGGAAATTTTTCAAAAATTTACTTTTTATAGGAAATTTTTCAAAAATTTACTTTTTATAGGAGATTTTTCAAAAATTTACTTTTTATAGGAGATTTTTCAAAAATTTACTTTTTATAGGAAATTTTTCAAAAATTTACTTTTTATAGGAAATTTTCAAAAATTTACTTTTTAAGGAAATTTCAAAAATTTACTTTTTAAGGAAATTTTTCAAAAATTTACTTTTTATAGGAAATTTTTCAAAAATTTACTTTTTATAGGAAATTTTTCAAAAATTTACTTTTTATAGGAAATTTTTCAAAAATTTACTTTTTATAGGAAATTTTTCAAAAATTTACTTTTTATAGGAAACTTTTCAAAAATTTACTTTTTATAGGAAATTTTTCAAAAATTTACTTTTTATAGGAAATTTTTCAAAAATTTACCTTTTATAGAAAATTTTTTAAAAATTTACCTTTTATAGGAAATTTTTTAAAAATTTACCTTTTATAGGAAATTTTTCAAAAATTTACTTTTTATAGGAAATTTTTCAAAAATTTACTTTTTATAGGAAATTTTTCAAAAATTTACTTTTTATAGGAAATTTTTCAAAAATTTACTTTTCATAGGAAATTTTTCAAAAATTTACTTTTTATAGGAAATTTTTCAAAAATTTACTTTTTATAGGAAATTTTTCAAAAATTTACTTTTTATAGGAAATTTTTCAAAAATTTGCTTTTTATAGGAAATTTTTCAAAAATTTACTTTTTAAGGACATTTTTCAAAAATTTATTTTTATAGGAAATTTTTCAAAAACTTACTTTTTATAGGAAATTTTCAAAAATTTACTTTTTAAGGAAATTTTTCAAAAATTTACTTTTTAAGGAAATTTTTCAAAAATTTACTTTTTAAGGACATTTTTCAAAAATTTATTTTTATTGGAAATTTTTCAAAAATTTATTTTTCATAGGAAATTTTTTAAAAATTTACTTTTTATAGGAAATTTTTTAAAAATTTACTTTTTATAGGAAATTTTTCAAAAATTTACTTTTTATAGGAAATTTTTCAAAAATTTACTTTTTTTAGGAAATTTTTCAAAAATTTACTTTTTATAGGAAATTTTTCAAAAATTTACTTTTTATAGGAAATTTTTCAAAAATTTACTTTTTATAGGAAATTTTTCAAAAATTTACTTTTTATAGGAAATTTTTCAAAAATTTACTTTTTATAGGAAATTTTTCAAAAATTTACTTTTTATAGGAAATTTTTCAAAAATTTACTTTTTATAGGAAATTTTTCAAAAATTTACTTTTTATAGGAAATTTTTCAAAAATTTATTTTTTATAGCAAATTTTTCAAAAATTTACTTTTTATAGGAAATTTTTCAAAAATTTACTTTTTATAGGAAATTTTTCAAAAATTTACTTTTTATAGGAAATTTTTCAAAAATTTACTTTTTATAGGAAATTTTTCAAAAATTTACTTTTTATAGGAAATTTTTCAAAAATTTACTTTTTCAAAAACGCCAAAATGCATTAGTTAGAGAAGTTTTTCATAGCCTAATACTCGATAACCAGTGGCTAGCTGAGTTATGAGGTGAACCTGTTTTTTTTTTTTAATTTAAATTTTGTTCAAGTGGGTCTGGCCAGGGTTTGAACGTGGGACCTCTGGTATGCTAGGCGGATGACTAACCTGCTACACCAGGACGGTTAAAGAAATACTACTAGAAATACTATCAAAAAATTATACGACAGCTATTGATGCAAATAAATATATTGAATAATTTTAAAGGCTACGAACTTTTCAGGCAACATGTTACATGTTTTTACCTTATTGTTCTTTCCAGCTACTAAAAACAGCTAAACAAATAAGTAATACAATACATTTAACTTTGCAATTCCTAATTTACGAAAAACAAAAGATACAAAATATTTTTTAATTCTACTTTTCTTATGCTTAATTTTTAACCCATAAAATTTGTTTTGTTGAATTTGGGCCATTTTACGATTATTCTGTGCACGTGTCTTTAAAAAAATTCTTGAAATAGTTCAATACATGTTTTGTTTTACAATTAAAAATATTAGTTACTTTTACGCTTCTTATTCTCAGACGTAAGTTAATTTTTTTAATATTTTTAGTTTACATAATGTCTGTGAAAATAAAGAAACATGTTCAAAAGTTTTTTTTTGAAAAGAAATAATGACGGAACAACACATCCAATGAGGAAGTGTTACATGTTGTTGTTACAAGTGTGTTAAGTAACTTATGTCTTTTTAAATTTGCCGTTTAGAGATTCTAAAAGACACGTCTGTTATTTTAAATAATTTAATTAAAGAGTGTTCTAAAAAAAATATGCATTTACTATTTTAGACAAAATTTATCCATAGTGCAAGAAATAATTTATTTTTTGATCAAGTTAGTTTCTATAGATATGTCAGATACTATTATTTTAGAAATTATTAATTTTCAATAGTTATTTCAATCAAAATGGACTGCGAAAAAAAAGTTCGTGAAAATATAATTAAAACTTTTCAAAAAAATCCGTCATGGACTTTTAAAAGAAGTAGCTAAAAATTTGAAAGTTGACCCTCGAGCGGTTTCTAATGCCATCAGACGGTATAAGGAAAACCTGAGCATTGAAAGAAAACCTGGATCAGGGAGGAAAAAAGGTCCTACAGATATTGGTAAGGCAAAAGAAGTCGAGCGACTCTTTCGAAGAGCGCCTAACACTTCTTTAAGAAAAGCAGCTCGTACGGTGAAATGTTCTACGAATTTTGCACATAGAGTCAAAGCTTATGCTGGACTAAAGACATACAAAGTCCAAAAGGTTCCAGATCGCAATGCTATAAAGAACTTAGAAGCAAAAAAACGAGCGAAAAAATTGAAGTCTGATTTTATAAAAAAATACACCTGTTGTGTGATGGATGATGAAACATACGTACTGGCAGACTTTTCTCAACTTCCTGGTCAAGATTTTTATGTTGCTGATAAACGGGGCAATGTTCGGCAAGAGTATCGCACAAAAAAAAACAAACAAAATTCCCTAAGAAGTTTCTCGTGTGGCAAGCTATTTGTAGTTGTGGCAAAAGATGTAAAGTATTTGTGGCATCTGGCACAATAAACACAGAAATTTATATAAAGGAGTGCCTACAAAAACGGTTGTTACCCTTTTTAAGAGAGCACAGAGTGACTACATTTTTTTGCCCCGATTTGGCATCATGCCATTATGGAAAAAAAGCACTTGAGTGGTACTCAAAGAATAATGTCATTTTTGTACCACGAGAGGCAAATCCACCTAACTGTCCAGAACTTCGGCCTGTGGAAAGGTATTGGGCTCTGGTAAAAAAGGAATTGAAGAACACAGGAAAGATTTCCAAGAACATGTCCGATTTTAAGCGCAGGTGGAACACATGCTCCAAAAAGGTATCAGAAGCAACTGTAAAATCTTTAATGGGAGGGTTTCCGAAAAAAGTCGATAATTTTGCAAAACCCGAGTACTAAGTAAACATTTTAATGCTAAATAATTTTGTATAATATGTCATTATATTTGCGTATTTTGTAGAGTTTTTATATTAAAAGGTTTGATTTTTATTTAAGAAAATCCAACTACAAATTTTATTTAGAGCACTCTTTACTTTAAATTAATAATAATTATTATTATTATTTATTTGCTGGCATAAATAATGTGAACATTTTTCTAACCTATACCACAATAGGTGCCATATTTGTTATTTATAACAAGTAAGAAAGTGCTATAGTCAGTCAAGCCCGACCATATCGAGCCCTTAGATTTAAATAATCATAAGTGACATTCCGTTAAATATCTCTTAAACTATTAGAGATAGCGTAAGCATATTTTTCTTTCTTTCTTAAGTAGTTTTCGAATGTTTAACAGTCGTTTTGATAGGTTTATATTTACGAAAGTTATAAGGACCAATAGGTTTTACGTACAATGGTGCTCAACTTTGGCTCAGTGTAGAGGCAAATAGACATGTTTTTAAAAATTGGTCTAAAACTCCAACTACCCATTGGCCGATTTCTGCATATTGCGCCACAATCCGCACAGTAGCTTAAAAGTTATTCAAGTAAAACTAAAAAACTTCACTTTGCACCATAACTTCTAAACCATTAGGAAAAAATTGAATTACTTTGTCGAAAGTTGCAAACTAACAAAGAACAGAAACGTTATGCACCAAAACATTCCCCGTTTTTGTTTAATTAAGATTTTTTGTCGTTTACGATCAATATTTTACCTGTCGCTTGCGATCATTTTAATCTAAGGGCTCGATTTGATACCCTTCACCACTAAGATCAAGGGTCTGTTCTTTTTCGCGTATAAAGACAAATATTGATATACTAAAACTGCAGAAGGCTTACTATCGTAAGTTGGACTCGTTAGTCTTGAGACTGAACCAGTAGTTTCTGTAGTCCTGTAAGTCGTGAGCGAAATTTATAAGAATTTCATAACTTGTAACTTGACTTATAGCTCTATTCCCATATCCCTGAAATTCAAAAGGGCGTAACTGACACAAAAATTAGGCATTGATTTTTTGATTATGGACTTAATTCGATTAGGAACATCAAAAATAACAAAAAAATAATTTTTATTTTTATGTTAGTTACGCCCTTTTGCATTTCAGGTGACGATGTAATTTTTAATGTCTTCCTGACCATGAAGAGCACTAGTTTATTCTAGGCTATCCGCAATGTTACCAGGTACATTGTTTTGACTGCGTAACCAAAATAACTTCTCGCCATCTCATTGTGGGAAGTCCAGCATTCGCGAGTGTGAACAAATGCTTTGAAGACATTTGGGAATTAATTTCAGCTTAGCTCCAAGTTATTAGGCGTGGTCAAGGTTTCACAAGAGGGTTGAAAAAACAACGCCTTGAGAAGTACGACGGCATGAAAACTGTAGTACCACCTATAGTTAAGCTATTAATTCTGTAGCTTATTGTTTTACCGATGAAGGAGATAACTGAATTATCAACTCCTAAATGTGAATATTATTAAAAATTCCTATATCTAGAAAGACAACCAGTGAAAATTTTCCATTCTCACGTGATTTTTCAATTAATAAGCTGTGATTTCAAGAGTATAAACGAAATTTTTGATGATCGGAAATGGCATCAATAATACGTTCCAAGGTTTTAAGAAGGAACTGGAACTGGTTGCTATAAAATTTTGTATAGTAAGCTTTTCCACTTTTAGGTTACACTACACTTGGAGACCTTTGGGTCCATTGTGATTTTTCCTGAAAGAATAGAGAGATAGCAGGAAAGAGAAGGAAGATAAGTGTAAATGATATAGATATAGATAGTGTTAGAAAGAGAGTAAGGGAGTAGTAGAGAAGAGGACCTAAGCCGTCTGTGTCCTATTATAAAATATACAATGTCAGTCAGTTCGCACTGCTATATGTTGTCGCCCAGTTCCTCATGGAATCTGTTATCTAGAAACTTAAGTCTCTGGTTTTAAAGCAAAGGACATTGGTAGAGAATGTGCTCGACCGTTTCGGACGAATCCCCGCCCGAGCATAGTCTGCAAATGTCCTGGATTGCTCCATCCCATCTATTTAGCCTAGAATTTAGGGCACAGTTGTCAATTAAAATACCTATGCATTTCCTAAGGCTGGTTCTGGTAAAACTCAGCAAGAATGTAGTTTTGCGTATTTTTAAGTAAGTCCATTAGGTCCTAGATATTGTGCAAATAGCCAAGTTATGTCAGTTCTTTGCTATTTCCTCACCGATTCAAAACTTGATGCCCATGAAGAGATGACATATAAGTGGTGCTATTTCTGTCACCGCGAGCGTCAATTTCTGGCTCTAGCCCTGTCTTGTGAATTCGATTTAGTATTGCAATAATTTCAGCTTGGAAGAGCTACATTACATAAACAAATTATATCCGTACGTGAATACCGCGTAATCCTCAAAGAAGTTCGATCATCGAGTATTTGATTCAGTGACATTGTCAATTAATCTTTTTTTACTAGACCAAAAGAAGTCTATTTATTAACGGGCTTGTGATCAAAGTACAAGACAAAATTTTGATGCTGCACAAAAAAAATTTTGATACTGGTGCTTTCGGAAATAGAAACGATCCGTAAATTCGTGTACAGCGCCGGAATAACTTAAACGGTTTGTTTTATGCTGGATCCATTTTTGACGGAATCGGTTCAAAATTTGCAATACCTCCTATACATATATCAGGCCAGTTCACAATCCGTTACAAATAGTCTAGCATCTTAGCAAGTACAACGGAGACAGGTCTAGTTCTCTCTATAAAAAAGCGTCAACAAAAATTTTTAACTGTCGAATGTTAGTTAAATATTTACCTCCCTAGCAGCAATTTTAAGAGAAAATTTGAGTTTATGAATTAGGGGTAAATATGTTACGGCACCTTAAATACTTAAGATTACCTAGGTCTGACGATAGGATACAGTACGATCCTACAGAGTCAGTTCAAGCATAGCATCGATGTTTTTCGAAACAACAACCTATTTTGGTGACCTTCACAAAAATTCTACTTAAGCGTCCATGATTGAATTAAGTAAACCATCGATAAACACTGTTTTCTGATTTCGCTTGATTGGGCAATAATTGAGCTATCCATGAAATTGTTTATCACCTGAACTTTCTTGAAGAAAAAGTCCATATAGTTTCTGGTAAAAGCCAAATAAAACAAGTTAGAAAAGCTATAGTCGGTCAAGCCCGACTATATTATACCCTTTACTACTTCGGTCAAATATGGACCAACAATTATACAAGTTTTCCTTAAGTCTTAGAGACATACATACATATACTATATGCTATTTTTTCAAAATTTCGAGATTTATATCATTTCCGGCTAAGGTCCTGATATGGGAGTTAGGGTCAATTGTGGACCGATTTTTACCAAATTTTTTGGTTCATATTTATAAAATATTTATCTGTGCAAAGTTTAAGTAATCAAATGCATTTATCTTTAAAATTATAAACGTTTTTGTGCTTTTATGTGTATATAAAAATCTTTTGAGAATGTGTCTTGTATGGGAGGTATGGTCAAATATGGGCCGATTTCTACAAAATTAATAATTAAATGAATAATATTAAAATACAACTAAATTTGTGGCTTAAAAGGACCTAAAACTCTATTCCGGGAAGGCATCCCTATGGGAGGCACCCGAAATAGTAATCCGATTTCACCCAAAAAGAATAGGGATCGTCCTTGGACCTAAATATAAGCCTGTGCCAAATTATCTTTGAAGTTACGACCAGCAGAATGATAACAAGCTTACATGGATAACCGGCCAGCCAGCCGGACGGACATCGTTAAAACAACTCAGGAAGTGATTCTAAGTCGATTGGTATACTTAAAGGTGGGTCTCAGACCAATGTTTCTATGCGTTACAAACATCAGTGAAGTATAATGAATAGTTTAGCAAAGAATCAAACCATTACCGAGTACTGAAACGTAATTTGGGTAAGTTTGGACTGGTTTGGGTACTGATAACTGCGGCATAAAAAATGTGTATAAATACTATTTATTATATAGTCTAATAATTCGATCTGCTGAGCGAACTGTCTCTTTTGTCCAAAGTACTTGAAGTAGACATTAAAGAGTTATAATTTTTGTGCGAAAAAGTTTTTTTTAATGAATATTGAATTGAATTCAGAAACTGGAAGTTCAGTAAATTTAATTTAGGGTAGGAGGGAGACCATTTGCCATAGGGGCGCATTTGCCACCACTAATTTTCTTGAAAACTAACTTATCTTTTTTGATGCTGTAATCGATTTTATATTCGTTTATCATTGATATTCTATATCTCAAATTTTGACTGCTGTGGCTTTCATATTTAAAACATCAGGCGTGATTTATTGTTTTAGCAGATCCTGAAAAAATATTTTGCTACAAGTATTTTTGTAATATTTTCCTTAGTTTTTTGTTATCCTAAGAAATTTTTCATTAGTTTAATAAACAATATAGTATTGAGAAAAAATATTTTAGGTTTTTATCAATAAATCTATTTCTTATGTGAAAAATTGTTCCTTACATCTAAGGACTCTACCTGGGGCATATTTGCCATACATATATAACAAAGCTACTCGTCGACATCATTTTGAGCCCGACATTCGTAATATCCCTAAAAAGGATATCGTATTTTGGTTGCAAGGTCCAATCCATCTTCCATCTTAACATTTTTTTTTTTTAATGTTGATATGTCACAGTACAATGTTAACAGAGGCCCAATAGTTTAAATTTTGATCTCTGAATTTTTTACTATTTTGTTTAATTTATCCATGTGAAATGAACTTGAATTAATTTTTTGGTTTGTTTGTTTTGTATATTAAAGCTTTATAAAAATAAAAATTTACTTTATTACAACAATTTTTTTACTTCTTTTTTGTACCCAACTTATTGGCAAATGTGCCCCATGGATGAGGCACATTGGCCACTTTTAGTTAATTTGATACTTTTTAAATTAAATACATAAAGAAAAGCCGTAGGAAATCTGAACCAACACAGTTTAAAGCTAACATATATAGGTACCTATGAAGAACAAAAAAATTGTGATAACTCTCCCGATAAAAAACCTAGAGCACTTTAAAAAAAAAGTGGCAAATGCTCCCCCTTCTACCCTATTTATAGTTGGTGTTGTTATGAAAAACAAATTCTTCAGATATTTTTTTCTTGCAAATAAACAGAAATAATAGAATTAATGTTTTACTCACTCAAGTAGTAATTATATAATAAATAACCTTATCTCGTAAGACTTCATTTGCAATGGAATAAAAATTCTACTTGAAACCGTATGTGGAGTAAAATAAGAAGAAATATATATATATATTTTTTTTTTTTTGAAAAATATTGCAATTAGACTTAAGTAAAATTTAGTCAAATATGTTTATACACTTTTTTTACAAAATTTAGACCATTTAGCTTATATTTTCTACTGCAATCTAAACTATTTCACTTTTTATATTACATTATTATGTTGACCACATCTAGAGAATACAGTATGTGAAATAAGCTGCCGGCAGATGTGTTTGAAAATGAAATTGAATACCCACAAACACTACTACCTCTTTTTTGCTAATTCCAACACAATACATTGCATATGTTTGGATCTTCCCCTAAGTTCTGGTCTATAATATGAAAAACTAATAATATGTTTAATTTTTCAAATTATATTTCAGCCTGGCCTCGATGATGTTGTGAAAAAATGCCGTAATGTTAACTTATTCTTTTCGACTGATATTGAGACTGCCATTAAAGAAGCTGATCTTATTTTCATCTCTGTCAACACACCCACAAAGACTTTTGGTAATGGAAAAGGTAATTTCTTTCTTTAATAAGTTTAATTTTTCTTTCTCTAAAACCAAAAATTTAATAAAAATTAAAAATTTTATTAGGTCGCGCTGCCGATTTAAAATATGTTGAAAGCGCTGCCCGTATGATTGCCGAGATTGCACAATCTAACAAAATTGTTGTTGAGAAGAGTACCGTACCCGTAAGAGCTGCCGAAAGTATTATGCACATTTTACATGCAAATCAAAAACCCGGTATACGCTATGATATTCTCTCAAATCCCGAATTCTTGGCCGAGGGTACTGCCATTGAAGATCTATTGCATGCTGACCGTGTACTAATTGGTGGCGAAGAGACTCCAGACGGTCATAAGGCGGTAGATAAGTTATCTTGGATTTATGAACACTGGATACCCAAGGCTAATATCTTAACCACCAACACTTGGAGTTCAGAGTTGTCAAAATTGGCAGCAAATGCTTTTCTGGCTCAAAGAATTTCCAGTATTAATTCTCTGTCGGCAGTTTGTGAGGCTACAGGGGCCGATGTCTCCGAAGTAGCTAGAGCGATTGGTTTAGATTCACGCATTGGTCCAAAATTCCTTCAAGCTTCAGTAGGTTTTGGGGGCAGTTGCTTCCAAAAGGACATACTCAATTTGGTTTACATATGCGAAGGTCTTAATTTACCCGAAGTTGCCGCCTATTGGCAACAGGTCATCGATATGAATGAATATCAAAAGACTCGTTTTTCACAAAAAATCATTGAAAGTCTTTTCAATACGGTTTCAAATAAGCACATCTCCATATTGGGATTTGCTTTCAAGAAAAATACTGGAGATACACGTGAAACGCCCGCTATTACGGTGTGTAAAACTCTATTGGAAGAGGGAGCCAAATTGGATATTTACGATCCCAAAGTAGAGCCAGAGCAAATAATAGATGATTTGACACATCCCTGTGTTACAGAATCTCCAGAAAGCGTTAAACAAGCTGTGCAAATACACAGTGATCCTTACAGTGCTGTTAGAGGCACTCATGCTATAGTCTTGTGTACAGAATGGGATGAGTTTGTGGTAAGTAGGAAACATGTCATGTGTATTAAGATAAATATACAGAGTTAAATATGTCGTGTATAGTTATAAAAAGTATTGCATGCGATAAAAAAGTTCGCTGTATAAAGAATATTTGATATTTGCAAAAGAATTTTCAACATTTTAATCATTTAAATGTAGTTATCATTTAAAAATTGGAACAAGGGGTACTTCTCTCAGACAATGAGGTGCATCCGATTCTATTTTTAGACTCATTGACTCAAGGTTGGGTTATGTTTAAAAGGAATTGTCAAAACGACACATTTACTAGGAGACCCATGAGTTTCCTTGTAATCCTTCAAAGATAGATAGGAGTGATACAAAGAGTTTTAAGAGTCTAGGAAAAGATAGAATCGAAAGAGTAAAGATAGAATAATTAAAAACGACTTGTCCAAGCCACCTGAGTCCATTTATGAAACCTATAAGATCATTCAGTTTGTACTTCTGCAGATCTTGAAGTTCATCATGGAATCTATTGCCTAGATGTCTGAGACTCTGATTTTGAAACTTTTGACAGCGACAGAGAATGTGTTCCACCGATTCGGTCGAGTCCTTATCTAGACATAGTCTGCAGATGTCTGGAATGCTACCATCCCACCTGTTTAGCCTAGAGTTTAAGATACAGTGTCCCGTCAAAATACCTAAACATCTTCTTAAACTTCACCAGCAGACTAGCAGAGTTTTGGTTCCGCTAATGTCCGGTTTAGGTCATAAAGTCCTAGTTGTTCTGCAGGTAACCATGTTTTCCCATGTCCTTGAGGTTTCCTTACTGATCCAAGACTTGATGATGGGGAGCTATATCCGTCACGTTTGACTCAACTCCTATAACTGAGCGATATATCTAATAGGGCCAATCTAAACTTTTTGACAATTTACATTTTTGAGAAGTTTGGAGGTGAACTGTGTCCTTGTAGCGCCTGGCTATCGTTATATATCGTCACTTGACTGTTTTCAGTTATGGTACTAGGGATAAGCTCTGTGGCCTACCATATGGCAAATATATCTGCCTGGAAGACACTGCACTCGTCCCCAAGTCTATAAGATTTCTTAATGTTTGGTTCCATGAGTAAAACACCTGATCCTGTACTGCAATCCATTTTAGAGTCATCTGTAAAGATTTGCCTTGATGTATGAAGCGATGTATAACCCTTCCAGTGATAGAACTATCAAACTCTACTAACAGTTTTTCCGAATTGTATTTGAGACAAATTTTAATTAAACCTTTTTGAATATAAAAACTACAAAATTGTTCAAAATTGTTTTGCAAATATTCATATTCTTAATGCTAAGAACTTTTTTATCGCATGCGATATTTTTTCTAAGCTTAATATGTAATCCTTCTAAGTCCACTTTTTAAGTAAATTATGTTTTCTTAAATGTTTAAGAGTATTTAAAAATGTTCTGAATCTATAGAAAATAAAACCGTCTTGTCCTGAATTCAACTAAGGAATGGTTTTAATTCCGAACGAAATTTGTAACATGCCTGATAACACTGCACAACAGTGAAAAAAGTGAAAGGTCGTAACTATATGGGTCCTTTTCTACTATCAAATTGTAGTGAAACCCTATACTCAGTTTGGCCAAGTTAGTAACCGTTTTATTTTTATGGGCCTCCAACGTTTCCCAATATTATCATGATGCCTAAAAAAAGTGTCATCAGTTTTTACCAAATAACTAATCAGTACTTAAAAATATCCCTTAACTATGTTGGGCAAAAATGCAGAGTATGGGGAATATTTTTTTCCTATGCTATATTTGGGAAAATTGTAGTCAATGTAAAGCTAAACATCTTTTGTGAACACCCAAATACAATCTGAACGTGTCTAGATACCAAAAAAGGTCATAAAGTCTCCCTTGGACAAACAAATTTAAATTTTTAACAAAAATTTTATAATTAGCAATATCTCAAATACGGCTTGTTGCGATATGACGACTTCTTTGTTACTGAGATCTGTTAAAAGATGGCGCTATTTTTAGGTTACATATGGAAACCACATTTTTAGTAATTAAAACTAAAAAATATGGTTTGACAATGTTCCGCAACTTTGTTCAGGAGTATTTGGTCTAATTTTTTTCTGAATATCGAAAAAGATCCAAATAAAATGTGTGTGACACATTTGTAAAAAACATGTCAATAACGCCTCCTCGCGGCAATTTTTTTGCAACATTTTTCAAATGTCATTCAAATTTCAATATGTTAAGTACATTTAAAGCAACTGAAGTCTCTTACTTTTGGAACATTTTAAACGACAAACGATTCCATCAGACAGCATTTTTAAAAAGTTTTTACCTGTATAAATTTGAGTTAAGCATTAAAATTTGTTGGCACAAGGGAGTCTTTATGACCTATTTTTGGTATATAGACACGTTCAGATTATATTGGTGTGTTCACAAAAGTGGTTTAGCTCTACCGTGGCTACAATTTTTCCAAATATTGTGTAGGACAAATAAGTTTTTCCAAATGATCAAAAAATTAAAAACACAAAAAAATGTCTAACTTTTTTAAAAACAGTCTATGATAAAATACATTTTTATCATAAGATTTTAGCACGAAATATTCCCTATGCTCTTGGCTTCATTTTTGCCGAACATAGTTGAGCGATATTTTTAAATGCTGATTAGCTACTTGAAAAAAACTTATAACACATTTTATAGGCATCATGGTAAACTTTGGAGGCCCATAAAAATAAAACTGTCACTAACTTGGCCAAACTGAGTATAGGGTTTTACCACAATTTGATAGTAGAATAGGACCCATATAGTCACGGCCTTGCACTTTTCAAAAATGTTCATGTGTTGTGTAGTGTAATAAGAAACATTTTTTTCTTACGATAAAAGTGAATTAAAATGAAACGTATAATGTTGAACATTAAACATTCAAATTGAAGTGATTTCAAATTAATTTTACTTCAAAGTGGAATTTAGAACATGCCTGATAGGTTTGCATATTAAGCCGGCGACATTTTACTCTTTACACTCATTAACATTGCTTAATATTTTATTTTAATTTTCTTACAGACTCTCGACTATCAACGCATTTATCAATCAATGATGAAACCAGCTTACATTTTTGATGGCCGCAAAATTTTAGATCACGAAAGATTACAACAAATCGGTTTTCATGTACAAACAATTGGCAAAAAATATTTACGCACAGGTCTTATGCGTTCCTGGGGTAGTGTACCACAGTTGTAGGGTAAGAAATCGGTAAAACTTAATACAAGTTTTACTAAAAGAAACAATTGTCTTCACACCTCAAGAAGGTAAAATGAAAAATTAATGCAAACCTTTATTCTATATACTACCTACAATTATATTTTGATCCTTCCCCCTTTTATTCCTATTTATACCAAACAAACACTCTAATTTAAATGAGAAAAACTTATTAACTTATGAACTTGCACAGTATTTAATGAAAATAAAATCTTAATATTAATCTAAATGTAAATAAGAAATCTGAAAGAAATGCACTTTATATGACTTGGACAATGATTGTAATGTTAATGCGCCATTTATTAAATGGCAAATAAATTTGAAAATAATTCCAAATAAGCGGCAATATAATTTTTTAATTAAACAATAAAATGATAAAATATTTAAAATATTTTGTCATTTTATTCTATATTTGATACATGATTAATCATATAAGTTAATATGGAAATAAGCATAAATTTTGTCTTTTTTTTAATTAAAAAACACCCTTTTTTAATAATGTATTTAAAAATAATAATAAACATTTACTACTTGTATTTAAATTTTACTTAGAATTCTTCATATTTTCGCATATCTACATATAATGATTATGTAAAAAATAATTAAAAAAACAGTAATATAAATAAAGATACAATATAGTTTAACTAGAAATATAAAGCATTTTTATTCCTAAAATGATTTTCTTTTCAATATAGTACGATACCACAAATAAGCAGTAGCCAAAGATAAACTATACCAAGTGATTAAGTAGGATAAATGATCATTGCGCAAAGTAACACGAGTTTGACCGCCAATGGGGCCTCCTGGAACAGTTGAGTTATAAGCAGCATCTAAGAAAACTGGTTGGGCTCCTGTTAAAGCACACATTTTATCTAAATCTCTTTTAAAATATAAACCAAATTAGAAAAATAAGAATAATCTAGATAGCTTCGAAACGTACCTGTACAGAAAAACTCCACCTTTATGTTCTGGTGTAAATTGTGGTCTTTGTTCGCCCTTACGTACCACACAAGTCATTTCGATTTCGTCCGCAATTTGACCTGCTAAACGTGTTTCAGGCTTTACACTCTTACGCGATACCCAACCTCGATTAATTAATATAACATCACTGAAATAACACCAATTATTTTCGTAAACATTATACTAAATCTTTTAAATGTCTTACTCTCTCCCTGTTAATTTAAACGGTGTTATAATCCAGTAGCCATTACCACCATCGCGTTGTGAAAATAGACCTCCAGCTGTCTCTGCACCATCTGGTCTTATAAAACCTCTGGGACCCATTGTTAGTTCTCTGTCATGCAAAAATGTACCTTTTACTTTAACAGCACGATATTCCATATTTTTTAAAGTTGATAGACTAGGAAAAACTTATTAAAGTTTAAGGTTGTTTACATTCAAAAAATTAAATTACTCTTCTGGCAAATCAACTGGGGGTATTTTGGTTAATTCTTCCATATTTTTTATTAATTCTTCCTTCCATGCTTTACGTTTTAACTGCCAACAGCCTAAACCAAATGTTGTAACTGGAATGAGCTGTAATACAAAGCTTTTGTTTCATATTTAAGGTAGATTTAATTATAATGTAATAATATCATTGTATGTCGGAATATTTAGACTCTAAATGAGACTGTTTACTAGGGGCCAAATCGCCTTATTTGATACTGATCGAAAACTCAGACTTTTAAGCAAATATTGTGTAACATACCTTAGAAATTTTCAAAATAGTTTATTTTGCAAAAAGTTACTACTAGATATGTTAGGCATATGTCATATCATGAAGTTTGCTGCTTGCAACTCCGCATCAATTGACCTTCCCCACGTTCTAGCAGGTGCACCAACACGATAGCCGCTTCCATATGGATTCTAACGAAGCGCTTGTCGAGCAATGTTGGTATTTGGTCTTCGAAGTGTGTGACCTATTTACCGCCATTTCCGTTGACATACCTCTATAGAAGCAGGGATTTAGTTTATAGTGTTTCTTATGCGATTCGGCCACCACATATTAAGGATTTGCCGCAAGTATTTGTCGACTCCGCAACCTTATCTCAACCCTAACAGGCCATTGCGCTTTTGGGCTGCATGTTAGAAGACTTAATCTTCAATTATATGACTACTGTCATAGTTGTCATAATACAGAAAAGGAGGAGATAGTAACTCATCTTCTCTGCCACTGCCCCACCCTCTCAACTTCAAGAGCTCTCAATCTGCACCTTTTCTGCATGATTTATCGCATCTAGCGAGTATTGATATTCGTAAATAAACCTCTCACTATAACTATTTTTGTTATTTTCTTCCAGTCTATCCCTTGCAGGTACCACAAAGGGACCGCTTTTAGGACCAAGTGACGCTGACCTAACATCGGCTACCTGCCTAACCTAACATTTGTCGATGGCATTTGTGCTTTTCTAAGTTTCGCAACTGTAATACAAGATGGACTTGACATTCGAGTTGTTGTATATTCGTAACTTAGTTGTTTTTGATATTTGCCGAGATTTCCAAATAGCTCGGAGAATGCCGAATGCAGACTTTGCCTTTTTAATAAGCGATTCAATATTATAGTCGGCGCCACCATTTGTAGATATCAAACTACCAAGATAATTAAAGGTACCTACTTCAATAACCTTTTTATCCTCATTGATGTGTGTCGACGGATTTCACCAAAGCCTCCAGGCATACTCTTTGTCTTGGATATACTGATTTCCAGCCCAGCTGCGAGATTCCAGAGTGATAGCATAGTGTTTTCTTGAAGGTGACCTGAGCTTTGGCTTAATACACATACGTCATCAGCGTATTCCAAGTCCTCAAGTTGTTTAAAGGATGTCCATTGTATAGGTAAATTAAGGTTAAGGTTAATTACATTGCATATGTGTATATTACTTAGATTATCCTAAAATTATGCTACACAAATTTTTCTGAAATATACATTTCGATCGTATGCGGCGATTTTTCAGCAGACTACCTTTTAACTGATAGCATTTTACAAATTTGTCATTAGAATAACCTCATTGAAATTAGAAAATATGATCAACAGCATGAGGACTGCCACAGCAGATGTGGTGACAACTGGAATCCGAAATCGTGCTATTTGACCGCGGTACATTTTCTCTTGTGTACTTGCAAAAAACTGGTTTAAAATGGCTACTTTCCTAAAAACTAGATCTAAGGAAGATCCATCAATAGTCTGTCTCTGATACTAGCTTCCTACTTATTTTATGATAAAGTTGGTCAACTGATTTTAGCATAGACCAAAACAAATTCCCAATTTCTCCAGCTTCTCACTCCAACCATGGACACAGATACCAAAGAAAATTTGTTAAGGCAACAAATGATATCCAATTTTGGTAAACTTACCATTAAAAACCAACCTAAAGGCGTTATTTTTTCTTCATGCTTTACAGATTGATAACCTGGACCACTAATTGAAGTACTTTGGTTACGAAGAGGTAAACACAGTTGCGTTGGCTTCGTGGATATTAAAAAATATTTGGCATTTTGTTTAACACTTATTCCAATAAATGGTTTGGAGTAATTTCTTAATAAGGAGCCGCACAATTTTAGCATATTTGATTCCAATATTTATTGCACAATAAAAAAAATAACTGGCCAAGTGGAACCAATGAAAGCAAAAAGTATTAACACAAAATCAAAACACCGGTCAGCTGATTAACCTCAAAAGAAATAAACAAACAGTGATGTCAACTATGTTGTATATCTATTTGTTGTATATCTATTTTCTCGATTTTATAACGGCTTATAATCATTTTAGAATAGATATTATAAAAAGTGATAGAAGATCTATTAAGTAATAGCAAGTCTAGAAAGTAATAGAAGATCTAATAACACATTAGTACAAAAACCTAAATTTTTTGCATTAAATAAAGGTAGTCTACATTAAACGTCTGCAAGAGTATACAATATTGTTCATCAAAAACGAATACACCATAGTAGTACTCAATACTTGTAGTATAAATGAGAGAATGAGTGTAACCGATATTGTCTGCTTTTGTTTTTGCTCATCCACTCTACCCACAAAGTCAGTAACTGATGCTTTTGCTTATAAGTTGAGAAAGATACATTTATCTGTTTACAACTGTTTCTTGTTCCAAAATACTTAGATAACTATAAGTATTTATGAGTATTTCGAATAACTTGTGTTCTATGTTGAAATACTAACATTTTTCAGTGTTTGTGTGTATATATTTTAATTGACTATAAAAATGAATAATATAGAAATAAAAGGAAAAAAATGTCAAAAGAATATAAAATAAGTGAAATAAGGGTAAAAGTAAAATTTTTTAAGAATTGAAATTTTTTAAAAATCCTATAATAATAAGAATTTTTTTAAAAATTTCCTATAAAAAAAAATTAAAAATTCCCTATAAAATTGAAAAAAATTTAAAAATTTCCTATAAAAATAAAAGAAAGTTAAAAATTTCCTACAAAAACCAGAAATTTTTTAAAAATTTCCTATAAAAATTAAGGAAAAATTTTCTTTGAAATTAAAAAAAAATTCTTTCAAATAAAAAATTTTGAAATTTTTTTTTATACAAATAAGACATTTTTTAAAAATTCCTTATAAAAATTAGAAATTTTTCAAATTTTTTTTATAAAAATAAGAAATTTTTAACATTTTTCAGTGTTTGTGTGTATATATTTTAATTGACTATAAAAATGAATAATATAGAAATAAAAGAAAAAAAATGTCAAAAGAATATAAAATTAGTGAAATAAAATGACGGAGTAAAATTTTTTTAAGAATTGAAAGTTTTTAAAATTATATAATAATAAGAAATTTTTTAAAAATTTCATATAAAAATAAAAAAAAATAAAAATTTTCTAAAAAATTGAAAAAAATTAAAAATTTCCTATAAAAATAAAAAAAAAATTAAAAATTTCATACAAAAACCAGAAATTTTTTAAAAATTTCCTATAAAAATTAAGGAAAAATTTTCTTTGAAATTAAAAAAAAAAAAATCTATCAGATAAGAAATTTTTGATTTTTTTTTTTATAAAAATAAGAATTTTTTTTTAAATTCCCTGTAAAAATAAGAATTTTTTCAAATTTTTTTTATAAAAATAAGAAATTTTTTTAAAATTTCCTATAAAATAAGAAATTTTTAAAAAGTTCCTATGAAAATAAGAAATTTTTTAAAAACTTCCTATGAAAATAAATAAAAATTAAAATTTTCTGCAAAATTAAGAAATTTTTGAATAATTTCCTATAAAAATAAGAAATATTGAATTTCCTTAAAAAAAAAATTTAAAAAATTTTATATAAAAATAAAAAAAACAAAATCAAAAATCTTCTATGAGGATAAGAAATTTTTGAAAAACTTCCTGTAAAAATAAGATATATATTTTTTTATTTTATATGAAAATAAGAAATTTTTTAAAAATTTCCTACAAAAATAAAAAAAAAATAAAATTTCCTATAAAATTAAGAAATTTTTGAAAAATCTCGTATTAAAATAAGAAATTTTTGAAAAATTTCCTATATAAAATAAGATATTTTTGAAAAATTTCCTATAAAAAGAAGAAATTTTTAAAAGATTTCTCACAAAAATAACAAATTTTTGAAAAAACTCCTACAAAAACAACAAAGTTTTGAAAAAAAAGTATTAAACTAATCGAATGTCGTTTTTAGTTTTTATTTTATCCTATAAGTAAACTTCATACGACATACTATAAGTTATCTATTGTATAACCACTAATACTCATTCCATCCATTTTGCAAAACTATAGGAAAATAAATATGTTATTCTCATTGTCTTTTTACCCACTCAGACTTACTTAGTGGGAGAATACAACAATACTCACTTATAACAAAAAACTTAACTACTTATCAATACACACTCAAAATGATAAAACACAGAAATGGATATACACGGATGGAACTATGCAGATGTTTAGTCTACATTGAATAACAATAACTAATATTTAGCATTGCCAAACTTAAATTATTAATTTCCAAAACAAACTAACATCTCTGGTTTAGTATTTGTACTAAAATTTATTGTGGCTAAAATATTACTTTATTATTTAACAATACCTATTAAATTTAATTTAAAAATGCATTTATTAATATTGTACGGCAGTCAAACTGGAACGGCACAAGATCTAGCCGAACAATTATGGCGCTCCTCCAAAAAATATGGCTTTAATGGTCCTGTCCTGCCTCTGGATGAATTTCCCATACAAAAACTTGTTGAGCAGACATTGGTTCTATTTGTAGTCGCCACCACCGGTGATGGAGATGAACCTGATAATATGCGCAACACTTGGAAGTTCTTGCTACGACGAAGTTTACCCACAAATTCATTGGAAAGCTTAAACTATGCTTGTTTGGGCTTGGGAGACTCTAGTTATGCCAAATTTAACTATGCAGCCAAAAAGCTAAATAAACGTCTACAACAATTGGGTGCCAAGCAAATTATACCAATAGGATTATGTGATGATCAACATGATCATGGTCTAAGTGCTGTGGCCTTGCCTTGGATGGATCAACTTTGGCGACAGCTCGAAAAAAACCTGGGTGTACAACCTCAAATTTCAAATGGTCTAACGAATGATTCATCGGTTTTTAAATGGAATTGCAAAATACTCAATAATGAAAAATATATAGCAAATGAAAGTTCCAATAACCTGCAACTACTATGGCCCTCAAAATGTGAGCCAAAAAAGTTTACACTTAAAAGCAATAAACGTACAACAGATCCAACACATTTTCAAGATGTAAGACTTCTGGAATTTACTACTCCTAATAATACCGAGTGGTCTCCTGGTGATATTTTACAAGTACAACCTCACAACTCTTCAAAACAAGTTGAGAATTTTTTCTTATGGGCCCAAGAGAACAATTTAGATTTTGACCCAAAAACCGTGGTGGAAATCAGCAGTATTCATGAGGACATGCCTTTGCCAAATTGTTATAGTAAACCCTTGACGGTACAACAAATGGCTACATATTTATGGGATTTGAGCTTTCGGCCTCGGCAGAGGGTTTTTGAATTGTTAGCTTTAAACTGCGAAGATGAGTTAGAAAAAGAAAAATTACTAGAGTTTACTACAGCAGAAGGTCTTGATGATCTCATTAACTATATAAATCGACCGAGGCGTACCATTTTAGAAGTTTTACAAGATTTTCGTCATGCATCATCCAAATTGACTTTAAATATTTTAATAGAACTTTTTACCTTCATACAACCTAGAAGCTTTTCGATAGCCAGTTGTTCAGAATCTGGACAACTTGATTTGCTGGTAGCAGTTGTAGAATATAAAACTAAACTTTCCTTATCCCGACTGGGTTTATGTTCTAACTGGCTTAAAAATCTGCAACCAAATGATGAAATATATGGCTGCATAAGACCAGGTACAATGAAACTCCCTAAAGATATAAACACGCCTTTAATTGTAGTGGGTCCCGGAACAGGAATTGCACCGTTTCGCAGTATAATACAAAGTTTATATCTCAGTAAAAACAAAAATGATCATTCCTTGCCAAATATATACGTATTTTTTGGTTGCCGTAATAAAAATAAAGATTACCATTTCCAGGAAGATTTGCAAAGATGGCACTCAGAAAAATTTATTTGTCTTTATTGTGCCTTTTCCAGAGACCAGGAAAATAAAATCTATGTTCAGCATTTAATAGAAGAAAACTCGAAAGACCTGAAAGCGCTAATAATGGAGAAACAGGGATATATTTATGTTTCTGGTTCTTCGAAAAATATGCCTAAATCTGTTAAAGAAGCCTTTACAAAAGTTTTAGGCAATAATTTAGACTTAATAGAACAATTAATAAAGACTAAAAGATATCAAGAAGAAACTTGGTCTTAAAAATTAACATATTTATTATGTACGTACTTATGCAATAAATGTATATAAACAATAAATAAAATTAAGCTATAAATTTTAATAATCTTCAAATAATTTTTCCGCTTGTGTACGACAAAATGGACAGAATCCTTTTTGCAAAACCTGCAGCTCAAAATCTTCGGCATAAAACACCTAAAAATATATATTTTGTAAATAGTTTAAGATAAATCTAATATAAAACTTTTATACCAGTAAACATTCCGGACAATAAGTAACTTGTAGGTCGGGTAAGATATTGCGATAAAATATAAATTTACTATTTCCCTTAGAACGGCGTTTTAAAATTAAAACATGATTTGGATCTATAGAACGTAAGGCATTGCGATCCAAACTCAGAGGTAAGGCACTTGCAGTATCCTAATAAAAATTATCAATTGTTAGACCATTATTTTTAAACACATATTTTTGTTATTAACCTCATTAAAAGGATCCTGATCTTCATTTGTTTTCGGTGGAGCCAATAATAAACGTTCAGCTTCACTGTCTGTTATATCCATCTCTGGATAAAATTGTACTAATGGTAATATTTCTAAAAATATTGGTTACTATTATCAAATAATCAACTCATTCAAATATTTCAGTTCTTACCAAAAGATATAAAAGAAAAAATATAATCCTGTCTGCATGTAGGACATGAATTTCCATTCAGATGCTGGCTATAGTTCGAGCACTTATAACATAAAGGCAGCAGCTCTTCAGGATCGTTGAAGCCACTTTTGCAAGCTTTGCTGTTTAAATAGTTAATCTAAAAACACAACAAAACCACAATTAATTTTTGTTTTCAATATAAAATTGTACGTACATCAATTTGTTCCTGAACTCCAGCAGGTGGTTTAAGGGATTGTAACCTCTTATTGACTACCAAACAAAGTTTATTGGCTTGAAGAAATTTGGCTTGTTTGGCCAATGTGAAAAGAACGGCACTAAATTATAAAAATTATTTTAGATATTAACAAATTTTCTTTTCATTTAAAAAATACTCACAACATGCTAACACCTTTAGGAGCTCCTTTATACTCCACTTCGTTTAATATAAACCTTGAAACATTAAAAAGACTTACTGGTGAATATGTTGTAAATGGTTCCTTCATATAATTATAAATAACACTATAAGCATAATAAATTTTAGCTATACGCAAATGATTATGATATTCCTTCAGATGAAAGTCTATAGGATTTTGTACTCTAGAAACATGTACAAAAACATTCATTATTATTTATGTTAAGATTTAATGCACTGGAACTTACTCTTTGTCATAATAAATATCTAAATACTGCTTAGATAAAAGCCAATAAAAATAACTTGCATCTAAGAAACGTTCCTCTTCAATTGCAGAGTTGCTTAATTGCTTTAATAACCGATTAGCTTCCTTTATGCGACCAGCCTTTAAGTAAGCTAATAAAAAATAAATTTAAAATATTTCAAAACCTATTTATATTTAAAAGCAAATTGTTTACCTTCATGAGCTTCTATAAATTGGTCATTCTCCGCCAGCCATTGAGCATGTTGATAATGGACTTGAGGAAGTTTGTCAGGCATATCTGTAGCCAAACGAAAAGCTTCAGCCCAGTCATGAGCTTCAACGTGTAGTTGTACAACTTCAGCCTCATTGCCTAATTTTTTAAATACCTCAGCTGCTAAAGGTAAGGCTTTCAAGCGCTTCAAATTAAAAGCCACCAATTCCAAAGATTCTTTATCACTTTGACTCAAGCGTCGTCCAATATCGTAAAGACTAGAGAAAGGAAAATATATATTTTTCCTTTTCTGATTAAAATTTTATATACTTACACATCAGCCCATCCTTGCTCAGATACAATCTCGATAGCTTTCTGATGTTCTCCAACACTTAGGAGCAACTCTGCAGCTGCTCTGGGCTCTTTTACAGAGTAAGCCCATTCGGCTCTTTTACGTACCAAATTTTTCTTTTCCTCAGCACTGCCATCCCTTATGAACTCTTGTGCTAAATCAAACATTCTTAAATCGGTATACATTTCCAAAGCCCTTATACTTAGTGAACATTTTTCGAAAAATCTTGCAGCTTCTTTGTGTTTACCAGAGTATGCACATATTTCTGCTTGTAAAACTTCTTTGGCCACTTGTGCCCTTTTTTGTTTCTCCATTAAATCTCCAATTAACTGAAGCCAAGGTAAATTTCTGATCTTGACATAAGCATCACGTGCAATATTCAAATGCAAAGCTTCCAATGCTGATTTGGCTAAACCCTCCCAATCAGCATTGGTTACTCCCAGACAGGCCACACGATAAGCTTCTCTAAATAGTGTTATAAATTAAAAATAGTTTCCTTAAGAGTAATATTTACTTTTAAAAACTTACTCAAATAAACCGGCTTCTATAAATTGCCACATTGTAGCTCCCAAAGCCAAAGGCACATTGTGCATGACATTTCCCCTTAAGCAAAATGCTGTAGCACCACACAGCCCAACTACGACACCTATCATTTGTTGTGGAGCTCTTGGCGGTAAATTTCCAACTCTTACAGACAGACCACCTGTGGTATGTGTATAACAAAGCATTGAGTCCAAATGAGTATTCCACGTTACAGAATTCACTCCTGTGTCTTGATAGAGAAGAGTATCATTGTAAATATCTCTAACGACAAGACGACCACCGTCATCAACCACTGCAATTTTAGTACGATTAGCGTTTACATCCAAACAACGAACTGCCGACACTGCTGAAGTTATTAACAAAGGCAAGGCATTATCCAAAAATATACGATAAACCTAATGAGAAATAGGATTTTTTTTTTTTTTTAAATTTATTCAACAAAAATATCTGTTTTAAACTTACCTTTCCATTTTTTAACCCCACCATTAAACCCTCTCTACCAGCTGGCCCCCCTATAACTTTTATATAACGTATGAAGGAATCCATTAACCATTCCCTTTGAAGGATACCATTAAAATCCAGACACTGTAATCTCTGATCTTGACACAATACAATATGACAAGCACAAACCACCAACAGACTGCAATCGAACTTCTTTTGAATCTTCTCCTTTACTTTGTAATGCATTGGTTGGTCTTCTATTGAATTTAACTCATACAAAACTACGCGCTCGGGTAATTGTACAGCCAACTTTTGTCTATATATAGCAATTTTTTGTACTAGATCACGACATTTGATACGTACTTTTTGTCCTGATATCAAGTGTTGGATTATAACATCACACATATGTTCACGAAAAGCATAGCGTTCACGATATAAGGCATGAACTGTTGTAAGCGCTATGGTGTACGTTGATAGGGTTCCATTTTGGCAACCGATTGTATATGATTGCCCACTAGGATGTATGGCCACTGACCAAATCCACGAAGTATCAACTGTATCACCTAAAATACCCAAACGTACACCTTCTCGCGTAAAGCAGTGGACATTACCAGTGCAGCCAGAAACTAAACAGTATTCACCATTAGGTAAATAGGATATACATAAAGGATCAAAACCTAGAGATCTCTCTTTGCCAATCATTTGTCCGCTTAGGGTATGAAAGGATAATGTTTGACTCCAATCTGTTACTGCTATAGTATCAGTATTGGAATCAGCTAATGCCGGACAACTCTGTAAGCCATAAACTGCACTGCCGGAACCCCCAGGCCGGTCTATGCGTCCTTTCTCTTCGCCACTTTTATTGCGTATAGTTATTGAACCATTTGCCAATCCTAATATTAGATACTGACCATCGTTAGTCCAACAGCAAGCATTAACCCGGGAATGTATTTTATATTTTTGAACAGCTTTTTGATCTGAAGACCAGAATGCAAAATCCGAAGAAGAACATGAGGCTAAATGATGAGATATTGGATTAAAACTCATGCATTGGACAGAGTCTCCATGCCTGCAAATAAGATTAGATCATTAACTGTTTAAACAAATTATTTGAAATATAAAACATACGAATATTTCAGCAATCCCTCCAGTTGAGGCGACCAAACTATAACAGTTTTATCTGCTGCTCCACTGGCGAACTTTTTACCATCTCTGGCATAAGCGACACAGTTCACCACATCTTTGTGGGCCTTTAAAGTATTTAGCAGAGTGCCATCCTTTGGATCATATACCAAAACACGTTCTCGGGCAGCAACTATTAGTTGTGTGCCATCAGGATTGTAACAAACACAGTGAATACTGTAAACAGTTATAATTGATACATAATTAAAAAGTAGGTCAAAACGTCTGGCCCCAAATTGTATAAATGTACCTGATGTCTTCATCCTTAGCGTTAGGAAATTCAACCTTATCAATCCATTTTAAAATGCCTCTCATTTTAAAGGCGTTCCGTTATCAAATAAAATAAGTTTTAAATGATTTCTATTTCTTCATTTTTCCTTAAAATTAGACCAATTTTATCCGGTTTTCCGTTGTCCAGTTTTCTGCTGTCCAGTTTTGTTTGTTTACATTTTCCCATTGTTGTTGTCAATAGTAACCAATTACAATAAAGGCTTGCCAGATTAAAGCAATAAAGGTATGTTGCCATATTTTAATTGCAAATATCCTGATCCTGTCAAAAAGCGGAAAAAAACCCGTACACTGAAAAAAAATTGCATCAAAACTAACGCTTTATGTGATTAAAGGCGGGTTATACTATTTCTGAATGGTTTTACATATAATAATCACACATACAGAACAAATTCAAAAGTAACGTCAAACAAAATAATGAATACAGAAAACATGATTTTTTTTTCAACAAATCATGCTTTTAAATCAGAAAAAAACTCTTATAAAAAGTCATGGTGTAAATTGAATCTCATAAGTTAATAAACCTGTGTTAAACAAAAAACTTTATCTTTTAAAAGTTTAAGCAAAAATATATCGAAAATGTAATCCGTTTTGCTCCACAGTGTACATATTTACGTACTATGAGTGTCAAATAAAGTGAACACATAAATGACATAAATAATCTATTATTACAATTTTGTCATTAATGAAGATTATTCGCATTTCAGAAGTTTGATATAAGTAGAGTTAAATTTTGCATAAACATAAAAAACGCCAGATTTTAACAGTAATATTTAACTTAGTATCAAAATACCGGCAATAATTCGCGTCAGTATAAAGTACATATATATAATTTTGGAGCAGAAATTCAACTTTTTTAAAATAATTGTAAGGGGCTGTTCACATATTACGTAACGCTATTTTTGCCGATTTTCAAGCCCCTCCCCAACACATTTTAATAGAAATACACATACGAAATTTCTACACCGTAACAAAAGTCATACCCCCTCTCCCCTAAGAGCGTTACGTAATATGTGAACAGCCCCTAATGGGCGTAAAATGCTTTTCTTTATAGTGAAAAATATAATACATTTTAACTTTGAATTTACATAAAAAATATTAAATAATTGAACAAAATTGAATATATTGGCAGCACAAAACACTAAATGTTATAAATATATCATATGTTTATATCTCATTGTAAAACCATTAACGATATAATTAAAGCGTCCAGTAAAGTTATAATAGTTTAATCAATGCCTGGAGGATTTTAGTTTAGAAGGTATAATGTTACTGATTATTACTTTTTACCCCCTAAATTAAGAAAATAACTCAATAAGTGTTTTATATTTGATTCATATGAATTGATTTCTCTATATTTTTTTTTTCTAGATTTATTGGTTTTTTCCATAACCTTTACTTTTCAATGCCTTATTTGTAATGATGTCCGACATATTTAGGATAACCGCGTTATAAGATTTGGGATGACCGCGTATATAAGATTCGTCAATACCGAATATTCTTCTTAGACTTGTTTTTATATCCTTCACCATTATAGGTGGAAAGGGTACTATAAGTTTGTGCTGATGTATGTAACGCAAAGACATATTAGAAGAGAAATTAACTTAGAAACACTTCCTGAGCCGTCCGTCTGAACGGCTGGCTGACAGGTTGCAATTCTAAAGATATTAATAAAATTTGGTACAAACAATTTTTGTTTGCATTGCTTTTAAAATTTGTAGAAATCATCCATTATTTAGGGTACTTCCCACAGGTCTCACTTTTCGGAATAGATATTTTTGCCACAAAAATTTCGCTATATTTTCATGAAATTTAAAACAAATACTGCTTATGTAAACAAAAATCACTGTACGAAAATGATCCATATTTGATCATAGCTCCCACACAAACTCTGAAGATAATGACAATTTTGTGTTAAGGGGCTGTTCACATATTACGTTACGCTATTTTCGCAGATACAATTTTTGATTGCTCTCTTCGTGATTGGTAGGTATTTATTTGCACCCATCTTGAATATTTCTAAATTTTTTAAAATAATAGGTTTTTTAAAAGTTCATAAAAATCGCAAAAACATCCATTTAGGTATCAAGTTTTAGTAAAGGCTCAAAGTCTGATTAATTTTATACAATTAGATGTAAAAGACCCCATCAAAAGTAATTGGAGTGATATAAACAACGTCAAGTGTGTAGCGTCCGTCACAGAAATAAAGGTTTTTTTAATTTGACTAGTGCAATTTTTCTTTTTTCTTAACATTAGGCTAAAAATAAATAGATGTTAATATAGCATTTTACAGTATAACATGTATCGGAAAGTGTGTAGCGTCCGTCACAGTATATATTTTTTACAAAATGATATTTATTAAATACAAAATTTACGAACACATGTCTGTCTTATTCATAAAGCAATAACACTGTCTATATCCACAGATTAAATTTAAGATATTAGGTATTAAAAAAACATACAGTGGGGCATATTTGATGCCTTTGAAATTTGATTTTTTTGAATTTTGGGACACTCTAACAGCTAGCCGCAGTGTTCTTTCGGCGAAAAATAAGATGTAAAAAGTGTAAGACTTTGAATAAATACATGTATGTAGCCGTTTGGTGAAATATTAAATTGTGCCCAAAAAAGTAGATGAAATTCGGGAACAAGTAAAACCATTATTTTCACTGATTGACGAATTCTTAAAAAAATATATAAAGTATGAATTTTTTCCTAATAAAAAATATTCAAGTAATAACTGTATCGTCCGTCACGTAGAGTCCGCAAGAGTTCATTTATAAATTTTTGGTGAAACTGGAAATTTTAAAACACGTGTTGAAAAAAAGTCACTTCCATTTTTTGTAGCGTCCGTCACAGCGCTTTAAAAGCGAATATCTTTTTCTTTCAAAGCAAGTATGTAAATTAACAAATGTCATTCGATAGCACAATCGATGGGCTAACATTCTCTGAAATCTGTGTAAAGATATCTAGTGTAAAACGACAATGGGATTCATTTAAGTACAACAAAATCCGTACAAATGTATCGTCCGTCACGCAGGATTTGCCCATATCTAGTATAGAACGACAATGGGATACATTTAAGTACAACAAATTCCGTACAAATGTATCGTCCGTCACGCAGGATTTGCCCATATTTGTCTTTATACATGAAAAAGAGACATTTCACCTCAGTGGTGAAGGGTATTATATGATCGGGCTTGACCGACTACAGCACTTTGTTGTTTTTTTACTTTCCCTTTAGGTGCTCATATGGTTAAGAAAAACAGATTTTTAAAACGCCGCATATAGGAGTAAAATACTTATATTGACAACATTTTTCAATCGAAAGACACGCGTTTGTAGTGGAAAATAAAATTTTTCATAAATGGACGAATGTTTTGCTTAGTTTTTGGCTAAACTATAAAATAAATACCGGCTGAAAGGTATAGTGGGTGCATTAAGCAAAATCTAGTAAATGTTTAGCTTGTAAAAGACAAATGCCGGCTTTTAAATAAACCGGCGTTAAAATTTAAAGCGGTATACGGGCAGATATCACGTTAATTTTTTTTATACAAAGCAAACATAACGAAGCTGCAGCAATTGAAGTGAAGGCAGCCATCTTGACTTAACGATGATAGTGTTAGGTAATATGGCTGTCTCTTTTTAGCAAAAGCGTTAGCTATTGATGAAAAAGAGACAAAGTGGGATTTCTTTGGTAGAAATTACGTTAAAAACGGTTGGATTTTTTAGTGTGTGAAAAATTTTTACAGAGTAGTACAGTGTTGCTTGTGAATTGCAAAATTTAATAACTGACTGAACAGAAGAAAAAAATTAGAGGTGCATTTTTAGAGCAATTTATTTTTTTTAGATAATCAAATGTAAAAAGTTTTTAGAAAGAATAAAGAAGCTAAAAATATGTATTTAATGTAAAGTGTAAGAAGACTAAAATTAATTTGTGAAAAATATTAAAATTCTTTGCCTTGAATTGAATAAAAAAACAATAAACCACCACCATATTTATGTCGTGGGTTTTATTTTTCCCAACATTCAAAGTTTGCTTTTTTTTTGTTCTTCATTTTTGGTTCATCGTTGTCTACTCTTCATTTAGAGCTGCCGCCGCTCGCTGATGTTGGTTAGTGCTAGTTATTTCACTTCTTCACATTTGCTTTGTGTGTTTCGTTAAGTTTGGTCTAGCATTCGTACAGTAGCGGCTCTACTGACTAGTAATGAACATTTTTCCCTTGTGGTAACGCCGTCGAGTTCGAGTTGTTTTGTTGTTATCAAATCTTTTCCTCCAGTTGATGTTAAAAGAAATAGAAGAAAAAAGTAATAATTTATATATACAATTATTCTTTAATAAATAAAATTGAGAACATATAAGTTAATAAGTAATTGGTGAAGAAATTAAATAAAGGTGTTGAAAAAATGTTTGAATTATTTTACATTCAAGGTAATTTAATATATTCCTCTGAAAGTGCATTCATTGTTTACATTTACATGTGCAAAGTGTTGAAAAAATTCTTTTTTTTTTTGGCGCGTCAATTTTTTTTCTTTTAGTTACTGTTAAGTCTTAAGAAATAATAAAAAATTAAAAAGTTTTATTCGGGTGAAAAGTAGAAAAAGATAAAAACGCCTCTTAAAATGAAAAGAATACTATAGAATTTTAACTAAAGAACTGAAGTGTGTTTAAGTGCAACTTCGTTGAATTACTAGAACGAAAAAATTAATAAAAGTTGTTTTAAATAATATGGAAAAAATTATCCTAACGAAAATAACCTTTGGATATAAAGATAAAATTGCCAACGAGTTAAAAATTTAATACTTTTTGAAGAAAATCGAAGGCTGACAAATATATTATCAAAAGTGTTTGTGTAATTAAATAAAAGCCTCCAAAGAAGTTTCGAATATTAAAAACGATACAATTAAGTGATTTAAAGTGTCATTAAATTGTTTTCTTTATTGCCTGGAATTTGTTAAATGCATTTATGTATTTCTATTCATAATTTTTTAACCCTCCCGCCTTACAGCCAGCCCTCTTGCCAATTCTTTTTTTTTTTTGTAATAATTTTGTTTCACATTTCGGTTCTTTCGTTCCTCAATCGTTTTTGCAGAATTTTTATTCCCCCATTTTTAGTTTCGTTAGGTATTTTTTTTTTTTTACAAATGTTCGTATTTTTTCATTTGAAACGAAGCAGCATGTGTCACAGCTAAATTTAACGAAAATTTGACGAACAAATAACACCCGTCTAAAAACACAGACACACACCAATACCATGAAGAAAACGTTTCTTTTTTGACAAGCTGTTCAAATAAGGGTTGCCAATATCTAGTAAATAAAGAAAATTTTGGTAAAAAAATATGTAATGCCAGCGTTTAATAATTGTAGACATTGGCACCAAAATCATTTTGTGTTAATTGAGAATACATTTTTAGAGTTAATAGTACCTAAATATAAAATAATATACCTTAACTTCTGTTTAATTAGTTCGCAAAAGTGATTTAAAAAGTTAAGTTTTGGTGCGATCGATTGGAAAAGTTACGTTTTGAAATGATTGAAATGAAAAATATATTTTTGATACAAAAATCTATTAAGAAATATTTTTTGGTATTTTAAACAGAAAAATTATATATCAAAATTCACGGAAAATCCAACAAATATAATTACTAAAGATGAATTAATATATCGCGAAGTACCTATACAAATGCACTGTTAAGGTAAAAATACTTTACTTTTTGCTTTTAATGGCTATTACAGAACGTTTGTTCTAAAAGCCGAACATAGAATATAATTCTATCTCAAATTTCTGACACCAAGTTTCGAGATGTCCTCTTCTACCTGGTCATTCCATCCGAGCTTTCGTCTTCCCCTTCTGCGTAAACCATCAACGGTTTATATTCAAATTTGCTAAAGCAGTTTTATTCATTCTCACAACATGATCCAGCCGGCGTAAACGTTTTATTTTAATACGCTTAATACGCTACTACGCTTAATATGCTACTATGTTAATGTCGGAATATAGCTCATACAGCTCATGGTTCATGGGGCACTGGTATTCGACATAGATTGGCCCATAGACTTTTCAAAGAATTTTTCTCCCAAACACTCCAAGTACTGCCTCATCTGCTGACGTAAGTACACATAATTCTGAACTATATAATAGCACGGGTAGTAACAGTGTCTTGTAAAGCTTGAATTTTTTAGTAGAGATGTGGCTTTGTTTGTTTGTTTGTTTACTTAGGCCATAGAAGCATTGTTACTCTTCTTTTGATTTTATGCGATGAAATAATAGTTTTATTTACGGCGGTAACGAAGTTGTAGTTTCCAGCTTCCACTTTCTGCCGAGTCTTTCGAGCGTCTTGTGTGTTGGATATCATTAACTTAGTTTTTTCTCTATTTACAGCCAGATTCTTTTTCGATTTTCTCTTTCGATTTTTCTCAAAAGAGGCAGCTACTGCTCGCAATGATCATTCCATGATGTCAATATCATCGGCAAAGGCGAGTAACATGTGTTGTTTCGTGCATAGTGTGCCAATTCTATTCACGTCTGCATCTCGTATGACTTTTTCCACGATACTATCTCCTTGTTTGGTATTGAATGGCTCGGAGATATTTTTTCCTATTTTAACTGCTGATCGAGTATCAGATAAAGTCATCCTGCAGAGACGTATAAGCTTTGCAGGGATACCAAACTCAAACATGGCTTGAAAAATCTTTGAATGTATGGGGCTGTCGAAAGCGGCCTTGCTATCATTGAATAGATGGTATAGGTTTTCTTTTGGATTTGGCGTAAAGTAAATATCTTGTCGCTGGTGAATTTACCAGGTCTAAAGCCACACTGATAGGGCAAAATTATCTCGCTAACTTTAGATTTTAATCTTTCATTTAATAGACTCGGTAATATTTTGAATGCGATTGGAAGAAAACTTATTCCTTTCTTGTTGGGAAAAATGTTCTTTCTATATCTTCAGAATATTATCTGAGTCAGTCACTAGGTCGCCTTCCTTATCTTTACAGGAAAATGTGCTCTTATTAAAGCCCTCAGTTTGGTTTTTTACTATTTGGTAGAATTTGCGGTCTTCATTCTACCTCCTCTACATCTCGATTTACTCGCGTCTTTCCATTTCTTTAATTTTTTGGGGGAATAGACGTTTGTAATCTCTCCTTTTCTTACGATGTCTCTCCTTTGCTCCACATGTTGCTATTAAAAGTATGATTGCACTGTATGCCGCGTTTTTGCCTCCGCAGCCCTGCGACACTTCTGGTCATACCATGGGTTTTTGGTGCGGGCTTTTGGTACCCAAGTACGGATTAGTACGGATTAAGATAAAAGTTCAACTTGTTGCTACTTACTAGTAAGATCAATCATTAGATTGAATTTTGAAGCTCTAAAATTGGGTGATGTAGGGGATATTGGATACCAAGCAATGGTTCTGATTGGTCTTAAACCCAGACTTATGTCTGTTGGTTATTTTTCATCTCTACTTTGGTCACTGACATTTTTATGGTATCACCCCGGCAACTACGTTAACACCCGTTAATATAGTTCGGTAACATGTGGCGCATGTTCTCTCATAAGAACGATAAAAATATGGGTTAGGACGTCGTACTTGAAAAAACAAAAAAAAACTATTACTATGATAAAGCCAAAATTTGAATAAAAACTGTCCCTAATTTTTGAAGGAGATCTCTATAACTTCGACGGAAAGACCAAGTAGAGGAAAATATGCTCGGCCTTTGACCTTAACAAGTTGTTAATATACATATTTATATTACACAAACCCAATATAATTAAGTTAATGTATGGCATTGAAAATTTAAAAGAGATCGCTAGTTTTTTTTTCGATATTTTTTCGAGATAAATTGTTTAAAATTAATACATTTTTTTTAATATTTCACTTGAAAATGAGAAATTGTGAAATTCAGAGCACGCAAATATTTGTACAAAACATAAAAGTAAATCTCAAGCAATACCAAATGTACTTCGCATATTGCATTTGTATTTTATCTTAATATATATTAACATATTAGCTGCATAAGTTATAAAATACGAAAGAAAAAACTTATTTTATAAATCTTCTTTTATTTTCAGTTTAATGTAAATCAATATTACGTACGTATCGGCTTCAAAAGAGGGAAACAAAATTCTACATAAAGTATTGACAACAATTCAGCTCTTGCCGCCGCCTCTCCCAAAACAGATTCAAAATTATTTGCAACACTGATTACAATGAATAATCAAATGAACAGTGCTGTACGTAAGATACACAATCTGCTCTCGAGTGGAGCAGTAACAGTTACTGGACCTAATCAGCCGCGTATTCTTAAACAAAAAATTGTTGGTTCCGGTGCAACCGCTACAACAGTTACCACAACACCGCTTACAAATAATGTACAACAACAGCAGCAGCAAATGGTCACGACAACCGTAAATCGTTGCTATGTCTGTGACGATGCATTGGGTGCCAATCAGGCCCAACATCAATTAACAGAAATGCAAACCACACACACAACAACAAAGTTTCCCAATAAAATTGGTCAATTGGTTGGTGATGCCTTCATGGTTATCGTTAGTGTCGAAGACGTTGTTTGTTCACGCTGTACAAATCTCATCAATTATTTGGATCGTCTGGAGAATGATGTTGAACGTGTGCGAACAAATCTAATGAATTTGTTGCATAAAAAATATGGTTTAAATGATGACAGTGGTGGCATTGTTAATGCTAACACGGCAGTTGCAAGCACTACACCAACAATTGCTGCTGCTGCGAATGTTACAAACAATGTATCTTCATCAGCCACATTACAAGCTCCTCCAAATAAATTGCAAAAATTGAATAGTGGAGCAGCAGGTAAGGATAACACATACATACCTAATTTACTTCTCATAGAATTTTGATTGATAACAAACCTTAAACCCCTTTCCATGCCAAAATTCTTAATTTACTAATGTTTATTTTCGTTATTTACAGTTAGCGCAGTACAACAAATGAAAATATCTACACAATCTCCAACAAATATACAACAACAATCGGCTGGTACCCAGACACTTCAACGTAAGACCACAAAAATATACAAATGCTTATCGTGTGAATATAAGACATCCGACATGCGTCTCTTTAATACGCATTATGAAACATGCAAGCATCAAAATTTCCAATGCAAAAACTGCAAGAAAATCTTCCCCAACTTTGGAGCCATGAAACAGCATATGGTTCGTGAACACAATACACCCATGGATAATACATGTGCTGTCTGTCACATAAACTTTGTGAGCGAAACGGCTTTGCGTAAACACATGGAAATCAATCATAGTACGAATGTGGTCGTAACAAGTACAACGACTCTACCAGTTTCGCAAAATGCTGCTCCAGCTGCAGATCCTATTACTGCTGTTACTGCACAAGCGTCTCCGGGTACCACTGGTACCACACAGCTCTATACATGTAATCATTGTCAGTTCAAGTCCACCGACAAGCCAACATTTGATGAGCACATGCGTAAACATATGGCCGGAGTTAAATCGAAACCATTTAAATGTCGTCTGTGTGCTCAGCGTTTTGAGACACGTGAGGCGGCTACAACACATGCTAAACAGCATCAGGGCAATGTTTTTAAGTGTGGTACTTGCTCGCAGTCTTTCCCCAAGAGAGAAATGTTGGTAAAACATTTCGAAGAACATCAACAGCAACAGCAGCAGAATACACAACAGATTCAACAGCAGCAAGTTCAGCAGCAACAGCAAATGATTACCATCAAGCAACATCAGGCTCCACAAGCTTCACAGAATATGTTGACAACACAAAAACTTTTGCAGGAAACTATTGATGAAGCTTTAAGTGATTCAACTACTCCTGTAGCAACAACGCCTGAGGTAGCAGGAGCCGCTTCTACCAATAATATTCGTTTCTTCTCGTGTCATATTTGCTCTTTGACATTCATACAAGAGAATTACTACAACCAACACATGGAAACTCACAGAAGGGGAGATGCCGCTTCCAACACCGCCACAACTACGGCCAGTTCACACAAAAAGACTTCCAATGCGGTGGTTGGCAATAACTCATTGTCTACTTTGAATGCGGCCGCTTTGCTAAGTGAAGCAGCCCAACAAGAATCCAATGAAATGGTCCATCACAATGCCGATCTTAATGTCCATCATCAGCAACAACATCAACAGCAGCAACAAACTGGTACTTTGAGTAATGCTGGCAATAACACCATCTCTGAGGCAGATATTGAAAGCATTTTCGAGAAAATGCATTCCGATAAGGGCGATACTGGAGTTACGGCCACCACTACCACATCATCTGGTAACGGTGGTAGCAATGACCAAGTCGTTATAACATCACAAGCTGGTTCTGGCGGTGGCATAACCTTTAATATTACCATCCCTGGTCAAGAAGCAGGTGGTGTAGTTTCGACCAGTGAAGATCACACAACAAATACTACCACCACAACCACAGCACCTGTATCGGTAAGCATAGATATGCCTATGTTGGATCAACCTGATGACTCAACACATGCTTCGACAACGACTACAACAACCACCACAACCGCATCGTCAAATTTGAAGGCAGATTCACCAAAACCGACTAGTACTGGTCCAGTTAGTATGCCCAGTTTAGACGATGATAATGAAGAACAACATCCCGCTAATCCAACAACTGCTTCTAGTGAAAGTTCCAAGAGTATGGAAGAACCTGCCCAACATAATACTGAAGAAAAATCTGTAAAACCTGCCACAGACGAGGAAGAAGCTAAAGCAGAAGAATCTTCTGTAAACAATCATCCAACTGAACAGTCAACTGAAGATCAGACATCGGTTGAACACACTGCCACTACAGACAGTCAGCAAACAGAATCAGCAGCTGGGGATGAAGCTGCACACCAACAACAGCAACAAGAAGTCTCTGAATCAGGAGAGCAACAACAAGCGCACGAACATCACGAATTAGCTGCTGGTGGTGAAGCAGGTGTTGCTGAGGGTGACCAACAGCACGTAGCTATGGAACTAGATGAGGCAGCCATGCAAGCTCAAGTTGATGGAGGACAAATTAAATTTATCCTCAACGAAAGTGGACAAATTTTGCAACTTGATAATCACATTCTCACCGATGCTGATGGCAATCAAATTCTCGTCCAAGACCCAGAGCACATACAACAGCTGCTGCAATCGGTCGGAGTATTGCAATCTGGCGAGGGTCTCGATGGTGAAACTCTTCAAATGATGACAGATGCTAATGGACAAATGGTTTTGGTGCAGGGTGAAAATAATGAAACGCAATTGATTGATGCTTCTCTGCTAAATGCGGAGGGTCAGTTGGTCATACAACAGTCACAAGATGGTGATGGTGGTGCCCATGTTATTGGAGAAGATGGTACTCGAATTCCTGTATCCGTTTCCTACACCGAAGATGGTCAACCCATAGTTCAGGTCCAACAACAAGTCTTAGAAGCTGCTGCTGATGAGGGTGTTATGGAAAAAGATGCCACAGAAGGTATCTAAATTGTAAAAAAATTAATGAAATTTACTACCGCTTTCACTAGTTGTGGTGTCATTTTTAATAACTCTTGAATTAACATCAATTTTTTTGCATTTTTTTAGTAACAACAACAGCGGGAGGCACGGACAAAATCGCTATTAGTTCAGATTAGGGGTGGCTACTATAAAGTGTGTAACATAATTAAGAATAATTGCTTAGCGTAATTAGTGCTGAAGGCCCTTTACTACATGTTGGTAGTTGGAGTGGAAAACTGGTAAGTATCAATTTCACATTTTTTTGGTTTACTCGAAACTACACACATCCATTCGGATGTTACTTAAATATAAAATTGTTTGTTTCATCGTTATTGTAACATAATAATTTTGCTGCCAAATATCATGACTGGAAATGGCAAATTCAAATTTTTGCAATGGTGTAGGACGTTGCATATGGTGTCACATAAGCATGACACAAACGGAAATTCAAATATGTTAGGAACGTCTTATAGTGTACTTATTCTTTGACTAAAATACGACCATTGTATAAAGTCGGTCGCAGAAAGTTATATCAACATCTGTATTTCTCATGGTCTAGAAATATGCACATGTTGTTGATATTCCGGTGCCGAGAGTGACTTATAAATCTTAGGCCGATTTAATTTTTTTCCGACAAGGCCCGTTACAATTATGACATTTATATTAAAAATCAAAATCTAATTGTTATTTTACGATTTTTAATTTTTTTTTTTTTTTTTGGCATAAATAATTTTTATGTTATGATTTTTATGTTTTTTTTTTTATCAAATATATTTGTCAAATTCTGACAAATATTTTTTTTGCCAAAAATATTTGTCAAGATTTGACAAATATTTTTTTGGCAAAAATATTTGTCAAAAATTGATTTTTATTTTTTTTGTCAAAAATATTTGTCAAGCTCTGACAAATATTTTTTTTTTTTTTGCAAAAATATTTGTCAAGATCTGATTTTTATTTATTTTTAACAGAAATAATTGTTATTCTGATTTTAATTTTTGAAATGAAAAACTCAAAAATAAAAAAGTCAATACAGAATTAAAAAAAAAAAATTAAAAATTTCTCATAAAAACCGTAAATTTTGAAAATTTTCAATAAAAAATAAAAGTTTTAAAATTTCCCATAAAAATATTTGAAAATCTCCCATAAAAATGGAAAAATTTTAAAAATTTCTTGTAAAAGGGAAAATTTTGTACAAAAATGAAAATTTTGAAAATATCCTATATAAACGGGAAGTTTTTAAAATTTTCTGTTAAAATGGGAAATTTTTGAAAATTTCCCATAAAAATGGGAAATTATGAAAATTTTTCATAAAAATGGGAAATTATGAAAAATTTCCATAAAAATGGGAAATTTTGAAAATTTCCCACAAAAATAGGAAATTTTGAAAATTACCCATAAAAAAGGGAAATTTTGATAATTACCCATAAAAAAGGGAAATTTTGAAAATTTCCCATAAAAAAGGGAAATTTTGAAAATTACCTATACAAAATGGAAATTTTGAAAATTTCCCATAAAAAAGGAAATTTTGAAAATTTCCCATAAAAAAGGGAAACTTTGAAAATTTCCCATAAAAATTTGAAAATTTCCCATAAAAAAGGAAATTTTGAAAATTTTTGCTTCTTACTCAAGATGTATGTAAAGGAGTATGTATACTCGTACGTACATACATTTATTATTTTCACATAAAAAAGGGAAATTTTGAAAATTTCAAATAAAAAAGGGAAATTTTGAAAATTTCCCATAAAAAAGGAAAATTTTGAAAATTACCCATAAAAAAGGGAAAATTTGAAAATTTCCCATTAAAAGGGAAATTTTGAAAATTACCCATAAAAAGGGAAATTTTGAAAATTACCCATAAAAAGAAAAATTTTGAAAATTTCCCATAAAAATGGAAATTTTGAAAATATCCCTTTTTATGGGAAGTTTTCAAAATATCTCTTTTTTTATGGGAAATTTCCAAAATTTCTTATTTTTACGTGAAATTTTCAAAATTTCCTATTTTTATGGGAAATTTTCAAAATTTCCCATTTTTATGGGAAATTTATTAAATTTCCCATTTTTATGGGAAATTTATTAAATTTCCCATTTTTATGGGAAATTTTCAAAATTTCCCATTTTTATGGGAAATTTTCAAAATATCCTATTTTTATGGGAAATTTTCAAAATTTCCTTTTTTTATGGGAAATTTTCAAAATTTCCTATTTTTATGGGAAATTTTCAAAATTTTCCTTTTTTATGGAAAATTTTCAAAATTTCCTATTTTTATGGCAAATTTACAATTTCCTATTTTTATGGGAATTTTTCAAAATTTCCCTTTTTAATGGGAAATTTTCAAAATCTCCCTTTTTATGGGAAATTTTCAAATTTTTATGTGAAATTTTCAAATTTTTATGGGAAATTTTCAAAATTTCCTTTTTTTATGGGAAATTTTCAAAATTTTCCTTTTTTATGGGAAATTATCAAAATTTACCTTCTTGATGGGAAATTTTCAGTTTCCCTTTTTTATGGGAAATTTTCAAACACTTTGTTTTTATGGGAAATTTTAAAAATTTTCATTTTTATTAAAAATTTTAAAAATTACTGTTTTTAAGGGAAATTTAATTTTTTTAAATTCTGTATTGATTTTATAATTTTTTGTTTTTCATTTCACAAATAATTTAAATCAGAATATAACAATTATTTCCATGAAATAAGCATGAAATAAATCATGGCAAAAAAATTGCAAGGTATAACCGTTCTCTCTTACAAACAAAAATTTTGAAGTAAATGCGAAATATTATAACAGCGTAAAATTTTACTTTTATTGAGTTAGAGTTATATAAATATACATTTTATATTATATATAAAATGTATATATTTTTTTGTCTACACTACAACGGTAGTCGGTAGTCGTGTGGCTATGTCGACGCTTAAAAAAATATAAAATAGGTTACTTGAACCAACGAGGAAGGTATTTTCATTAGAAATCACTTAAAGATTTAGATTATGATTGTCCAAGTAGTCAGAGCAGTATCTTCGAGGTGTTTTTCTGATTTGATCCTATATTCGTTTTTGAAGTTCTTTAGAACATCCATTCCACCTAAATCCATCAAGGATTTTTTATAAAGCAGTAAACAAACTTTCTTCATATGGAAATGAGGTGCTGCACCGCAAATGTGATATTTGTAATTTTAACAGCTACGATACCTGGACAAGTGCTTTTTATTTTTATTTTCATATTCAAGTTAAAAAATGATGAAAATATACCCAATTCATAGAGGTCAATGATATTGCCTCTGGTATTTTGACGTTGTTCTTCTTCAGGCTGTACTTCAGCCCAACATCCTTGGGCTACGTAGGACTTCAGAAGGGTTTTTGGCATCTTCTGCTGTTACCGTAAATCTTTTAGAGTTTTATTTTTATTTCTTTAAATTCAAATTTAATTTCTTTTTTTATATTTAATTTAAATAACAAAAAATTTTTCAACAAATTAATAATGAAATAACAAATTAAACATACACAAAATTTCAAACAAATTCAAATATATGGTAGCTTCTGTAGCGTCTTTAATGTCTTTAAATTTACCAAGGCTCATATATACAGGTTAACGCATGGCTACAACAAGTACAACAAGCCAAAAACAACATAGATTTTGTTGTTGGATAATAAGTTTTTTAATGCCAAAATTTAAAACAACAATTCGACAATTCAGAATAACAACAATAATTTGACATTAGAAAACTTAAACAAATTTTGAACTAGAACAAAATTTGAAAAACAGCTGACGAGTTGCAGTCACTTGTTATAATTACACTATGAAATTTACTTTATAAATATTCTACTTGTTATAAAATTTTATATTATGATTATTTTTTGTTTTGTATAGATTTCTATCATTTTTGTGTTACAAAAAATTTGATTTTTAATATTATAATTTCTAAAATAAAAATTCAATTAATTTTTATAAAATAATAAATATTTAAATAAAAATATACAGGTATGTGATGGACATTTTTCGTTTTCAAATCGATCGATTTCAGACATATTTTTTAGCTAATTTTCGCTTATTTTGGCTTTAATCCTTTTGACTAATATTTTATCTTTCATTTGGTTTGAATTTTTTGGGAAAATAACCGAAAATTATCGCAAAAATATATCTGAAATCGATCGATTTGAAAACGATCGTTTTCCATCACATACCTGATAATAATAAAAAAATCACTAAATCTTCATTTTTATACAAATGTCAAAATCCTTAAATGTGTCAGATAGTGATTTTTAAATTTAATAATGACAATGGACCTATTATGATACAAGTACAAGGTAGTTCCAATAGTCTTGAAAAAACTTGAAAAAATATTGCCACACAGTTTTGAATGTCGAACGGCATCAAATTTGCATATCATTATAAACACATTTTTAACCTTGTAATTGTTATAATGGTTGTCTAGGAGTATTCCTCTATAATCCATTCTCTCTTAAATTCAATATTTAATATTTTTTTTTGATATTTATTAATATGCTTCAAAAATATTCAATATTTACAAAATTGAAAACAAATCCAAACATATATGGTAGCTTTATTTTTTCACAAATGTCATAATCCTTATATATGTCAGATAGTGATTTTTAAATTTAAAAGTGACAATGGAACTACCGTGTACATATATCTTGGGAACTACCGTGTACATATATCTTGAATTGAAATGTTCTTGATCCATTTCAGTATAAATTAGTTTGCTTTATTTAAAAAAAAAAAAATAATTTTTCTATATTTTCTTTAAAGAAACATTTTTCGACGTATATTACACGATATCTCGAAAACGACTAAGCATATTAAAACAATATAGATAGGACTTAAACATAAAATTGTTCTCGAATTTCGCTTTTTCTTATTAATATTATTGGCAAAAAAATCTGTTTTTTGGAAAATATTTCTCGAAAACTAGAGCAAACTCGGAAAAACCAATCGGACAACAAATCTCTTGTCGCAAAATCTTGTTAAAATGTGTAGTACTTTCTTATTGTTTTTTTTTTTGATTTTTTATGTAATACATTATTACAAATTGTTTAATTAATTTAATAAGTTTTCTTTGCAGATTTTATTATTACATTGGATGAAAATTGTTTGAATAAATAATTGCCATGATTCAGAATTATGTAAAAGGCTAAAATCCAGAAAGCAAATGAAAATGTATGGAAATCATCACTTGAAATAATCTACTACCAACAATTGTTTATTTTTAATTCAAAGGCGTTTTAAAAAGATCACGCGCTTTATATAAACAAAAAAAAATCAATTAATTTAGTTATTTTTTTCTTAGTATTTAAGTTGTAAAAATATGCTTAAAACTTTCTTATATAGTTTTATTAATATTATTTTTTTTTATAATTTTTAATTCTAATGTCATAATTTACATTAGTTTTTAGCAAAGCAAAAAGTCAGACGAAATCTTTTTTTATATACATATTTATAAAAAAAAAACAAAACGCGCATTATTCATCAACCAATCCTCCCCTCTTATCAAAATTTTAATTAAGAGAAAGAAAGAAGATTTTCAACAAATAATTAATTAATTATAATGCAAATGAAATCCTTTTAAATATGACAGAACTCATTAAAAACTCTTAACACAAAAACCCCAAAATAAAAAGTTTTTACAAAAGAATTGTTTGTAAAGCAAAAAAAAACACAATAGAGTTAATTACACATTTATTAATTTTACATAAATATTTGAAAATCAATAAAAAATAAAATAAACCCTACAAAATGAGAAAAGAAAAATCATAATTTTTGTCGTTAGTTCTTAGGCTTGAAAAATACCTAAATACTTTTAAATTAATTAAAAGTTCATTAATTAATCATTATTATTATAAAGAAAAAGAATTAAAACAAAAATTTAAAATTTTAGATGATATAAGAATAAAATTTACAATAATTCTAAAATAAATGTAATTTTAAATAATAATAATAATATTAACAATAATAAAAGAAATTTAAACGTCTTTAAATTAAACACAGAAAATTTAAAAATTGTTTATTATTGAAAAGTATTTTTGAAATTTTCTAGTTATTAGTTAAACAAATAAAAAAAAACAAACAAATTGTATATACCGTCACCTAAAATGTCCAAAGACTTAATCCACATTATTATATGCTTCTATTGCCGTTCTTAACTGAACTCAGTTTGCTCGTCTGCCTGTCAACCCTGTCAATTTTCACTCAACCAAATTATTTTTTTTGACATTGCGGAACTAAAAAATGTGGAGTTGCGCAATATCAAAAAATAATTATTTTTGAACGTAAAAGCCTTAAATTTTGTAGAAACATGTATACAAGCCTTGTGTATCGGGTTCTATCAAAAAACGTTTTTTGATTTTTTGAGGGTTACGTCTTTGGGCATTTCAGTTGACGATATATTAACTGCATCTTATAATAATAATAAATACATAAGTGCATATGTATATGTAATCTGTGTTTATTTGAAATAATTTTCAATTTACATAAACTTATAAATAAAAAAAAAATGGAAACAAAGCTAATTTATGTTTTAAAAGCCACAGAAATATCTTAAACAATTTTTATGCCTTTAAAAATCTAATACAAAATGATTTAACTTATTGCTACTACTAATCCTTTCAACTGTTACTCTCCTATCTTCTATCTCTTTCTATTCGGCTTCTCTTTTGCACACAATTCAAAATCACTTCATTTTCATCCCTGATAGCTCTTTAATTAATCCCCTGTAAATATACAGAAATATTAATATTAAATAGATTCATTTTGCAATTGTACATTTTAATAAACAAAAAAACATAATTAAAGAAATACACAACATCATTATATCACTTAAATGTAGACATCCACACCAAAACGTAACAATTCGAATTTTAAAATTTTACTCTACAGCCTCGTCTGTAGATAAATTAAATATAAATTAAATGAGATCGCAAAAAACGCCAATCACCTCTACAAAAAGACATTAAAAACGATTGATCGCGCCAAAACGTAACTTTTCACTTATTCAAATTATTCTGGCGCTTAGAAACGCGAAATAATCAGATAATTCAGGCAATCGTCTTTATAACTTTATCCACTTCATGTTCATTATTCCCATAAATAGAATATGACCTATTTTTACAATTTATAGCAAAAAAAGTTTTCTTCAATTTACTCACAATGATTTATGACAAAATTGTTACGTTTTGGTGCGAAAATAAGATCGAATTCAAGTGATTGGACTTTTAAAAATCCACGATTATATTTCACCTTTGACTGCTTAAATCCGCAGAATAATATTTAGGCTCCAGGGGGGTTACCGCGTAACTCGATTCGAAACGGAAAATTTTTGAGTTCGTACAAATGGTACTGTCTAATACGATCTTCGTATGTTTTGTTTCGAAAGTGCGGACAAGTTTTTTCGCTTTCGACAAATAAATTTCCCTTTCGTAAATGCAACTGTGTATTACGAAAACGGACATTTTTGTCGTTTAAAGTGATAGGAAATTGTTCGAAAGCTATTTAGGTAGTGACAGTTGAGAAAAATGTAAGTATTTATAGAAATTATACTTTTTTAAATAAAAATCCATTTTTATAAAGTGATTCAAATAATAGATTTGTATTGTTAACATTTTTAAGGAATATTCCGAAAAAAAATATTTACACAAACAATATGAGGAAATGGTGGAATATATGACAAGGCATCATGGCTTGGCAAAGGGACATTTAAATGTCCTTGATGCCAAAAACAATTTAAGTCATATGTGGAAAAAGTTGCAGTGATTTCAATACACTTGGACCGCCTGATCGTGATGTTAAGGGCTGGAAAAAAGTAATTTATTTTTAGGTTTGGGCTTTCTAAATAACTTAAAAGCAAATGTCATAGGAGCCGTGAAACATTTCTGGGACTGGAGGTGGACCAAGCAGATTAGAACAGCAAACGTCCAATTTTCTTTCGATAGAGGAAGCTATAAGAGTTTGGATCAAAAAGCTAATCACACAATGTGCCAACATTAATACGAAGATGTAGACTTGAAAATAATTTAAATGAAAATTTCAATTCCTTCACTCCAAATGTTTCCGTCATTTGGACTTATGTGAGAGCTAGGGTCAAATGTGGACCGATTATCTCGAAATTTGGCAAATTGATTACAGTTGTTACAAAAATTATGTATGCAAAAAATAAACTCAAAATTTTCATTATCTTTAGATTTACAAGCGTATTAGTGATTTTTTTGTCTCATTTAGTGCGTTTTTAAAGAAGAGTTTGTATGAGAGCTATGGTCAAATGTGGATCGATTTCAACGAAATTTGGTACAGTGATTTTAGTTTACATAAGCAGTATTTTTTTAAATTTCATGAAAAAATATTGATATTTGTGGCCAATATGTCAATTCCGGGAAGTGGGGCCTATGGGAGGTACCATAAATAATGGACTGATTTTGACTAATTTCAAGAGCCATGGTCCCATTATCAAAAAAATGATCTGTGCCAAATTTCATTAAATTATCTTTAGAATTGTGACCTGTAGTTTGATTGCAAGGTTTACATGGGGGTCCAGCCAGCCGGACGGACGGACGGACATCGCTAAATCGACTCAGAAAGTGATTCTAAGCCTATTGGTATACTAAAAGCGTACCAAGAAAATTCAATAACTGTTTTGAAAGAATTTAATGAAGGGTTCCAAAAATATTTAAGACGAAGTTATGATGTACAAAATAACATGTATAAGCTCGAGCTCCTAAATTAAATTTAGAAATTTAACTTTAAAAAGAAAAAATTCAACTTGAAAAAGAAAAATTAAACTACTAAAAGAAAAATTCGATTTCAAAAAAGTGACGGAGTTGGAAAAATCCAAAAGAAAGGTTCAACAATTGGAAATGAAGAAAGTTATTCTAAACCATGAATTGGAAATTGTTAAACAATATACTCTAATTTAATTGTGCTAATTTATTAAATTGTTCTAATTGCCAATTTAATTGTGGGTGTATATGGTCATTCACATTTTATAAGAAAGATCCATTATGTTTGAAGAGTCTTTAATTAATTTTCTTTGGACTCTTTCAGGCACCGTATCATTTTCATCATCGAACCATAAGGAAACGCAATCTATATTATACAATTATTTAAAAATTAATTGAAATTAATATGTTTTGTTTTGGGAAATTTGTGTGTCAAACAGCAGTGCTACCAACATTTCCACAAATTTTCCCTTATGTTTGTGAATACAACACTGTGTTCGTTTCGAACGATTTACACAGTACGGTTAACCTTTCGATTCGGAAATTTCTTTCGAAAGATTTTACTTTTCGAATCGAGTTACGCGGTAAGGGCCCAGTTTTTGAGGTACGGTCGAACTTCTATAAATTGAATCACCCGAAAAAAAAGCTTCAACTTTAAAAACGAAATTTGCTTCAACTTATGGAAAATTCAAGTAATAGAAGTTCAAATTAGAGAAGTTCGACTGTATATGGACAAATTTGAGGTTAGGAGATAAATTGGTTATTTTAATGATGAAATGTCAAAAATTTAGCTATTCCTCGACATTAATTTAGTAAAATATTGTACAATTTTAACCATGGAACTACACTCTTGAACACAGGCGAAAAACCATCACATCCAAATAAAGTGCGGTCTAGCGGCAAAATCTGTACTAGGGTTCCAAATCCCTTTTCCTAAAAACTCTTGGAATGACGAGCAGTCCCGCTGCTAAAAAAAATCAATGATGAAGACAACCAAAATAAGGTTAGAATTGCAATTAGAAAGCTGCAGGTGCCGCCGATTTGCAAGCAGAGATTTCTAAGTGGTGAGGTAATGAGTTGATAAAGTTTGGTTCCAGCTTTTAAAAATCATATGGTCTGGCATACGTTCTTTGTCCAGTGCCAATTATACAGGTATGTATAAGCCTTCTTTCCATTGCATATAACTCCGTGACCGAAAATTCTCTGCCACCGTTAATTGCGACCGCAAAAAATATGATAGGCCGCCTCGTTCTGGGCCATTTGAAAGATCGGCAACAAACTACAAGCAATTGACACTCTAAAAAATAAATTTCAACACTGAATTGACAAGATAAGCGAAGCTTTGTTGCATAATGTGGTTCCAAGTTTTGTGAAATAGCGAACGTTCTAGAGAAGTATATTTGTCCGAAGTTATATTTCGTATCAGTTAGGTTAGGTTAGGTTAGGCAGGCAGCCGATGTTAGGTCAGCGTCACTTGGGTACTAGGGGGTTACCGCCTAACTCGATTCGAAAGAAATTATTTTCGAAACACAATGTTTTAAGCATACAAATTCGAATAGTTTTATTTTCGAATCGAGATACGCAGTAACCCCCCTAAAAGCGGTCACTTTGTGGTACCTGCAAGGGATAGACTGGAAGAAAAGAACAAAAATAGTTATTCCAGGCTATCAGTGAGAGGCTTATCAAGCCATCCTGAAGCCCTGATAAATGAGTCTATTTTACGAATGTCAATACTCGCTAGATCTGATAAATCATGCAGAAATGGTGCCCCGAGATTGATAGCCCTTGAAGTTGCAAGGGCGTGGCAGTGGCAGAGAAGATGAGTTACTCTCTCCTCCTCTTCTGTATTATGACAACTACGACAGTAGTCATAGAATTGAAGATTAAGTCTTCTGGCATGCAGCCTAAAAGCGCAATGACCTGTTAGGGTTGAGATAAGGTTGCGGAGTCTGTGCGGATGATTCCGAACGTTGTTGTAGTTGCATTTACAATTTTATAATTTTGTTTTTATGGTGGGTCTGTTAGGAGATCAAGACCAAGAAATTGTGCTGCTTCTACTGGATGAGTATACAAATCCTCAGGACTAAGTGAATAGGGTTGGCGGTAAAGTTGAAAATGTGGGAGTATCATGAGGACTCTGATAACCACAAGCTGGACATATGTTGGGGGCGACACGGTCTATGCGGGAGCAAAAGATATTTAACCTGTTGCTCCATTCCGATCTCAGTTGAACCAGAACGACTCTTGTCGTTCTTGGCGACTTTCGTCTTTATGAATTTTATTTAATGCTGCCATGTACCGGGGTATAATCTCAAGGATCAAGTACATAATACACAATCAATAAATTCCCGCGACAGCCGGTTCTAAGAACCGGAATGACCAGAGGTTTCTCGGCCAAGGGCTGTCAACTCAGCAACAACATATTCAGAACATATTCCGAACGTTCTAGGCGACCAGTTGAGGTCTCTGTGTCCAGAAGTGAGGGATACTGTTGACACCATTGGCATCTCACATCGCTTAGTAATTTCAATTTTGAATGTTTACTTGGGTATAAGAACGCTTTTCGCAAGATGGCTACCGCATTTGCCTACAATAAACCACAAACGCAACCATTGATAATTTTGCAAAAATGTCATAACCGTGGTCGAAACATATGGTAATAATAAATAATTGGGACCTACGAGGTAAACCTACCACTGACCGGATCTTCGCACTACGTCAAATCCTGAAGAAGACTCAAGAGAAACAAATTGACACATACCATCTCTTCGCTTTAGACAGCTCGATACGAACGAAGGTATTTAAAGCAATGTCTGAGTTTTTCATCGCTAAGAAGTTAATAAAGTTATGTAGGATGACATACAACCTCGACTGATACAACCTCAACAGTTGACATAGGTAAAAGCCTATTGGAGGGAGGATTTAGGCAAGACGATAGTTTATCATGCGATCTCTTCAAGAAAAAGCAAATCAGAGTGTCTTGTTTTCAAACTTAAAGAAATGTTTCTGCGAAAAGAAATTTGACTCCAACGACGAAATCAACTCTCAAAAAACGCCAATTTTAAAAACCTCGACATATATTTTTCGGAACTTATGACAAATTGGATTAACGTAGGGTAAACAGTTTTTCAGTTAAATCACGAAAAAATTTATTAAAAAAAATGTCTCGAAAACTAGAATCAACAGTTCTAGAGTTATTGTGCAGCACTAAATATTATTATTCGAAATGGCTTTTTTATTCGATCGCTCAATTTTTGTGTATTGTAGCCGAATTTTAGTTGCTTCGTCTACTGGCAACGCAACCAGTAAAAAAGTTGTATTATATATGGGCAACGAAATCATAAAGTAAATGTATAAATGAAAATTGTTTTGTATCGAATGTGCCTCTATCACAATAAGTGACGATCTTGCATTATCAGTTCACAGTGCGTGAATCGATGTTTCGATGTTTTGTGGCATAACTGATTTTAGATAGATCGTTGGCGACGGAACTGCGATCAAGTTTAAATTCACTATACCAGCTACCTATACTATATACTGCCATGCAAAGTACCAAGTTCATAGACACATTTTTCTTTAGATAATCCGCGTTGAAAGTTGTGAAAAATTGTATTGTCAGACTTTAGCTAATGACATTAGCTTTGCCAGATGCTTCATACTTAAATAGTAACCCTCGTCCCTATTAACTCTTAACTTATAAATATTTGCTCATGTTTGACAATATTTATTTGCTTTATCGTTTTAATTCTTTGCAATAAATTTAAATAGACTGGTTTTGGTAAGACTTTGTTTTAATATATTTAACAATGAATCTTCATTAATTACTACAATTTCTACAGTGCGTGGCAAACAAATTTAAAACGGTGTTAAAGATAAATTATACAGACAGTAATAATGTCTGGACTTACACTATTTACAAGTAGTCACAAATTCTTAATTTGTTAATGCTAAGATCAATGAACCTTAAAAGCGATCTTTAGTATGGATTTCGTAGAGGACGCTCTACTTGAGACAAACTTTTCTTCCTCTCAGAAAAATGGTTTTCTTGAAATTCGGAGGCGGTGATCGCAACTTTAAGAGCGTTAACTCCAACTTTCGGTCGTTATTGTCGTCCTAGTAGACAATGTAGGGGATGTTGGATTCCAAGTAACGGTCCTGACTGGTTTAACATGGTAAACCCAGGCTAATCTTGGTCTATCCTTCATCTCAACTGTGGTCACTTACCTTCTCGTGGTGTCACCTGGGTAGCTACCTTAACACCCGTTAAAGTAGTGAGCTAACAACGTCGGGCTAGTAACCCACTCCTGGAAAAATCAGCTACTATGAAAAAGCAAATTTTAAGAATTAAAACGCCGCCCCCCCCCCCCTCCCTAATGTTGACGACCATGGCAAACGTAAAAAGGATCATGATTTAAGGATCAGCACCTGGAACATCCGAATCCTTTACAGAGGAGGTGCTCTGATCCAGTTAATGGATGTTCTCGATAAATATAAATGTGATGTGACTGCTGTACAGGAAATAAGATGGAATGGCCACGGCGTCGCCAAAACAGCAAAAGGCGACCTGTATTACAGCTGTCATAATAGTAAGCATGAGTTTGGTTGCGGGTTCATGGTAAGCAAAAGATTGCGAAATTTTGTTACAAGGTTCACCCCAGTAAATGAAAGGTTAGCAACAATTCGCGTCAAAGCTAAATACTTTTATCTAAGCCTTATTTGTACACACGCTCCCACAGAAGATAAAGACGACGATGTGAAAGAAGCTTTCTATGACCAGCTTGAAGAAGTCTATGATAGCTGCCCCAGTCATGATGTGAAAATAATCCTTGGTGATTTTAATGCAAAGATTGGAAAAGAAAGCATCTTTGAACCTACTATCGGTAAGTTCAGTCTCCATAATGTAACTACCGACAACGGTATGAGGCTAATCTCCTTTGCGGCGGCCCGAAATATGATATTGAGCAGCACCAGGTTTAAACACCTTGACATCCACAAGGCAACATGGGTTTCACCAGACCAGAAAACGAAAAACCAGATTGACCATATTTTAGTTGATGCGAGACACGCATCAAGTGTGATGGATGTGCGTTCTATACGTGGAGCAAATATGGACTCCGACCATTATCTAGTCGCATCAAAGGTAAGAACGGAAGATAAAATCGGAAGCGCAAAGAAAGTTTAATGTTGCGAAGCTAAAATCCCAGCAAACTGCCATCGACTTCTCGCAAAGAGCAACTCAATTTCTCAGAGAAAATGCTCCGAGTTCCAGTAATAAAAATGAGCAGTGGCAACATATTGCCAAAGCTTTAAAAACTGCTGCAAAATCGGCACTAGGGTTCCAAACCCCTCGCCCTAAAAACTAGTGGTATGATGAGGAATGCCGTAATGCCACAGCCTATATGGCAACTCTACTGAATGTAGTTACGCGAGGAACTTTGGAAAGATACCGCGAAAAAAAAGGGAAGAAAAACGCATATTCAGAAGGAAAAAGAAAGAAATAGAGAATCGCGTTTTTAATGAAATTGAGATGTATAAGAGCCGAAATGAGATGAGAAAATTTTACCAAAAAATCAAACACCAAACTGAAGGTTTTAGCAATTGTGTTCTCTCGTGTAAGGACAATCAAGGAAACCTGGTGACGGATACTGAGAGCATCCTGAAGTTATGGAATGAGCACTTCTGCAAATTGCTGGCATTAAGTGAAAGTGACCATGACATGCCTGAACAAATCAGTGATGACGGCATTATATGCCCACCACCCAACATAAGTGAGATAAGAGCTGCAATATCTCGTCTAAAAAATAACAAAGCTGCGGGTGCTGATGGATTACCAGCAGAGCTTTTTAAGACCGGAGGTGATGAATTAATAAAGTACATGTTTCAACTCCTGAATTCCATATGGCTAGAAGAACGTATGCCTTACGATTGGAGCCTCAGTGTTCTTTGTCCAGTGCACAAAAAAGGTGATAAATCCGTATGCGCTAACTATAGAGGCATAAGTCTCCTCTCAATTGCCTACAAAATTTTATCGAGCATCCTGTGTGAAAGGCTAAAACCCAAGATGAACGAAATAATAGGGGTCTACCAATGTGGCTTTAGACCAGGTAAATCCACCACTGACCAGATCTTTACTCTGCGTCAAATCCTGGAAAAGACCCAAGAAAAGCAAATAGACACTTACCACCTCTTCGTTGACTACAAAGCTGCCTTAGACAGCCCAATACCAACAAAGCTGTATAAAGCAATGTCAGAATTTGGCATTCCTACGAAGTTAATAAGGTTGTGCAGGATGACATTAGCTGACACAACATCGTCAGTTAAAATAGGTAAAAACCTTTCAGAACCCTTTTTAACTAAGCGAGGATTTAGGCAAGGCGACAGTTTATCATGTGATCTCTTTAACATTTTGTTAGAGAAAATCTTGCGTGGTGCTGCAGTTAATACAACTGGCACAATTTTTAGCAGAAAGCACATGTTACTCGCTTTTGCCGATGACATTGATATTATGGGGCGCACATTGCGTGAGGTGACTGCCGCATTTTCCAGTATTGAGAAGGAATCAATGAAAATGGGTCTAGAAGTCAATGAATCCAAAACAAAACTAATGGTCTCTACTAGCAAGCAATCCACTAGAATTGGACAACACGTTACCGTGGACAACTATAGCTTCGAGGTTGTTAAAGAATTTGTCTACCTTGGTACCGCAGTAAATATAAATAATGACATAAGTATCGAAATTAAAAGAAGCATCATACTTGCCAAAAGATGCTATTTCGGCCTAAGCAGGCAGCTTAGGAATAAAATCCTCTCAACAAGAACTAAAATTACGCTCTACAAAACGCTTATACTACCAGTGTTATTATATGGTGCTGAATCATGGGCACTTGCACAAGCCGATGAAGCTGTTCTTGGAGTCTTTGAGAGGAAAATCCTACGAAAAATCTATGGTCCAATCAGCATTAACAATGAATTTCGGCATCGATTTAATCATGAGCTGTATGAGTTATTTGCTGACATTGACATAGTAAAACGCATTAAACAGCAGCGTTTGCGTTGGCTAGGACATGTGGTGCGAATGGATGAAAATACTCCAGCAAGAAAAGTGTTTGAACATGATCCCGAGGGAACTCGAAGACGAGGACGACCGAAACTTCGATGGAAAGACCAAGTAGAAGAAAATTTATCCAAGCTTGTCTTACCAAATTGGAGAATATGCGCACAAGATCGAAGCGCATGTAATTCTAAAATATTCTCGGCCTTTGACCTTAACAGGATGTAATATAGGCCATTTAAGTAAGTAAGTAAGTAGACAAGCAATAACAAGTTAAGTGCAACAATTTGAGTCTACATATTAATTGTGTGATGTTGCCGTGAAAACACGACAACGGTTTGGTCGAAGTGGCGAAAATATCGTTGCAGTTAAGTGTCCGTAGCAAACAATAAAAATCACTCGATTCCACAGCAAGCTCAAGAAACAGGCTTCACCAAGACCACTTTATGGCGAATTTTGCGTAAAGATCTTGGTTTAAACCCCATACAAGATCAAGCTGACTCAAAAATTGAAGCCGGTGGACCATTTGAAATGGTTTGCGCTTTTTATTAAAAAGAAGTTGTAAAAGTCCTTATTGGAGAACCTTATATTATTACTATCTCCGGACCCTTCCGAAAATAGTAATAATATAACAGAAAGTCTTATCAAACCACATTTTCAACATCTCATTTCTTCTAGAATACAATTATATAAGGATCTATGTATGCATACCCAGCTAGCAATTTGGCGATTGTTGGCGATAATATCAGCAAAATGAGTCTTTTGGGATTCGTATAGATGATCAAAAAATTGATTAATCAGCTTGGTGGTCTAAAAAAGATTCCAAAAATACCCCTTAAAACGCTTAGAAAATGACTAGTTTAAAAAAGCACAAACAATTCTTGCAGAATGTGTGCAGTCAAAATCTTATCGTGCAAACCATCCTAATACGACTGTTTTTATGTTATTTTAATCAGTTTGGTGATCAAAAAAGACCACAAAAAGACTCAGAAAATACCTTGAAAGCGACTATTAGCAAGCGACTAGTTAAAAGTAAAATGTACGTAATATAACTATTTTTAGGTGATAAAAAAATGCCACAAAAAGATTCTTATCTCATTATGGGTGATGTGGCTTAGTTGGTTAGCACGTCGACTACTAAGCATAACATATCATATTCAGCAGCCTAGGTTCGATCCTCGGTCTCTGCAACATCAATTTCTGTAATAATTAATGCAACTTAACTTCACTGTTCTAAAAATAGATATACGGTGTTGAGTAATAAAATGGTTTATTCTTTGTTTTTAACAAATCTAGCAAAGTGTGTACAGTCATATTCTAATCAGCAAAACGAGTCATTAAAGGCTCTTTTTGAAGAGTCGCATAAAGGGTACCATTTTCTCACGCAAAAATATCATTTTTGACTCATAAGTGATATCATAAATGATCATTTTAATCGTGCAGTGAAGTCAAAAAAGACTCATATTTGATTAAAATTAAAAAAAAAATGCTCCATAAGGGTTATACATTCAGGAAAGTATTAGGGAAAGTGCTCTACCAAAAACTAACCACTTCTCCTTCCAAACTCTAGAATTTTTCCCATATTGATCGGATAGTTTAACCCATGTTTTCCTTTTTTACAAAACTCTTTAATAGTGACAACATTCAACTGCAGATGGAATTTTGAACGTTTGAATCTTTGATCGTCGATTTGGGTCCGCTGGACAGTTCCCTGCGTCTGTGCCTTAAAGGGGCTGCAGTTTCTTTATTGATTTGACAGCACGTATAAAATACAACCTTCCTTTTCTTCTTAATGGCTATGTATCATAATCTCCATAATCCCTTCTCCTACGATGCAAGTCTCAGACGGAGTAAATGGCCAGCTACTAAGGCTCAGGTTTGGCCAAACAAGCCATCAAGCTACATTGTTTAAACTGCATGGAGGAAAATCTATCGGTTGGGGAAGTAAAGATACAGGGTGTCTGGTAGCAGATTTATATTTCAAACTTAGATAAAAACGTAATAATTGCCACAAAGTTGCGTTAAGAGCATTGAACGATAGAATGGAAATACGGATTTTTCCATCTAGTAGAACACACTGTTCAAAACGGAACCTTGTGTTAACACCACACGCGGCTGTAAACTTGCTTCAATTGAGCTGATTCCTCGACGAATATTTTTCTTTAAAGCCTCAAGAGATTTTTATAAATCATTATAAATACTTTAAGGTAGCCCAATGGCGGCTGATCAGTTTTTGGGGTAAACTTTCTTCAAATTCATCAAAGCTATGTGTGCAGACGCCCCATCCTGTTGAAATTACGTGTGTGAAAAGTACGATGGATGGGCACGCAGGTTTGGCAATAAGAATTCCGTAGTCATCCGTCGATAATTTTCACCATCGACATTCGTCTCCTGCCTGGATAAGGCACACCAAATAGTTACCCTGGGACAATGCAATGGTTTTTAATGTTCCAATCAAGAGTTGCGGGATTTTGGAGACGACTAACGGCGATTTTACTTGTTAACGTGGCCGGTTAAGTGAAAATTAACCTCGTTGTTCCAAAAAATGGGATGTACAAACATTTTTGCGAATTTCATTAATAACCGATCTTGAAAGTGCCGTATTGAAAGTCGCGGATTTTTTCAAGCAGTTCAATGTTTTCGGGAGTCCTTGAAGATCGACTGGGCGCTGGCCATGGGACATCATAGCTGAAAAGTTGCTCAGAGTCTCTACACCTACGAACAAATTAAACCAATTGCTCGCCTAATACCGAACTTTGAACCATTCGCACAACATGTTCCAATCAACTCAGCCATAGCTGTTTGATGCGTTTTACTATGTCGATGTCAGTGTATAACTCACGCAGAATGGTCCAAAGATATTTCGTAGAATCTTTCGCTCAAAAACTCCTACAATATCTTCATCTGCTTGTGCAAGTGCCTATGACTCAGAACCATATAATAACACGAATAGTATAAGCGTTTTGTAGAGCGTAATTTTAGTTATTACAGAAAGTGCTTAGCCGCCTTTTGTTCTTCGGCCGTACAGTTCGTATGTGGAATTTGCTTCCCGCGGAATTTCTCCAGTCAATTACAATATAGGAAAGTTGAAATCAAACAATGCTCCATATATCACCCACTCCATAATATATTTTCCTAGTTCCAACACAAAACAATGCATTGTATAAGTAGGGGTTATCCCTTAGTGTTGGTTCTACATAAAAAATGAAATGTTTAGGAGATAGAACCGCCGTGGTATGACAGTTAAGTCATCCGCCTAGCATACCAGAGGTCCCAAGTTCGATCCCTGGCCAGACCCACTTAAAAAAAAATAATTTTTCAAAAAATTCGGTTCACCTCATAACTCAGCTAGCAACTGGTTATTGAGTATTAGGCTGCGTAAAACTTTTCAAACTAATGCTTTTTCCGTTCGGAGCCGGACTTAAAACGTCACTAAAGGGGACCTATTAGTGAGTCTAAAAATAGAATCGGATGCAACTCATTGTCTGAGAGAAGTACCCCTTGTTCCATTTGGAATGTCGTGGGTATTATGTATGGTTGTTAGGATATAGAGACGGCCATGTTGAGGAGATATAGGCGGTCACTTTTTAGTCACTTTCTCTTTTCTGCAAAATCTATCTGAGCTTTCGAACATTAACGTTCGTAAAATAGTGTTAATATTTGTAGCATTTGACTAGCTCAAACGTGCTCTTGCAAAATTGTAGTCAAGAGACCATTTTCAGACTCTAATGTTAGGTTTATATAACTCAAGCGGCTGACGATTGAGTGAAATTTACATGTATTTTGTTTTTGTTACAATAACAAAACACATGTAAATTTCACACAATCGTCCGCCGCTTGAGTTATATAAACCCCACATAAGTGACGCCGATTTTGTCGTCAGCCACCTACTTAATCTTAAATATTCCGCCTTCTATCTAGAATATAAGAAAGTTAAAATTAAGGGTTCTCAAACTCTACTCCTCTATCCTCCTTCCTATAACCTATTTTATTAGTTTCAACACAATGCAAGTGTAAGGGTGGAATGCTGGTCCAATAACAAAATTTAAGAGTATATTTTAAGACGATTTCTCTTTTTAAAATTTTAGAAAGAGAAGATAAATATAAGAACATTCATTCTTTAAAACTTATAGAGACATTTAAAAAAACTAAAGAGGGATTTATATTTAAAACTTTGATAACGTTAATGACATTTCTTATCAGTTTCCTATTAAAATATTCTTCTGATTTCATTACAGCTGATAATACTCGAAATCCATGAAATAATATTTAGAATTTTAAAATATTTACTCAGTTCTTGGCAGCAGTTTCGAATATTAACAAGTAGATTTAAAAAAATACCCCCTAAGGATCAAGTTAAAACAAAAACAAAAAAAAAAAAAAAAGAAAATTTAAAAAGACCTATAAATATATCAACATGATTAGAAAACTAGTGATTCCCGGCAGTAAACTACAAAAAATTTCCTTATCTTCAATTGGCCAAAGAAATTTTGCTGCACATGCTACAAATGAGAAGGTCGAACGTACAGCTCTTTATGACTTTCATGTCAAAAATGCTGGTAAAATAGTAAATTTTGGCGGTTACTCTTTGCCGGTACATTATGCCGATCAGGGCATCACTGCTTCCCATCAGCATACCCGCAAATTTGCTTCGATCTTCGATGTCTCGCATATGTTACAAACCTATGTACGTGGCAAAGATGCTGTCGAGTGCATGGAATCAATATGTACAGCCGATATTCAGGGAGCTGCTGATGGTTCGGGTTCTTTGACTGTTTTTACCAATGACAAGGGTTGTATTCTGGATGATTTGATTGTGAGCAAGGTCAATAGAGATCTTCTCTATGTGGTATCAAATGCTGCTATGAAGCAGCAAGATATGCAAATAATGGAGACAGCTGTAAATCAGTTTCGCGCTAAGGGTAAAGATGTTGCTATTGAATTTCTGGCTCCCTCGGATCAATCCCTAATAGCAGTGCAAGGGCCTACAGCGGTTGAGGCTTTAGCTGCTCTAACTCCTGTCGATCTTGGCAAACTGTATTTTATGAATACTATCGAGACTGAGGTAGCAGGAGTTCCAAATTGTCGCATAACCCGTTGTGGTTATACTGGTGAGGATGGTGTTGAAATTTCAATACCCTCCAAACGTGTTGAACATGTCACCGAGGCTCTATTGCAACAAACTAAACAACAGGTTAAGATGGCTGGCTTGGGGGCACGCGACTCCCTAAGACTCGAGGGTGGTCTATGTTTGTATGGCAGTGACATTGATAACAAAACCACACCCATAGAGGCTGCTCTCGCCTGGCTGGTGGCTAAACGTCGTCGCGTGGAGGCCAATTTTCCGGGTGCCTCGGTTCTTAACCAACAACTTAAGTCAGGTGTTGAACGCAGACGTATTGGTCTTAAACTTAACGGCACTGGCAAACCTCCACCAGCCCGTGCGGGAGTGGAAATTTTCAAAGACGGTGAAAAGGTGGGCGTTATTACCAGTGGCTGTCCGAGTCCTTCTCTAGGTTTTAACATTGCCATGGGCTATATCCAGGAACAATTTAAAAAGGCCGGCTGTGGCGTTCAATTAAAGATACGTGATCGTTTTTACGAGGCTGAAGTAGCTAAAATGCCTTTCATTAAGACAAATTATTACCTTAAACCCAAACAATAAAAGATTTTAAGCGAAATGACATAAAAAGAAATTAGTTTAATAAATTTTAAAATAAACAAACAAAAAAAAAAAAAGAAAAGATAATTACAAATAATTAAATTTTTTATTGTATTTTTTTTTAATTTTAAGATTTGTTCAAATTTAAAAAAAAAAAAAGTTTATTTCAGTTTTATTGGCCCTAATTTTTGTTAATGACTCAATTACGACTCTTAAACACGTTTTAGAAAAACTTATGTGTGAGAATTTCATGGTTTATTTAATTTTTAGCGCCATAAGAGAATCTCTAAAGTTGGTCTTTTAGACTCACTTTCCTGGCAACTACTGTAATAATATCTCGGCTATATCAGTAAGTCAATTTTCGGCTTTAGCAAGAGAAATTTTAAACGAATGAAAATTTCTGTCGTCTTAATATACGAGGAAGGGTCAAAAAGACTCTGATATATAGAACTACAATTTTTGTATCCCTTCAAAAATTATGATTTGTCGAGGTCATTAAAGACTTAAGTTTGTAAGATGTAAGAAATATCTGTTTCACCGAGACATTTCTTGAAGTTTAGGTACAAGACATAGTCACTCGGGACTAAACCTGGAGAATAGGTCGGATGTGGCAGCAATTGGTTGTCCAATTTATGAATTTTTACCAATGAAACTGCACGTGTGGTCGCTAAGGTGACCAAATCTCATATGGGGGAAACATTTTGTTCGTCTGGGCCAAAACGATTCGCCTTTCCAGATATTGAGATAGCCAAAATTTGAGCTCAATTAAACGACGTCAACTCGTGCCGCTAGTAGATCAAAGTTTGAAAAATACCAAATTTTTGGTCAACAAGTTAACATATGGAGTTTAATTGAACTCAAATTTCGGATATCTCAATATCTGGAAAGGAAAATTGCTTTGTATGGTTCAGATGAACAAAATCCGACATAGAATTTATTTGGTCACCCTTGCATTGTCTTGGTTGTAAAGGTCAAATTGTGTCCTCATTGATTCGCCATAACAATTTTGTTTACTATGGACTATATCGCGAGCAGAGCAAAAAACTGTTTTGCGGTTCAATATCGAAAAGCATTTCTGAGAAAATTTTCACTAAAAGGTACAGGGTTCTTCTGTTATTCTTGAATCAAAGTGGAGCATAGGTCCTCAACCATCGAACTCTATTGTGAGATATAGTTTTCTGCCTGCAACTCCGTATCAAGTGACCTTCTCAACGTTCTAGCAGGTGCACCAACAGGATGGCCACTTCCCTGTGGATTCTAACGAAGAGCATGTCTAGCAATGTTGGTATTTGGCCTTCGAAGCGTGTTGCCTATCCACCGTCATTTCCGTTGACCTACCTCTACATAAGTAGGGATTTGGTTTGTCGCGTTTAGTAGATCTTCATTTCTTATGCTTTATGGATTCGCCATAAGCATTTGTTTGCAAAGGTTTGTAGGTGCTTATCGATGGCATTGGTCCGTTTACTAGTTTCGCATTCGTAACACAGGATGGACTTGACATTCGCGTTGTATATTCGATATTTGCCGAGATTTCCAAATAGCTCGTAGAATGCCATATGTAGGTTTCGCCTTGTTAATACGCTATTCAATATCCTCGTCGACGCCACCTTTTGTAGATACCAAACTTCCAAGATAATTAACATCCTGTCATAATCCAATCCTATCTATTCTTTTGCACATGATAGTAACATTTGCCATTCGTATTCATTTAATTATAGAGCGGATCTTCCGCAGATTGTGGCTATGAGACAAAACATGAATGAATCATTAAATCGCGATCTCGAAACCGTTTGCAAATGGGGACGTGTAAATAGAGTCGACTTTAATGCACGCAAGACCCAGTGTTGTATGCTTACGCATAAACGCACGGCAGATCATGTTACTTCATCTGTATCCATGGATGGTGTAAATAATCAGGAATCAGATGCTCTTGATGTTCTGGGCATGAGAATTCAATGTGATGTCAAGTGTCAAGTGTCGAAAGAAGCATTCAAGTGCCTAGGTTTTCTAAAACGGTGTAAGAGATACTTCACTCCAACTGATCTCCTTAAAATTTACACCACCTATATCCGACCAAAAATGGAATACAACTCTCATGTATGGGCCTGTGCTTTAAAGTCTATTTTGGAGTTTCTCGACCGCGTACAGGGGAGGGCGAAAGTGCTTATCGGCGACAGAAGGGTATCCAACTCTATTGAGTCACTGGAGCACCGCCGCAATGTGGGTTGTATAACACTGTTCTATCGGTACTACTTTGGAATGTGTTCTAACGATATCAGGGACCTCGTTTCGGAAACCCGAAGATTCTTACGCAGCACACGTCAATCCGTTAGATCACATGCATTTGTGATTGATTGTCCAGTGGACCGAACAACACACTATAGAGAAAATTCGTTCTTTAGCCGTACAGTACGCATGTGGAACTCACTTCCAGCAGAAGTTTTTCCTGACAGTTGCAATATAGGAAAATTCAAATCTAATGTCCACAAACACTACTCCCTCTTTCCTCCTTCACACAACCTATTTTCCTAGTTCCAACACAATGCATAGCATAAGTAGGGGTCATTCCCTGAGTGCTGGTCCTAAATAGAAGGAGTCCATTGGATGCCGCGTCTACCATTCAGAGCAATGCGCATTATGTTGTCGATGACGAGGATAAAAAGTAAAGGTGACAAGATACATCCTTGTCTTACTCCAGTAGTAACTTCGAACGGATTTCGCAATTTACCTTTGTTTAGAACTCTGTTGACACTGTCAAAGGCTTTTATAAAATCGTTAAACGCTAGGTAAATGGGGGTGCGGAATTCGTTAGATTGCTCTAGTACTATTCTTATTGTGTTGATTAGATCAATACAAAGAACGGTTCTCTCTGAACCCAAACTCGGATGTTCTATTAAAAATTTCTCGACTTAGTATTCTGCTCGGAATTGGAATTGAATCGACCTAACAATCATGAAGCCATGACTTTATTCGCTGACAAACACACCTTTGCATTCATTGGCGTCGATACACCCCAATAAACTCATTGTTTTGACTGCTGTTTGGTCTCCGGTGTGTCCGTCCACGGTTACGGAACAAATCAATCAGTGATTTCATGCAATCGGCTTATCTTGCTGCGCTAGTAATAATAAACTGGAGGTAAGCCCCGACAAAACGAAGCTAGTCCTTCTCGCCAGAATTTACAGGGTTGATAGTTTCAAACTACTTGAGATGAATAGCGTGCAGTTGAGATTGACCTCAGAGACTAAATTCTTAGATATTATCTTAGGAAGAAAGCTATCCTATTAATCAGGTCGAGCTTTGAGCTAGTATTGGGATAACCGTAGGCAGCCCTTGACCTTATATTATTATTTTTCCTATTGGAGCTCTTTATAAATAATATAACAACCAGAAGTTTAGTGAGATAACATGAGTCTGTTATACTTAAACACAGACGGGCACAGCAGATTACTGAGATTAATAGATCCCCATGGCTTGGAGTCAGGCTTAAAAGGGTCTGACTATTCAGTTAAGGAGTTACTGTTTAGCACCAGAAGTCGGATAAAACCGAGTGGAAGGATCTTCTTCACGGATGGTTCAAAAATGAACATCGGTACTGGATAAGAGGTTTTTCTGAAGAACGCTTTAAGAAATCATATAGACCTGCTGACGGGTACAGTGTCTCCAGGCAGAAATGTTTATCATATGGAAGGCCACAAAGCTAATCCCTAACATTTTAGCTTGAAACAGTGAAGAGACTATGTAGATATGTCGATAGGCGCTGTAAAGACAAAGCACCCACTCCAAACTAGTTAAAAAATGTTGATTAACCCTAATAAACCTATCACTCAAATATAGGATCAAACTGTGATGGGTTCTGGATCAATGTGACATTAAAGGCAACGAAGTTGCGGACAAGAAATGGCTTTAGACAAGATTTGAGTCAGAAAGTGACTGATATAGCTTCACCTATCTGTCACTTTTATGTGGGCCACAAGTCTTGGTGCAGCAAGGAAACAATAAAGACTTGGGGCAATTTGGTAGATTGCAGAACATCTAGGGCCTTAACCGGATCCATGCGGGACAAAAACTTTGCTATATCTTAATAGCATAAATTTAGGAAGATGTATAGGCATACTAGAAGGCCTATGTACCCTAAACTCTTAAATAAACAGATGGGACGGGAGCATTCCGGAATTTTGCAGACTGTGTTTAGATGATGACTGGTTTGTCACTCTGTCACTGTCCATTACCAGGGACTTAAAAATCTAGGTAAAAGAATCCACGAAGAACTTCAGGATATACAGCAGTGCAAGCTAAGTGATCTTGTAGGTTTTATAAATGGACTCGGATGGCTTAGATAGGCCTAGATTGCACTAAGCTGCTACCTCCAAAGCAATTAATACTATTACTTTTTACTCTCTGTCTATAACCTTCACTTTTTCAAGCCTTCAGCCTTCTAAATACTTTTCCTTTTTAGGCCTCTATTATTGAAAAATCAGAATGGATCCCAAGGGTCTCCAAGAAAATGCGTTGTTTTTAGGTCAAACTTCTGTCTAAATTTGAGCAAGCTGTATCATTTAGTTTGAGTTTGACAAATATTTGATAAATATTATGGGGATTCTGTACCATTAATTTCCACAGTAATAAAATAGTTTCTGAATTTCGATGTAGCCGTGAAAGCACGAAAGTTATCGAACATTCTGAATGACTGTTTGAGATCTCTACATTAACAAACAAAATCACAACATGGTTAAAGGTAGAAGGCTAATGCACGCGGCAAGCGGCTGCGGGCGGCAATCAGCTGTTTTTTGATTTGTCAAATTTGAAGCGGCAATGGAAAAAAGTAGAACTTTGTTCTATTTTTCCGCGCGGCAGATTTTTTTCAGTGCTGCCAGATTTAATTATATCCTACTCAAATATATTTTTATATGAATATTTTTGTAAACAAATGCACATTTTATGTACTGGCAATACTACGACCGCCCTCAGCCATATGTATTTTACATGACTCAGTGGTTTCAATCGGTCAAATATGGACCGATTTCAATGAAATTTGGTACAGTGATTTTGGTTTACAAAAGCAGTATCTGTTTGAAATTTTATGAAAAAATATTGATATTTTAGACCAAAATATCATCAAAATATCGGGAAGTGGGACCTATGCGAGAGGTACCATAAATAATGGACCGATTTTGACGAATTTCAATATCTATGAACAGAACAAAAAAAAAAGTCGGCAGAGTTGCCGTTTTTTATACTTTTAACTAAAATAGGTATTTTTCGATGTGGAGTTCTAACGTTGGTATGGCAGGTTAGTCATCCGCCTAGCATACCAGAGGCCCAAGTTCGATCCCTGACCAGACTCACTTGAAAAAATAAATTTGCAAAAAAGCGGCGGTTATTGAGTATTAGGCTATGTAAAACTTCTAACTAACCGCCGCTTTTTTGCAAATTTATTTTTATTTCAAGTGAGTCTGGCCAGGGATCGAACTTGGGCCTCTGGTATGCTAGGCGGATGACTAACCTGCCATACCAACGTTAGAACTCCACATTGAAAAATACCTATTTTAGTTAAAAGTATAAAAAACGGCAACTCTGCCGACTTTTTTTTTGTTCGGTCCATTATTTATGGTACCTCTCGCATAGGTCCCACTTCCCGATATTTTGATGATATTTTGGTCAAAAATATCAATATTTTTCATAAAATTTCAAACAGATACTGCTTTTGTAAACCAAAATCACTGTACCAAATTTCGTTGAAATCGATCCATATTTGACCGATTGAAACCACTGAGTCATATATATATATATATATATATATATATATATATATATATATATATATATATATATATATATTTATAATTATATATATACAATTTGGCTTTATTGGAAGGATAATTTTGTACCATTAATGTTTAAATATGATTTCGGGCATGTGGCCGCCGCGGCTGGCTCGAATAAAGCCAATTCTACAGGTCCAATTTTCAACTACTTTTTCGAGCATATGGGGCCGTATGTTGGCAATAACGCCACAACTGTTGGCTTTCAAGTCCCCTAACGTTCCTGGTTTGTTGGCGTTGACGAGCGACTTCACATATTCCCAAAGAAAATAATCCAGTGGTGTCAAATCGCACGATCTTGGTGGCCAATTGACAGGTCTATTCCGCGAAATTATGCGCTCATCGAATGTTTCCTTCAATAAATCAATTGTGACGTGCGCTGTGTGGCATGTAGCGCCGTCTTGTTGGAACCACAACTCATCCACATTCATGCCATCCAATTGGGGAACAAAATAGTCGGTTATCATGGCTCTATACCGGTCTCCATTTATGGTAACTGACTCTCCAGCATTATTTCGGAAGAAGTATGGCCCAATGACTCCACCAGCCCATAGAGCACACCAAACAGTCAGTTTTTGTGGATGTAATGGCGTCTCAAGGGTCTCATGTGGATTCTCTTCACTCCAAATGCGGCAATTTTGCTTGTTGACGTAGCCATTCAACCAAAAATGAGCCTCATCACTGAACAAAATTTTGCGATGAAAATCAGCATCGAGATCAATCTCATTTTCGGCCCATACACCAAAATCACGACGCATTGCATGGTCTCGCGGCTTTAATTCTTGCACAAGCTGGATCTTGTAAGGTCGCAAGCCAAGATCTTTGCGCAAAATCTTCCATAAAGTTGATGGACAAAGCTCCAATTGCTGTGCACGGTGGCGAATCGATTCATTCGGGTCCTCTTCAACACTTTGCTCTACAGCGGCAATTGTTTCTTCGGTGCGCACTGTTCGACGTCGCTGCGAATGCGTATTATCACATAGAGTAAACGTAGTGCGAAAACGATCCGTGGTTAACCGAATTAATTGCTCTGATGGACGATTATGTCGACCATAAAATGGACGGAGCTTGCGGTAAACTTCGCGAACTGAACCATTATTTTCGAAATAAATTTGCACGATTTGCAAGCGTTGTTCTTTTGTCAACCTGTTCATGATGAAATGGCAAACCAAACTAAATATTAATCACTTGACAGCTGACAAAATGGCCGCCAGTTAAAAAAGTGATGCCAACTTAAAGTTCTATACCTCAATAAAAAACACCCGATATATATATATATATATATATATAAATATATTTATATTTATACATATTTATCAAAAAATTTTCTATAGAAAATTTTTTTATCTAAAATTTTTCTATAGAAATTTTTTTATCAAAAATTTTTTTATTAAACATTTTTCTATGAAATTTTTTTTTATAAAAATTTTTCTGTAGAAAATTTTTTGGATCGAAAATAACTAAAAAATTTTTTAATATTAGAATTTATTTCTGTTTTGCAAAATATTCCCAATATTTACAAAAATATTCCCAATGTTTACAAAAATAATAGTGTCGTGGCAACAATGTTCGATATTACACTTCTTTGTTCTCTCGAACCATATATTTTATTGCTAGAAATTGGATTTTGATTTGTTTCTTGCCTATTTTGTTGTTGTCTTTTCTTTAACAAAGCGGCACCACCCAACTCTGTTAACATCCAAATTCCAACTGAATGATTTTAATACTCATTTTCACGATTTTTAATAATGATCGAGGTATTTACGAAAATTAAAAATATACATCGGCTACTGGTAGTATGGGCTGCCTACTCCTGGTTATGAATAATTAATCAGAATTGTTTCCAATTTTGTACCTTAGATACCTATCTAATACTAACTCGATCCACGACGATCCTACTAAAAAAGTTTAATATTCTATTTTAACAGATCGAAAACCTCGCATTATTACTAAATTTATAAACATAACTATTAAGAATTATGTTCATAAACCAAAAGTAAAAGCGTAGATTATCGACTGAACAAAAACAAAAATTTTTCAGTTTTCGGCTACTACTTATATATGCCGAACGACGGCTACAGCAAGAATGTGGGAAGTGAAGGTAGATGAAAACTGAAAAATGTTTGTTTTTGTTCAGTCGATAATCTACGCTTTTACTTTTGGTTTATGAACATAATTCTTAATAGTTATGTTTATAAATTTAGTAATAATGCGATTTTTTCGATCTGTCTAAATTGGGGATAATCCTCCTGAAGAGATGGCTTAACCAACCATCGAAACGCGTCGAGGAATTTGGTTTCTTCGCAAACATTTTTTGGCTTTTTATCAATAAATTGGTCTGTTACATTAATAAATAAATGTAACAGATTTGGGATCAAATGCAAATACACTTCTTTTTGAATTCTATTTTAACTTTAACATAAAAGCAGTTTAAAGACTATCCGCTTATTCATAAACGATCTATAGAAAATTTTTTTATAAAAATTTTTCTATAGAAAAATTTTTGATAAAAAAATTTTCTAAAAAAATAACAAAATTGTCGGGATGTAAATATTATTCAAAAAGAATGACTATTCGCATTTGATCCCAAATCTGTTAAATTTATTTTTTAATATAACAGACCAATTTATTGATAAAAAGCCAAAAATTGTTTGCGGAGAAACCAAAATTCTTCAATTAATAAATAAATGTAACAGATTTGGGATCAAATGCAAATACACTTCTTTTTGAATTCTATTTTAACTTTAACATAAAAGCAGTTTAAAGACTATCCGCTTATTCATAAACGATCTATAGAAAATTTTTTTATAAAAATTTTTCTATAGAAAAATTTTTGATAAAAAAATTTTCTAAAAAAATAACAAAATTGTCGGGATGTAAATATTATTCAAAAAGAATGACTATTCGCATTTGATCCCAAATCTGTTAAATTTATTTTTTAATATAACAGACCAATTTATTGATAAAAAGCCAAAAATTGTTTGCGGAGAAACCAAAATTCTTCAACGTGTTTCGATGGTTGGTTAGACCATCTCATCAGGAGGATTATCCCCAATTTAGACAGATCTAAAACCTCGCATTAATACTTATTTACAAATAAAACTTTTTTTTTAAAAAATTGTCTATAGAAAAATTTTTGATAAAAAAAAAATTTCTATAGAAAAATTTTTGACAAAAAAAATTTCTATAGAAAAATTTTTGATAAAAAAATAAAAAAAAATGGAGTAGAAAACTTTTTCTTTTTAAAAAGTTAGAACTACACATTGAAAAATTACCCATTTTAGGTAAAAGTATAAAAAAGGCAACTCTGACGACTACTTTTTTTTTTGTTCTGTTTTCTTTGCGCCGACCCGTGTTCATAACATGACGCCAAATGTTGATCCATTTTTTCCAAAACCACTTAAAATGTTTATTTTGATTTGACTCGAAACTTGAACCCAGTTTCATTTATAATTTTTAATAATGCATTTGTATGTATATTTATCTTCCTTAATAAACACAATTAATTTCTATTTATGTGTTATTTTTTTAATTACATTTTTGATTGTAATTAGATTGATCTTTAGACGATATTTAAGGGGTGTGAGTTCTAATTTTAAACGAATACAATTTCAAATTTAATTATTCAGTCAATGATTTTAATGCCATAAAATAAATATTGCAGCCAAATATCAAACGTTAAACACGAATTTGAAAACATTGGCTCTGTAGCCAGGAGATTTTAACAAAAGTATTGGCAAAATATAAGAAGCACTCTCGTATACGTAATTTAAGACGTTTGAAATTAAAAATCCAATTAAATTTAAAATCTAATTCAAACCTGAAATCGTACTACTCTTAATATTTTAAAATGTGCTCGTATATGTTAGATCTCAGGCTTTGTCATATGTTTGATAAGATGAAATTAAGTAATTTTGCGGGTTTTTTGGTTTCTGATCTGCGTCTGATACTCGTAGTAGAAAACAACCTGTTCACAACATTTTTGATGTTATGCCCTGATGACTGAGAATTACTTTTTTAATTACAATTTTATTCCTTCATTTAATGTTTTGGATTTTGTGTTGATAACTTTTAATTTCTGTGTGAAATCGTATAGTTTCTCAATGACAAGATCGATGGAATTCGCACAATTTAGCGTCTTAAGGCGAAATCTATTTTTCAGATTAGTTTGATTTGATAAGTTTGACGGTCTGATAACACTAGTTAACAAAATTAAGTTTTTTGCTTTACTTTATATCACCACCATATTTTTATACCCACCATCAAAAAGAATGGGGGGTATATTGAGATTGTCAATCCGTTTGTAATTTCCTTAATAAACCAAAATTGAAGTATATTCTGAATTCTTATGAAATTTTAAGACGATTAAGCGATGTCAGTCCGTCTGTCTGTCTGTTGTCGGCACGATAAAACCTTAACGAAAGGAGATAGGTCACTAAAATTTGGCACAAATATTCTTCATTTCTTGGAAAATTTTGACATAGAAATCGGGCAAAATCGGTTCGCATTTGACCATAGCTCCCGTATAACCTCGTCTAAGTTAATCCCTTATTTGCCAATAAATGACAAATTATAACAGCTTTGGTATCTAGAAGTTTTACATAAGCTTTAGGCAGCATATAAAATTTCATCGAAATATGTTCACATTTAACCATAGCTCCCATACAAAAAACTTACGGAAACAGCCTAAATTCCACCTAAGCCAGTGTGAAAAATTTTGTCACAATCGGTCACCATTTGACCAGTCGGTTTATGTCCGTCTGTCCGTCAGATAGCTCCTTAACTACAAAAGTTAGAGAGACAAAATTGTACAAAAGTACTTTTGATATTTAACAGAAATTGTGTACTGAAAATGGGTGAAATCGGTTTACATTTAGTTAGAGCTCCCATATAACCCCGCACCGGGAAACACATGAATGCTACAAGTGTAATAGCTATGACGACTAAATTTAGAATAGAGAAGTTTTATGCAACTATTGGTCAGTATATCAAATTTTATAGGAACCGGTCCATATTTGACTATAGCTTTCATATAAAAAACACTCCTAGAAACTAAAACAAGTAAGAAAGTGCTATAGTCGGTTAAGCCCGACCATACGATACCCTTCACCACTAAGGTCAAAAGCGTTATTTTTCCTGTATAAAGACATCATACAAACATTTTCTCAAAACTGTTATATTTAAAATTCCCATTATCTTCAGATTTACGAGCGTTTTAGTGATTTTTGTCCCATTTAGTGCGTTTTTAAAGAAAAGTTTGTACGGGAGCTATGGTCAAATGTGGACCGATTTTAACGAAATTTGGTACAGTGATTAAGGTTTACATAAGCAGTATTTGATTTAAATTTCGTGAACAAATATTGATATTTGTGGCCAATATATCAATTCCGGGAAGTGGGACCTATGGGAGGTACCATAAATAATGGACCGATTTTGACGAATTTCAATAGCCATGGTCCCTTTATCAAAAAAAAAAATGATCTGGGCCAAATTTCATCAAATTATCTTTAGAATTACGACCTGTAGTTTGATTACAAGGTTTACATGGGGGTCCAGCCAGCCAGCCAGCCAGACAGACGGACGGATGGGCGGACATCGCTAAATCGACTCAGAAAGTGATTCTAAGCCTATTGGTATACTAAAAGCACAAACTTATAATACCCTTTCCACCTATGATGGTGAAGGGTATAAAAATCTAGCAAATGCCAGTTAAAAGCTAGTAAATTAGAAACTATGACAGCTATGGCCACTAAAAAACAAGCTTTATATAAATACCAGCCAGTGTGTACAATTTTGTTACAATCGGTCAACATTTGGCTACAATTCTTATATAGATAATGGGTGTTTTTTTTAGAGGTATAGAACTTCGAATTGAAATAAAACATAAGAAAATCGTTTTAATGTCTATCAATTTGGCTTTATTGGAAGGATAATTTTATGCCATTAATGTTTAAATATGATTTCGGGCATGTGGCCGCCGCGGCTGGCTCGAATAAAGCCAATTCTACAGGTCCAATTTTCAACTACTTTTTCGAGCATATGGGGCCGTATGTTGGCAATAACGCCACGAATGTTGGCTTCCAAGTCCCCTAACGTTTCTGGTTTGTTGGCGTAGACGAGCGACTTCACATATCCCAAAAGAAAATAATCCAGTGGTGTCAAATCGCACGATCTTGGTGGCCAATTGACAGGTCCATTCCGCGAAATTATGCGCTCATCGAATGTTTCCTTCAATAAATCAATTGTGACGTGCGCTGTGTGGCATGTAGCGCCGTCTTGTTGGAACCACAACTCATCCACATTCATGCCATCCAATTGGGGAACAAAATAGTCGGTTATCATGGCTCTATACCGGTCTCCATTTATGGTAACTGATTCTCCAGCATTATTTCGGAAGAAGTATGGCCCAATGACTCCACCAGCCCATAGAGCACACCAAACAGTCAGTTTTTGTGGATGTAATGGCGTCTCAAGGGTCTCATGTGGATTCTCTTCACTCCAAATGCGGCAATTTTGCTTGTTGGCGTAGCCATTCAACCAAAAATGAGCCTCATCACTGAACAAAATTTTGCGATGAAAATCAGCATCGAGATCAATCTCATTTTCGGCCCATACACCAAAATCACGACGCATTGCATGGTCTCGCGGCTTTAATTCTTGCACAAGCTGGATCTTGTAAGGTCGCAAGCCAAGATCTTTGCGCAAAATCTTCCATAAAGTTGATGGACAAAGCTCCAATTGCTGTGCACGGTGGCGAATCGATTCATTCGGGTCCTCTTCAACACTTTGCTCTACAGCGGCAATTGTTTCTTCGGTGCGCACTGTTCGACGTCGCTGCGAATGCGTATTATCACATAGAGTAAACGTAGTGCGAAAACGATCCATGGTTAACCGAATTAATTGCTCTGATGGACGATTATGTCGACCATAAAATGGACGGAGATTGCGGTAAACTTCGCGAACTGAACCATTATTTTCGAAATAAATTTGCACGATTTGCAAGCGTTGTTCTTTTGTCAACCTGTTCATGATGAAATGGCAAACCAAACTAAATATTAATCACTTGACAGCTGACAAAATGGCCGCCAGTTAAAAAAGTGATGCCAACTTAAAGTTCTATACCTCAATAAAAAACACCCGATAAATGTGCAAAACTGCTTTTCTCTATGCCTTAAATTCTAATAAAGGTACGGTAATAGTTTTTGGTACACACATTCTCTTAAAATAACTTTATCCGCACTGCACTTTTGGTAACGTAGCTTTTAATGACTTTGGTCACAAATTTCTTATCTTATTATTATATTCTTAAACGAGCAATAATTGTATATATATATATATATATATATATATATATATATATATATATATAGAATGGCTATCTCGAAAACGGCTCTAACGATTTTGATAAAATTTGGACAGTGGGTATCTTTTTTGATGTATAGGTCGAAGAAGAAGGGACTTTTGGAACTTTTACCTCTAAGAGGGTAAAAACGGGTAAAAAGGGGAAAAAATCGAAAACGCTATGTCTCCTAAAGTAATAGGTATAGAAACAAAATTAAAATTACGTTTTAAACAGCTTTGAAAATAAGCGGACAGGTGTTTGGTACTTTTTTGAAACTATGTCCGATAGGGGGTAAAAAAGGGTGAAAATAGTTTTTTTGGCACCTTTTTAACTCACTCTTATATTTTAAACTAAAGAATATAGAAAGAAACTTGGTACTGCAATCAATAGATGTAAAAAAAACATGAAACATGTATTTGGTACTTTTTTGATTTTGGAGCCAAAATGGGTAAAAAAGGGATAAAATGATAACTTAACATCTCCAAAGTAACATGAATAGGAACATTATACATTATGTTAAATGCGTTTTAAAAAAATGTACCGAATTCAATTGGCACCAAAAAAGTACCAAATATACATATGGAACTTTTAGAAATTAGGGAATAAAAAGGGGAAAAATTAGTATTATTTTAAACAAATGAATGTTTGTCTGTATGTATGTTCTTTATAGAATAGTAAACTGTGAATTTGATTGTGTTATGCTCTTTAGCGAAGATGTTGCGGATAAGCCGGCGAAGGTTTTAAAGTTGATAAGACTAATTTCCGACAGATGGCGCCACTGAAAATTACTAAAAATTAATTAAATCGTAAACTGTACATTTGATCATGCTATGATCTTTAGCAAAGTTGTAGCGCATGAGCCGACGAAGGCTTTTTAGTTGGTATGAATAATTTCCGACAGGTGGCGCTACAGAAACTTACTCAAAGTCAATTTAATCGTTATCTGTACATTTAATCATGCTACAATCTTTAGCAAAGTTGTTGCACATGAGCCGACGAAGGTTTCTTAGTTGGTATGAAGAAATTTCGACAGGTGGCGCTACTGAAATTTACTCAAAGTCAATTTAATCGTATGCTGTACATTTAATCATGCTATAATCTTCAGCAAAGTTGTTACGGATAAGCCGAAGAAGGTTTATGAATTGGAATAAGCAAAGTCCGACAGGTGGCGCCACAGAAAACTACTCAAAATGAATTAAATCGTAAACTGTGCATTTGATCAGACTATAATCTTTAGCAAAGTTGTTGCGCATGAGTCGACAGAAGTTTCTGTTGATATGAATAATTTCCAAAATTATTCAAAATGAGTTAAACTGTAAACTATGCAAACTATGTGTTGGTCGGACAAAATAAATCAAATAATTCAAAATTAACTGAATATTTCTACAATGTCTTTCCTCTAAATTTATTTTAGCACTTTATAATATAAAATATATAAAAACTTTAAAATTTTCCTCCGAGCAAGGCTCGGTCTACCAGGTACTATATATATATACAATTATTGCTCGTTTAAGAATATAAGATATATATATATATATATATATAGAATGGCTATCTCGAAAACGGCTCTAACGATTTTGATAAAATTTGGACAGTGGGTATCTTTTTTGATGTATAGGTCGAAGAAGAAGGGACTTTTGGAACTTTTACCTCTAAGAGGGTAAAAACGGGTAAAAAGGGGAAAAAATCGAAAACGCTATGTCCCCTAAAGTAATAAGTATAGAAACAAAATTAAAATTACGTTTTAAACAGCTTTGAAAATAAGCGAACAGGTGTTTGGTACTTTTTTGAAACTATGTCCGATAGGGGGTAAAAAAGGGTGAAAATAGTTTTTTTGGCACCTTTTTAACCCACTCTTATATTTTAAACTAAAGAATATAGAAAGAAACTTGGTACTGCAATCAATAGATGTGAAAGAAATATTGAACACGTATTTGGTACTTTTTTGATTTTGTGGCCAAAATGTGCAAAAAGGGGATAAACTGATAACTTAACATCTACAAAAGTAATATGAATAGGAAAATTATGTTAACTGCTTTCTAATAAAATGTACCGAATTCAATTGGTACCAAAGAAGTACCAATTATGCATATGGAACTTTTTGAAATTAGGGGATAAAAAGGGGACAAAATTAGTAATGTTATAACTTTAAAACAAATGAATGTTTGTCTGTATGTATGTTCTTTATAGAATAGTAAACTGTGAATTTGATCATGTTATGCTCTTTAGAGAAGATGTTGCGGATAAGCCGGCGGAGGTTTTTAAGTTGGTAAACCGAATTTCCGACAGGTGGCGCCACTGAAAATTACTTAAAATTAATTAAATCGTAAACTGTACATTTGATCATACTATGATCTTTTGCAAAGTTGTAGCGCATGAGCCAGCGAATGCTTTTTAATTGGTGTGAATAATTTCCGACAGGTGGCGCTACTGAAAATTACTCAAAGTCAATTTAATCGTAAGCTGTACATATAATCATGCTATAATCTTTAGCAATGTTGTTGCAAATGAGCCGACGAAGGTTTCTTAGTTGGTATGAAGAAATTTCGACAGGTGGCGCCACTGAAATTTACTTAAAGTCAATTTAATCGTAAACTGTACATTTAATCATGCTATAATCTTCAGCAAAGTTGTTACGGATAAGCCGAAGAAGTTTTGTGAATTGGAATAAGCAAAGTCCGACAGGTGGCGCCACAGAAAACTACTCAAAATGAATTAAATCGTAAACTGTGCATTTGATCAGACTATAATCTTTAGCAAAGTTGTTGCGCATGAGTCGACAGAGGTTTCTGTTGATATGAATAATTTCCAAAATTATTCAAAATGAGTTAAACTGTAAACTATGCAAACTATGTGTTGGTCGGACAAAATAAATCAAATAATTCAAAATTAACTGAATATTTCTACAATGTCTTTCCTCTAAATTTATTTTAGCACTTTATAATATAAAATATATAAAAACTTTAAAATTTTCCTCAAAATGCTTATCATAAAGCTCCGAGCAAGGCTCGGTCTACCAGGTACTAAAATATTTATATGTGCAAAATTTGTTATTTGTCTTTCAATGAGCGACAAGTCAATATACCACTTCGTAAAGGAAGGAAAATGGTTGCTGAGTAGGCAAGGAAATAAATTGAAAAAAAAAAAATATTTTTTTTCGTAATTACTAAAAAAATGCCACGCGGAACTGAATTAACAGATGAAGAACGTGGATTGATCAAGGGAATGAATAAGTCCGGCATGAAAGTTGGCCAAATTGCTGCTTCAGTAAAAAGACACAGAAACACAATTACAAATTTCTTAAAAAATCCGGATAACTATGGTATTAATAAACGTAGCGGCCGAATATCCACCATTGATGATCGGAGCAAACGACGTATACAGCAGTTAGCAACCAATAGCCATATGAGCTGTAGACAAATAAAAGTGGAACTTGGTCTCAATGTTACTAAACAACGTGTGCACCAAATAATAAGACAAGATTTAGGTCTTAAATATGAAAATCGAGTGCCTAAACCACGCCTTAACTCTTAAGCGAACACCAAAACGTATCTACATAAGCGAAGCCCAGGGCCTAGCTGGGACTTCTTATATTTTGTATGGATTTAATAGGATTTTTAGAAAATTTTCAATAGAATCTTGTGTTGCGTTTTACATTATATTTGTCCTTACAAATAGCATACTTGGATTTGTTTTGTAAGACCACAGGACCGATTTCTTGCCTCAAAATGAGTTTAAGTTCCTATAAAAACTAAAAACTATTATATATTCTAATTAATTTCCTTCAATTTGCTTTGCCTAAATGGATTTCGAAAAGCTTCTAGTCCCAATCTACTAACAAAATTTGCCGTAACTTTTTTTTGCAGTTTTCATACTTTTATCATATATTCAGCCTTTTTACGGTTGTCGAATCCGTAATTTTGACTATGACAGTTGGTACTAGATCATTAAAATTGTGTTGTTTTCTTTAATCTAGTACTAACTGTCGTAGTCGAAGTAGTTTATTCGACAACCGTAATAAGGCTGATTATATAAGAAGCTTTGCCATTACGTAAATCATATTGTAAAAAAGTGCCAATGTTTATTTGTTCGATTTGTTTAAGGGTTTATTTTTATTTTTTTTTGCGATTGTCGATTTCAGTTCCATAGCTCTGAGATAGCATGGGTGTTGTTGTGGGTTGCCCGCCGCGAATTTATGTACCTTTGAAACCATCCAGCTCTTCCACTGTCATTGGATTCCAAATCTGCTGTTTCTCTTTATCATTTTCGTTTGATAAATCAGTAACATTTTGATTTTATATGCTGCATTCTCTATATATTAGTATAGGGCCTGGCTGGGCCCTGGTGTTACAAACATGAACAAACATTTTTGGAGAGTAATTACCACGCCCATAGGTAAAAAGTTGTAGGTTTTTTTAAATTTTTTTGTACAAAACACCTTCATTGAGGAACTCATAAAAGGCTATGGCGCTCCGCCTAAGATATCTGAGTTAAAACTATAAAAATCTTCAAAAATGCCTGGCCAGGCCCTGGTGTACGCTTAAGGGTTAAACAACATCATAAAAATGCACGTTTAGCATTCTATGAAAAATATAAGTTTTGGGATGAGGAATTTGAATCTGTAATATTTAGCGACGAAAAAAAATTTAACTTAGATGGACCTGATGGTCTCCATAAATATTGGAGGGATGTAAGACGCCCACGGGAAGAATGCCATAAACGTGTTCTTGGTGGGGGCTCACTAATGGTATGGGCGGCATTTTCATCAAAAGGCAAATCCAAAATATGCTTTGTGCCAAGCAAAATGAATGCAGAAATCTACATAGATTTATTAGAAAGCGAACTCCTTGATTTTGCCGGTAATTTACATGGCGATAAATGGATTTTCCAGCAGGATAATGCACCAATCCACGTGTCAAAGAAGACAAAGGAGTTCTTTAACTCTAAACAAATTGAATTGCTACAATGGCCAGCATTAAGCCTGGACCCCAATCCCATCGAGGACCTGTGGGGTATACTTTCTGCAAAGATTTATGCATCTTCCAAGCAATACGATAGCCTTAAGCAGCTAAAAACTGCCATTTTGGCTGAATGGGACAAAATTGATTTGCCTATCCTAAAAAAACTGGTGGAATCAATGCCGCGTCGCGTCCAGTTAGTAAAAATAAATAAGGGCAAAACAATCCCTTATTAATTAGTATTTTAAACTTTTTTCTCAAAACTAAAACATTATTTAGATATACAATTTAATATTAAATTATTTAAAAAAATTCATATTTAATTTAAATATGAATTTTGCACATATAAATATTTTATATGGAAAGTTAAAGAATTATATTTTTTGAGTTAAAAAATAATATTAGAATATAATTTGTTATTTTGTTTCTAGTTCTTTTAATAATAAATCAAACAAAAATACTACATAAAATTCTTTTTCATTGTTTCTCTTCATTAAAATTAAAATTGAAGACTTGCACATATAATTATTTGACTGAGGTATATGAGAGATATTTCTAAATTTAACACAACTTGATGGTGGGTATATAAGATTCGGCACAGTCGAATATAACACTCTTACTTGTTATTATACCCTTCACCAATAGGTGAAAGGGTATTATAAGTTTGTGATTCCGTTTGTAATTTTTTTATTAGTGATCGTAGACCCCATAAAAATTATACCGATCGACTCAGAATCGGGAGGAGAATCGATTAAGCGATGTCCGTCTGTCTGTCTGTCCGTCTGTCTGTCTGTCTGTATGTCTGTTGAAATCAAGTTTCTGAAGCCCCTGGAGGATGTTCTTACATAAATTATATATCAGATTTTAGGAAATTCTCCCGCAATGAACGCTATTAAATTTCATTAAAATCGGTTTATAAACACCGAAAATATCGAAAAAATACCAAAAATTAGACGAAAATTTTAAAATTTTTGATTGAAACACACTTTTAAATAACAAGAGAAAATAGATACTCCTGGTGTACATGTGATAATATGTTATATATCAGATTGTAGGAAATAGTTTCCCAAAAAAAAATTTTATCAAAATCGGTCCATAAACAACAGAGATATCGCCAAAACACTGAATTTGAAGTATCGCAAATTGCCCAAAGTTCGCATTAGAGAACGTTTGTTGAAAAAATGAAATGCAGAAATAGGAAAAACCATCCTCCTTTAGCACGGACCTACATAAATTTTATATCAGATTTTAGGAAATTCCCCCACCAAGCACGTTATTAAATTTTATCAAAAGCGGTCTATAAACAATTGAGATATCGCCATAACACTACATTTGATGTACAGCAAATTGACCAAAGTACGTGTCTAAGAAATTTTGTTTACATTTTGTAAGTATTGTTTCAGCGATATCTCAGGTGTTTATGGACCGATTGTGATGAAATTTGACATCGTTCTTTATGGGAGGATTTTCTAAAATCTGATATATATACTCCACAAATCTGATTATGAATACCATTCAAATTGTACCGATCAACTCAGAATCGGCACAAGAATCGATTTCGCGACCTCCGTCCGTCTGTTTGTTTGCCCGTCCGCCCGTCTGTTTGTTTGTCCGTCCGTCTACATGTCCGTCCGTCTACCTGTCTGTCCTTTTTTCTGTTGTAGTCAAGTTTTTGGAGCTCCTGTTTTGTCGATATCTCAGATGTTTATTTTGATGAAGTTTAATAGCGTCCTTCGCAGGGGATTATCTAAATCCTGATGCATTCTGTAATTTATGGTAGATATAATTTAGCGTTTAAGCGATGGTGTTTTGATCGACAATGTTGAAATTCAGGGTGCGACAATTCAGGAGCTCCACAAATCTGGTTTTAGCAGACAGACACACTGCATTTATCTTAATTTTGTGTCTGACTTTTGAACACTATGATAACATTTGAGAATGTATTATATATCAAATTATAGGTAATCTTCCTAGGAAGTACAAAAATGCAGCTAATTACATGATATCCGTTCAAAACCTGCATATGTATGTAAGTATCTCACATATCAACAAAAATTTAAATTTTTTAATTGCAATTGGGAGAAATCCGTTCACGTTTGACAATTGATCCCGTATAACTTCGCCTAAGGCAATCTCTTAGTAGCTAATAAATGACAAATTATAATAGATACGATGATGACATTTAGTATAAAGACGTTGTACAATATTGATATTCAGGACAATAGCGCCTAAAATAAACTTTCTAGAGGGACAACATTTGACAAAAGTATTTCTGATCTCTTGAAAAGTTCGATATTGAAAATGGGCGAGCTCTATTCACATTTAGTGAAATCTCCCATATAAACCCGACAGGGAATCGATTTAATGCTGATAAATTAAATCACATTAAAATTGCACAAAGAACTAGAGCAAAACTTTCCAAACATCCATCGGACAGATCGAAAGAACTATACATCCCAAATATTATTGATGAAGTGATCATTTTAATTAATTAACTAACTTCAAATTAATAAGTAAACTTTTCCGACAAAGCTGATAACCATCCATTCAAAAGCTATATATTTCACGTATGTATCTAAAACTAAGAGTGTATACCCTATAATTTTAAGGCTTATCATTGTTAAAGCTTTGACCGCTAACTTCAGAGTTTTACATAACTAATCAAGAACTTTTACTAGTTGGATAATTCGTACGAATTAAAGTGCACAAACCTCACTGGGCACAGCGTTTTTGGGTTGCATGTCAGAATACTTAAACTTTATCAAATCGATGTGCTATTGCAAATCTAAGGGCATCTACATTTTGAAGCATCTTTTCTGCATGGTTTATCTGGTCTATCGAACTTTATTAAATGTTCGTAAAATATGTGTCTATTTTATTTCGAAGCTACTGGCTGGCTTAAATATGCATTCTCTAGTAATCATTATCTTTCACAAAGGGACCACTTTAGAACCCAAGTGAAGCTTCCCTAACCAAGTGAAGCTTGCCCAACCTAACCTTTGGGTGCATAACTATTCTAGATGATGACGCCACCGAAAAGGTTTTCGTTTTCCGACTCTTAATTTTAAAGACTCTTTGCATATAATACTAGTATAACCAAATATTGCTACGAATTACATTAAGTACTTTTGGAACACCATTGGTGAAGGGTATCCAAGATTCGGCAAAGCCGAATATACCACTCTTACTTGTTATTCGTTATGGTCTTTTGATTATAAAAAAGGCCAACAAATTTTTTTACAAAATTCAATATTTTTGAAAAAGGCTGGTTCATCGATTTTATCACATCTTTAGAATGGATTATACGATTTTGTTAAAAGTCACAGAATGGAATAGCAAATTAAATTATCTTTCAGTCGACTTAAACAAATTTTGTATATGTTTTGCAGATTTGCCCTTCAAAATAAAAAATATTTTTTTTTTACAATCCATATTTTCCAAAAATCCATTAATAAATGATGATTTTATTAACAATAAATTAAATAAAGTGAAAATATATACAATTTTGCATTTTAACCATTTCCGTCATGTGGGCTAGGGTCTATGGAAGCTGGGGTCAACTGTAGACCGTTTTTTTTTTTTTTTCGAAATTTAACAACTTGATTAAATCCTCTTCGTGACGGCTATAATGCGTAGCTACTACAAAAAGGTGATGGTGCCCTCACAGTGGGTTAAACAAAAAATTTAAGGAAATAATTCAAGAACTTTTAAACGGTAAGCTCGATTATCATGAAATATGGCTATTGAGGAGGAGTATTGGAACTTAACTTTATAACTTTTAATCTGTAGACCTTTCAGTAGGGAAACAATATATCCTCAAAATAGGTCACCTTGGGTTTTCCGAAAATCTAGAAGTCACTTGTTGAACCCGAGAATAAAGATTTTTATGTGTACGAAATCTGATATCTACAAAAAACATTCAACAACAAAAAAATTCAACTTTTTGACGACTTAGGCTTAGAACCTTGATAATAACAGATCCAATTTGTTCCCGATTTTTCGGAAATTTGTTTTATTTTATTTCTAAGAAATGTATAAATCACTCAACAAAATAATTGTCAGATCAAAAATGTAATTTCTGGATTGTTTTAAATTTTCGAAAAACCTGAGGCGCCCTACTTTGGGGGCATATAACTCCCCTCCTCATAAGTCTACAGACTCCAAATTCTAAACTTAAACTCGAATACCTCCTCAATAGCCATATAAAATTTCATGATAATCACGTTTTTTTTTTTGGCGTCGATTGGTAATTGTTAATAAAACCAGGATCCACTATGCCAAAAGTGCTTTGAAGCGGCCGAGGAAGTGCATACTCTTGGAAAAGGAAAAACCATAAACAGCGAGTATTACTGTGTATTATTGGAGCGAGTAAAGCCCGAATTCGCTGCAAAACGGCCTTAGATAAAGCGAAACTAATTTTATATTTGCAAGACAAAGCGACGTACCTAAAAGAAACGCAACCACGGCTAAAATCAATGACTTACGCCTCCAATTGCTAACGCATCCACCATATTCAACCGATTTGGTTCCCTCGGCTTATCATCGAAGCGAGAAGTATTTTGCAGACCTTCCGGAAAATAACTTTTCGGGCGGTATCGAGAATAGGGTGACAGGAAAATTTTAGATTTTAAATGTTTTTCAACAGAATATTATGACACTAGTTCTAAAAGTTTAGCTCTGAAAATTTGAGCCATATCGGACAACGTTCTATGGGCGCGCGTCGGGTCCTAAGTTTAAGCGAAATTCTTTAATTTTAAATCGCAGGTATGGCGAAACGGTTCAAGATATCGACCTATTTTTTTCAAAGACATGAATTTTCGGGGAAAAACTGCAATAACTTTTAAGCTACCTCATGGCTTTTCGTCTTTCACGATTTGAAATAAAAATGCATTAGTTTTCTTGTAAAAATTATTTATTTTAGGTCTAAATTTCGCAAAAACCGAAAAATAACAAATTATTCCCCATACAAATGGGCTCTTAAAGTTTGGACCCGATGCGGTTAATAAGCAAACATCCATGTTTCTTCATCTATCATGATTTTTTCACATCTCTTAAAGCATCACGGTCCAAGTTTTTAATCATATCTTATACCATTTGACACGATCCTATTTTTTGAGCTATCGATATATTATAGAGCACTCAACGAGAACAACTATGTTTTCATTGAAAATCGAATGTATTGAAGTGGGACTACATTGGAACTGAAATTTTTGATGCCAGTTGCTAAAACATAAGTAGTACCCTTCGTACAACCTTTATTAATCGGTTTAAGTGAAATAAATACATATAAAGAGTTGGTGATATAAAATCAGGTTTTTATTCGTTATTATTATAATTATATATTATTATAAGTTATACAAAAATAAAGTACATACGTATAATATTTAACTTAAAAATAGACTCATATTTAATTTGTATAACATTTGTTTAAAATGTTTGTACTGGATATCAAACATTAACAATATTCCAATATTTAGATTTATCTACTTAACATGTACTAAGTACGAATTATATTACATTTTATACTACTTGATATATTACTACAGTCGAATAATATATCAAGTTCATGCTTGTTATTAACAACTCATCCATAAAATTACAATATTTTATTTAACTTACAAATTTGTTAATCTTAAATAAAAATTTGTTAATAAATTTTTTAAATTTCCTAATGTTGAAAATTAATCAAATTTTTTTTGTTCGTTTTAAAGAGTCTTCCAAAAGAAACTTCTGAACTTTTACATTTCATAACTACCCAATAAAATTGCTATAAAATTTGATACACTGACCAATAGTTGCATAAAACTTCTCTATTCTAAATTTAGTTGTCATAGATATTACAATTGTATTCAATTTGTCAGCATTAATGTGTTTCCCGGATCGGGATTATATGGGAGCTCTAACTAACTGCGAACCGATTTCGTCCATTTTTAATACACAACTTTTTCAAGATATCGAAAATAGTTTTGAAAAATTTTGTTCCTCTAGCTCTTTTCGTTAAGGCGCTATCGCGCATTTATCTGACAGACGGACACAAACTCCCTTTTATTTTTGTATTTTTGTGTTTTTTCGTAAGTTTTTTATACGGGAGCTATGGTCAAATGGTGACCGATTGTGACAAAATTTTGCACACTGGTTGGCATTGACATAAGACTTCCTTGCGCTAAATTTAGTGGCCAAAGCTACTACAGTTGATCATTTTTTGTCATTTAAGTGTATTTTCGGTGGAATTTAGGCTGTTTCCGTAAGTTTTTTGTATGGGAGCTATGGTTAAATGTGAACCGATTTCGATAAAGTTTTATATGCTGCCTAGTACTAATGTGATATACCAAATTTTATCATCATAGCTATTATAACTTGGCATTTATTAGCAAATAAGCAATTAGCCTAAACGAGGTTATACGGGAGCTATGGTCAAATGTAAACCGATTTTGCCCGATTTCAATACCAAAATTTTCCAAGAAATGAAGAATATGTATGCCAAATTTCAGTGACCTATATCCTTTCGTTAAGGTTTTATCGTGCCGACAACAAACAGACAATAGACGGACATCGCTCAATCGTCTTAGAATTTCATAAGGATTCAGAATTTTGGTTTTTACAAACGGAATGACAATCTCAATATACCTCCCATTCTTTTTGATGGTGGATATAAAAACGCTACACTCTAAAAGTTTTTTTTTTACATCTGACTTTTTAACTTAAAAAGTCATATGTAATTGTATATGTCTGACAAAAAAGTAGTTTTACAGAAGGTTTATAATATTCGGTCACAAAAGTAGATGTTATTTGCTTTTGTCATATCGCCTGTTTATTTTTTTTTTGAATAACAACAGCTGATGTATCCTATAGAAATTTTGTCATATGACTTTGCGTCTGACTTTTACAGAAGCAATGTTATTAAGATAACACACAATATAGGAAAATTGAAGTAAGAAAGTATGTAAGATCCGATTGCTTTCGACTTTGTTTATATCTAGAATTTCGAAACGGAAAAGGTACATTTTGAAATATAAAAGTTTCAGTTTTCAATTAGCACTAGAGAGTTTCTAAAATCTTTAAAATAAAAAAATTCTTTTTGGAATTTTAAATAAAAAACGCTAATAGGTACTACACTCTAACAGTTTTTTTTAACATCTGACTTTTTAACTTCAAAAGTCATATGTAATTGTATGTGTCTGACAAAAAAGTAGTCTCACAGAAGGAAAATTTTAATTCTTCTGTAAAACTACTTTTTTGTCAGACATATACAACTACATATGACTTTTAAAGTTAAAAAGTCAGATGTAAAAAAAATTATAATTTAAAATATTCGGTCACAAAAGTACATGTTATTTGCTTTTGACATATCGCCTGTTTATTTTATTGTTTTTTAATAACAACAACTGATGTCTCTTATTGAAATTTTGTCACATGAATTTGCGTCTGACTTTTTCAGAAGCAATGCTTTTAAGGTATCACACAATATAGGAAAAATTTTCAGGTCGTTCGTGGTCTAATGACACTTTAACTCAATATCTGTTAGTCTACTTTCACACTAGTCAGGTTTGGCTCATCGAGTCTTGAGTTTGTGTGACAAAAAGCTGACAGAATTGAAATTGATACAAACTTGACTGTACTATCAATTTTACGAAAACTTTGAAAATTTATATGAAATTTAAGGAAAATAAAATGAAAACTGATAAAGAATATGTTCGTGTGTGGACGTGAATGCAGGTTCAAAGAAATTTAAAGAAAAACTGATCAAGTAAACCAGATGCTTGTGAAAGTACAAGTTTCCGTCAAAATTGTGACTTCAATTGCATAAGAATTTGACGTTTGATCAAAAATTTGAAATCGTTAAATATTTTTTTTTTATCAATTTTTTGAATTTGGAAGCGGAAAAGGTACATTTTGAAATATTAAAGTTTCAGTTTTCAATATGCACTTGAAACTTTCTAAAATCTTTAAAACACATTTTTTTTTGGAATATTAAATAAAAAACCCTAAAAGGTACTACACTCTAATAGTTTTTTTACATCTGACTTTTTAACTTTAAAAGTCATATGTAATTTTATGTGTCTGACAAAAAAAGTGGTTTTACAGAAGGTTTATGATATTCGGTCACAAAAGTAGATGTTACTATCTTTTGACATATCGCCTGTTTATTTTTTTTGGAATGACAACAGCTGATGTATCTTATAGAAATTTTGTCATATGACTTTGCGTCTGACTTTTACAGAAGCAATGTTTTTAAGGAACACGCGACATGGGAAAAATTGTCAGGTCGTTTGTAAAAAAACATGTGGTCTAATGACACTTTAACTCTATATCAGTTAATAAACTACAAGTTTCAAGAATTTGAAGAATAAGAATTTGACTTTTGATCAAAAATTTGAAAGCATTAAAGATTTTTTTTTTTATAAATTTTTGTATTTTAAAGAAAAAATTAACGAAGATTTTTAAAATCTACTAAAAATACTGTAAACAATAACATTTATACCTATTGACATTTGAAATTTTGAACTTATCCAGCCTAGTTTAAGAATTACAAGTAAATCATAGTCTACGAGACTTTTTCTCATCGATCGCAGGATGTGTTTGTATATATTTGATCGATTCGGCAACATGTTTAGGTGCTTTGGGTATATGATCACCATTCGGATGATAGCCATCACTATCGGCCACATAGGTCCAGGTTATGGGTAAGCCCTCCAAAGACACATACTGCACTACACCACTAAAGCCATGCTCGTTGCCCGCCGCCTTGTTTGTTATACCGTTTGTGGTCTGAAATTCGTATTTAAAGTGTCCAGACTTATTGGCGGGCTTGTTGTGATAGTATATCGTTTGGGCATGACGATCTAGAGGTCGGGTGACCGCTGTACAATGGTTGATGAGGCAAAGGAAAAAGCATAAAAAGGCGATCAGCAAATAGATCTAAAATTGAAATTTGGGGAATTTTTTTAATACTAGACACTTTGATGATACATGCGATTAATTTTTGGTTTTAAATTAAGGCGTTGTTTCTTGATATATTTTTTTTTTGGATTTGTTCTCGTTTTAATACTCTTCTTTTGATAGGTATTTGATCATTTTTTGTCATAAATTGTTATCATTTAAATTAAGTTTTTTTTTGTATTTTTTTCTAAAAAACCAGATTTGCATTTGGCTTGGAACACTAACCTTGGAATATTGTTTTGGCATTTTTGCTTAGAACTTAATGTTAAATAATACAAAATTAAAATAATTTATTTCACTTGATTTTAAAAAAAGGAATTTTTAATTTGCTAAAAAAAAATAATAACAATAAATAAAAATTCTTAAGACCGAGCGTTCGATAATGCGCTTTCTCGAAAGACCGTTGTTTTCGTAGCGAAATTTGTGAAACAACTGCAAGTGTTTGAAGAAAAATTGAACTGAAATTTTTATAAATTTCGGGTTTAGCTTTTTTTTTGCTTTGCAAATTGTTGTATATGCAGGTATTTATGTCCAGAATTAATCACATCAAAATTTTTAAATTAAAAGATACGAGTACAAGACAAGACAAGACTTGTATGCTTTATCTTAGATATCTGCTTTCCGGTTCCCAGCACATGCTAAATATGATATAATCTTATCATTAATACATAAATATTTCTGTAGCCTGTTTCCTCAAAACATATTAACAGTAGCCACTGCAGCAGCCAGTCAGTCAGGAGTAGTTTGCAAACTTAAAGCTTCTGCAAATATTCAAATCTCTTTTAAAGTATAAGAGCTTTAAGCTTTAACTAAGAGTTCAACTAAAATTTAAAATACCGTTAGAAATTTCTCTTATTTTTTTAATAAGAGTTAAATAAAAACAATAATAAAACAATTATTTAGATTCTCTTGTGCTTTATTTACAATTAATTAAATCAGTTTTAATGAAATTTCCATATTCAAATATTTGTTAAATTATTAAATTGCGGTCTCGCCATTTGTGCTGACATTTACGATAATATCAAATTAAAATATTTAACACTCCATAAATTAAGAATATACAAACATTCGTGCATACCCTCATGCATATCGTTGCCTAAAATACGAAATGGCGTAAGTGACACAAAGTTTTAACTTTTTTATGGATTATATCATGATAAAAGAAATTAGTAAGGTATAACCGTTCTCTCTTTTGTCAGCCATATTAACTTTCTGACGTTTGATCGAATTATTATTTTCTTTTCTCAAATTATGCTACCATACTACTTTTGAAAATCCCAGTTTCTGTTTGCTATTATACTATAAACACAATCACGACTGCAGGCTACGGGCTACAACCTGTTAAAATTAGAATACATTTATTCAAATAGAAGTCATTTTTTTAAGCTTCGACATAGCCACACGACTACCGACTACCGTTGTAGATATTGACAAAAAAAATATATTTACATTTTATATATAATATAAAAATGTATATTTATGTAACTCTAACTCAATAAAAGTGAAATTTTACGCTGTCATAACTAACACGCTACATATGCTAGAGCTAAGTAGTTTATGTTATATAAAAGCCCAGTATATCCTGTATAAAATTCATTATATAAAAGACCATACTTATGTCTATATTATTTTAAGATATGCTAATTTTTATAAACAAAGTCGGTTGTAAAAATAAGTTTTGAGTATATGAGCTCTTAATCTTTATAAATCGGAAGAATGTATATCATTTGAATGATACTTTCAGTAGCTTTTGTTTGATAGTTCTAAAGTTATGCCGTATAATTTTTTAAATTTAAAAAGCCCATAATTCTCATACTATAAAAGATCACACCAAAATCTATCTATAAGAACATATTTGAAGATAAGTTTTTTAAATAAAATGTTGGTGAAAATAAAATTTTCTATCCCGAAAAGAAGCTGAAGAAACTGTAGCATAAATTATAAAAAAATATGTTACACAAAAATACTTCAAATATTATGACAAAATTGAATTGTCTCAAGTCTTTTTTTCCTTGTGCAGTCCGCTAAACTTTATTTTTAACGAAATGTTTACAATACATTACACATTATACGTTCAAAATTTCCTGATAATAATATTCCAATTTCTCAAATGTGGCAACGACTTTTATAATTGTTTACAAAAAACATATTTCAAATATTTCGCATTTACTTCAAAAATTTTTTTTGTAAGAGAGAACGGTTATACCTTACAATTTTTTTGCCATGGATTATATTATTATTTACTAGCTGATTTTACCCGGCGTTGCCCGGGTTGGTAGTTAAATATTTTTATTAATTTTTTAATTGAATCCTTTATTAATGTATACGCATATACAGTGGTGGTCACATATTTAGCACACTAGTTATGCGTTTTTTTCAAAACCGTATATTTTTCTGTTGGAGTAATAATTTTCTTTTTTTTTCCACGATGTGTAGCTTTTGGTGTGATCGACAAGTCCCGTTACTCTTTTTGTTATTCCCTTTCTTCAATTGCTTCATATATAATTTATTTGTTGGTAATACGTAATTGGAGCTGGACACAAATTTAGCACAAATATTAAACATTTTACATTTCTGTTATTTTTTGAATTTTTAATTAATTTTTGGTAAGTTTTTCATTATATTGTGTACAGTTGAAGGTTTTTCAGAAATAAAATATTTATTAGACATGGCCAAAAATAAATGGTGCACAGATACGCAACGACAGGTGATTTGTGAAATAAATTCGAGAGGATGTCCCGTAAGTGAAATAGCAAGTATTTTAAATTGCTCCAGAAAGATGGTAAAGAGTGCTCTAAATAAAATTTGTAGTTGGATTTTCTTAAATAAAAATCAAACCTTTTAATATAAAAACTCTACAAAATACGCAAATATAATGACATATCATGCAAAATCATTTAGCATTAAAATGTTTACTTAGTACTCGGGTTTTGCAAAATGATCGACTTTTTTCGGAAACCCTCCCATTAAAGATTTTACAGTTGCTTCTGATACCTTTTTGGAGCATGTGTTCCACCTGCGCTTAAAATCGGACATGTTCTTGGAAATCTTTCCTGTGTTCTTCAATTCCTTTTTTACCAGAGCCCAATACCTTTCCACAGGCCGAAGTTCTGGACAGTTAGGTGGATTTGCCTCTCGTGGTACAAAAATGACATTATTCTTTGAGTACCACTCAAGTGCCTTTTTTCCATAATGGCATGATGCCAAATCGGGCCAAAAAAATGTAGTCACTCTGTGCTCTCTTAAAAAGGGTAACAACCGTTTTTGTAGGCACTCCTTTATATAAATTTCTGTGTTTATTGTGCCAGATGCCACAAATACTTTACTTCTTTTGCCACAACTGCAAATAGCTTGCCACACGAGAAACTTCTTAGGGAATTTTGTTTGTTTTTTTGTGCGAAACTCTTGCCGAACATTGCCCCGTTTATCAGCAACATAAAAATCTTGACCAGGAAGTCGAGAAAAGTCTGCCAGTACGTATGTTTCATCATCCATCACACAACAGGTGTATTTTTTTTATAAAATCAGACTTCAGTTTTTTAGCTCGTTTTTTTGCTTCTAAGTTCTTTATAGCATTGCGATCTGGAACCTTTTGGACTTTGTATGTCTTCAGTCCAGCATAAGCTTTGACTCTATGTGCAAAATTCGTAGAACATTTCACCGTACGAGCTGCTTTTCTTAAAGAAGTGTTAGGCGCTCTTCGAAAGAGTCGCTCGACTTCTTTTGCCTTACCAATATCTGTAGGACCTTTTTTCCTCCCTGATCCAGGTTTTCTTTCAATGCTCAGGTTTTCCTTATACCGTCAGATGGCATTAGAAACCGTTCTTTTTAGCTATTTTTTTAAAAGTCCATGATGGATTTTTTTGAAAAGTTTTAATTATATTTTCACGAACTTTTTTTTCGCAGTTCATTTTGATTGAAATAACTATTGAAAATTAATAATTTCTAAAATAATAGTATCTGACATATCTATAGAAACTAACTTGATCAAAAAATAAATTATTTCTTGCACTATGGATAAATTTTGTCTAAAATAGTAAATGCATATTTTTTTTAGAACACTCTTTATATAATGCTTTGAGTCATATAAAAGAACACGGAACAATTAAAAAGGGTTCACGGGCACCTAGACCAAGCAAAACGATAACAAAAGAGGATTATTTAATACATAGAATGTCAGTGGCCGACCCTTTTTAGAGCTGCAGTGAAATAAATAGTGAAGTGTCATCAAAATACGGTATTGATGTCTCCGACAGAACGATACAAAGATGCCTTAATGAAAAAAATTCGCGTGGCTGTATTGTGCAACACAAGCCACATGTGTCAAAAAAGAATTGGAAATCACGAATTTCTTTCACCCGATAGCATTTGGAAAAGCCATTAGATTTTTGGAAAAAAACATACTTTGAAGCGACGAATCAAAGTTTTGCAGATTTGGATCTGATGGAAAGAGATATGTATGGTATCTTCCGAACATGCAGCACAACCCAAAGTATACGTCAAAGACTGTAAAACATGGTGGAGGAAATGTGATGGTGTGGCTTGCATTCTCAGGGCATGGAGTTGGTCCAATACACAAAATTGACACACGTATGGATCAACACGTTTATAAAACAAGTAAGAAAGCGCTATAGTCGGTCAAGCCCGACTATACGATACCCTTCACCACTAAGGTTCCTGTATAAAGATAAATATTTGCTAAATTTTCCCATCATAAAAACATTTTCTCAAAACGTATATTTTTATGCTGTTTCCGTCATTTGGACTTATATGAGAGCTAGGGTCAAATGTGGACCGATTACCTCGAAATTTGGCAGATTGATTACAGTTGTTACAAAAATTATGTATACAAAAAATAGACTTCCATTATCTTTAGATTTACGAGCGTTTTAGTGATTTTTTGTCTCATTTAGTGCGTTTTTAAAGAAGAGTTTGTATGGGAGCTATGGTCAAATGTGGACCGATTTCAACAAAATTTGGTACAGTGATTTTAGTTGACATAAGCAGTATTTGATTTAAATTTCATGAAAAAATGTTGATATTCGTGGCCAATATAGCAATTCCGGGAAGTGGGACCTATGGGAGGTACCATAAATAATGGACCGATTTTGACCAATTTCAATAGCCATGGTCCCATTATCAAAAAAATGATCTGTGCCAAATTTCATCAAATTATCTTTAGAATTGCGACCTGTAGTTTGATTACAAGGTTTACATGGGGGTCCAGCCAGCCGGCCAGCCAGCCGTCCAGCCAGCCAGACTGACGGACGGGCGGACGGACGGACGGACATCGCTAAATCGACTCAGAAAGTGATTCTAAGCCTATTGGTATACTAAAAGGTGGGTCTAAGACAAATATTTCTATGCGTTACAAACATCAGCACAAACTTATAATACCCTTTCCACCTATGGTGGTGAAGGGTATAAATATTCTAGCCGATATCATTATACCATTAGCAGAGGCAAAGATGCCACCTAGCTGGCGCTTCATGCATGACAATGACCCTAAACACACTTTACGTACTGTGAAGTGTTGCTTGGATTAGAGTCAAATAGATGTTTTGAAATGGCCAGCTCCATCTCCTGATCTCAATCCTATTGAGAAACTTTGGAATGATATAGAGAAGCATATAACAAGAGTAAAACCTAACAGCTCCCAAATAAGCGATACCTGGCTCTTGTGAAGAGTGTGTCTAAAAGATGTACGGCAGTTATACAAAATAAAGGATATCCTACAAAATATTAGGTTTTTTCAAGAAATTTTAATTAATAACTTGTTTTTGATTTTTAATAAATATCGTTTTTGATTTGTGCTAAAAATATGTCCAGTATTTTTTATGGGTTAGTTTTAAATAATTGCAAAAATAAATATAATTTTTAAAAAATATATATATATAAAAGGAATACGACTTCATCTTCGCATCACGTGTAATTGAATTAGGACTTAATATTTCCTATAAGAGATAACAGGTACCATTTGTGCTAAATACGTGACCACCACTGTATATAATATATATACGCCGTGGTATAGCAGGTTAGTCATCCGCCTAGCATACCAGAGGCCCAAGTTCGATCCCTGGCCAGACTCACTTGAAAAAATAAATTTTCAAAAAAGCGGCGGTTCACCTCATAACTCAGGTAGCCACTGGTTATTGAGTGTTAGGCTTTGTAAAACTTCTCTAAGTAATTCGGAGCCGGCGTTAAAACGTAGGTCCCTTTCAATGAGTCTAAAAAGAGAATCGGATGCAGCTCATTGTCTGAGAGAAGTACCCCTTGTTCCAATTGGAATGTTGTCGGGGAATTATATATATATATATATATATATATATAATATATATATATATATATATATATATATATAATATATATATATATATATATATATATATATATATATATATAAATATATATATATATATATATATATAATATATATTTATATATATATATATATATATATATATATATATATATATATGTGTATAATTCCCCGACAACATTCCAATTGAACAAGATGTACTTCTCTTAGACAATGAACTTGTACGAGCTACAGTTTTTGAGCTTAACTATGAACAAACATCCCGACAACGCCCCAATACATACAGGCCGTTTGTTCAACTCATAGGTAGAGTCCAAAAATGTCAACCTTTTGAATTTGTCATCATACTCGCACAACTTTATTATAATAAGCTAAGATGTTCGGACATGTTGCCAGAATATCGGAAACCCCTCTACCTAACGGGAGTTTCGGAAGCGAAACTAAGCGATATGGAGAAATCTTTACAAGGAAGAAAAATATCCGGAATATGTACATGGTGTCTGATGAGTTTTTGTATATTAAAAAAAAACTAGAAAAAACTTATTGCAAAGCGTCACTTCGTGTTTCATTGTCTCAATTCTCTATTTTCGTTAAAAAGTAAAAGTAATTACCTTTTTTTGGTAGCAGCTTTCATTAGCCACCCTGTACTTAAGTATCAAATTTCGATTTAAACTTAATATAATGAAACGCCTTATTAAAGACCCTTTACACATGAACAAATGTTTGTTTCTAACTATGATCAAATAATATATTTTTTATATTATTCCCATTGTGCAATACATTCAAATATCTTAATATTGTTTGTCTACAAGTTCTAAAGAAAGCAAGTTTTTAAAATTAATCCATATTTTAATATTATTCAAATATATCATTAGCAGGGTTGGATTATTCTAATCGTCTCCAAATTGCTTTAAGTTATTTTATACCTTTCACCACAATTAAATTGCTTAATGCAGCAAACAGGGCATAATAAGTTTGTGCTTAAGTATGTAACGCATAGAAATATTGGTCTGAGATGCACCTTTCAAAGTATAGGTCGCAATTTTAAAATCGGTTTATTATTTCGGGTACCTCCCACAGGTCTCGCTTCCTGAAATTGGGATTTTGCTTACAAAATTCAGTAAATTTAAAATATTTTTATTGCATAAGGGGAAAACGATCCGCATCTGCCCACAAAGTGTTCAACTTTTTTGTTTTTAAAAAAATGGGAGTATTTTGGGTTTGTCCAAATTTTTACCACTAAAAATTTAATTATTTAAAAAATTTAATGGAATAAAAAAGAGAACTAAAGCGTTTTCCATAGGAAAATGTCTGAATATTTAGAATTTTTACCAAATTTTGTTCAAAATTCAAAAATATTTTAATTTTTATTTACATCAAGTTTTTTTATTAAAAAATATATATTGACCCTAAACTGACATGGAGACTAAAATAACACTAAAACGATCTTATAAATTTTAAAACATGACTAAACATTGTAGAACATAGTACGAAAAACAATTTAAATATCATAAGAAAAAAATTTAGGTCATTTTAGTCTCCATGTCTGTATAGGGTTAATTTTTTTTAATAAAACGAGTAAGTGTTAATAAATTTTAGCATTTTGAACAAAATTTGGTAACAAATTCTTAATATTCTGTCACTTTCCTATAGAAAATGAGAAAAACTCCAAGTTCTGACCTTTGACCCGGGAAAGAAAGGCTTAAACTTTTCCAATATATAAAAAAATTGATAAAAAAATGTTTCTATAAGAATTTTTTGATAAGAAAATTTTGATAAAAAAAAATTCTCAATAAAAAAATTTTTGATAAAAAAATTTCTATAGAAAAACTTTTGATAACAAAAATTTATATTGAAAAATATTTGATAAAAAATTTTCTATAGAAAATTTTTGATAAAAAAATTTTCTATAAAAAAATTTTTGATAAAAAAATTTTCTATAAAAAAATTTTTGATAAAAAAATATAGAAGATTTTTGATAAAAAAATTTTCTATAGAAAAATTTTTGTTAAAAAAATTTTCTATACAATCATTTTTTAAAAAAATTTTCTATGGAAAAATTTTTGATAAAAAAATTTTCTATGGAAAAATTTTTGATAAAAAAATTTTGATAAAACAAAATATAGAAAATGTTTGATAAAAAAATACAGAAAAATTTTTGATAAATAAATTTTCTATAGAAAAATTTTTGATAAAAAAATATAGAAAAATTTTTTATAAAAAAAATTTTCTATAGAAAAATTTTTGATAAGAAAATTTTCTATAGAAAATTTTTTGATAAAAAAATTTTCTATAGAAACCTTTTTGTATAGAAAAATGTTTGATAAAAAATTTTTCTATAGAAAAATTCTTTAAAAGAAAATTTTCAATAAAAAAATGTTTGATAAGAAAATTTTCTATGGAAACTTTTTTGATAAAAAATTGTCTATAGAAAAATTTTTGATCAAAAAATATTTTATAGAAAGATTTTTGATAAAAAATTTTCTATAGAAAAATTTTTGTTAAAAAAATTTTCTATAGAAAACTTTTTGTTAAAAAATTTTCTATAGAAAAATTTTTGTTAAAAAATCTTCTATAGAAATATTTTTGTTAAAAAATCTTCTATAGGAAAATTTTTGTTAAAAAAATTTTCTATAGGAAAATTTTTGTTAAAAAAATTTTCTATAGAAAAATTTTTGTTAAAATAATTTTCTATAGAAAAATTTTTGTTAAAAAAATTTTCTATGGAAAAATTTTTGATAAAAAAATTTTCTATGGAAAAATTTTTGTTAAAAAAAATTTTCTATAAAAAAAATTTTCTAAAGAAAAATTTTTTATAAAATATTCTATAGAAAAATTTTTATGAAAAATTTTCTATAGAAAAATTTTTGATAAGAAAATTTTCTATAGAAAAATTTTTGATAAAAAAATTTTCTATAGAAACCTTTTTGTATAGAAAAATGTTTGATAAAAAATTTTTCTATAGAAAAATTCTTTAAAAGAAAATTTTCAATAAAAAAATGTTTGATAAGAAAATTTTCTATGGAAACTTTTTTGATAAAAATTGTCTATAGAAAAATTTTTGATCAAAACATTTTTTATAGAAAGATTTTTGATAAAAAATTTTCTATAGAAAAATTTTTGTTAAAAAATTTTCTATAGAAAAATTTTTGTTAAAAAATTTTCTATAGAAAACTTTTTGTTAAAAAATTTTCTATAGAAAAATTTTTGTTAAAATAATTTTCTATAGAAAAATTTTTGTTAAAAAAATTTTCTATGGAAAAATTTTTGATAAAAAAATTTTCTATGGAAAAATTTTTGTTAAAAAAAAATTTCTATGGAAAAACTTTTGTTAAACTAATTTTCTATAGAATCATTTTTTTAACAAAAAATTTTCTATAGAAAAATTTTTGTTAAAAAAATTTTCTATAGAAAAATTTTCGTTAAAAAAATTTTCTATAGAAAAATTTTTGTTAAAAAAATTTTCTATAGAAAAATTTTTCTATAGAACAAGTTATGTTAAAAAAATTTCTATAGAAAAACTTCTGTTAAACTAATTAAACATTTTTTTAACAAAAAATTTTCTATAGAAAAATTTTTCTATAGAACAAGTTTTGTTAAAAAAATTTTCTGTAGAAAAATTTTTGATAAAAAAATTTTCTATAGAAAAATTTTTGTTAAAAAAATTTTCTATAGAAAAATTTTTGTTAAAAAATTTTCTATAGAAAAGTTTTTGTTAAAAAAATTTTCTGTAGAAAAATTTTTGTTAAAAAAATTTTCCATAGAAAAATCTTGTTAAAAAAATTTTCTATAGAAAAATTTTTGTTAAAAAAATTTTCCATAGAAAAATTTTTGTTAAAAAAATTTTCTATAGAAAAATGTTTGATAAGAAAATTTTCTTTAGAAAAATTTTTCATAAAAAAAAATTGTCTATAGAAAATGATTTAGAAATCTTGTCTTACATTGAACATTAAGTAAATTTTTTGGCTGCATATCCTTAGGCGTGTCGTCACAAATTTTCGGGGCAAAATTGCAATAACTCTGAAACTACTTCATGTATTTTTAGTTTTGATGACTTAAAATAAAGCTACTTTAGTTATCTTTTATTTTACATTTAAAGTTTTTAAATAGGTTAATTCCTAGTGGTTAACGTTAAGGCAAAATTAAAAATAAACCCATTTTTCCCTATACAAAAAAGTTTAACACTTTGTGGCCAGATGAGGCAAAATTTGCATAGCACGTTTTTGTGTTACTTAGAACATTTCTAGGGGGAGTTACGGTTAAATTTCTCGCTTTCCTAAAATAAGGTGCAATCTAAAATTTATATTATAGAGTCTTTGATATAGGGTCGTTTTGAAAAGTCCCATAAAAAAACTTTTACTCTAATTTGGAAACATCTAATGGAGACTATCCAATGTGAGAAATCTAAGACACACACACGTGCTCTTGAATTGTATTTTTCATTAATCTTTAACCACTTTAATTTAACTTTTGACAGAAAACCAAGGCACAGTGGGAAGTTTTTAAAATAGAATGGAAACAATTCTGTAACTTCTAACCGTTAGGCGGAAAAATGGTTTATTTTTTATACCCACCATCAAAAAGAATGGGGGGTATATTGAGATTGCCATTCCGTTTGTAATTTCCTTAATATTGGCTCAAAAACCAAAAACGATATATATTCTGAATCCTTATGAAATTCTAAGACGACTGAGCGATATCCGTCTGTCTGTCTGTCTGTTGAAATCACGATAACGCCTAAACGAAAGAAGCTAGCTCACTGAAAATATAGTAAAAATATTCTTCATCTCTGAGAAAATTTTGGTATTGAAATTGGGCAAAATCGGTTCACATTTGACCATAGCTCCCGTATAACCTCGTCTAGGCTAATCGCTTATTTGTTAATAAATGACAAATTATAGCAGCTATGCTGATAAAATTTGGAATATAGAAGTTTTACATTAGCCCTAGGCAGTGTATAAAATTTCATCAAAATCGGTTCACATTTAGCCATAGCTCCCATACAAAAAACTTATGAAAACAGCCTAAATTTCACCTAAAATACACTTAAATGCCAATAAATCTAAAAGTATAACAGATATAACCACTAAATTTTGCATAAGAAAGTCTTATATCAATGCCAGCCAGTGTGCAACATTTTGTCGCAATCGGTCACCATTTGACCTAGCTCCCATATAAAAAACTTACGAAAACACAAAAATTCAAAAAGAAAAGGGGATTTATGTCCGTCTGTCCGTCAGATAAAATCGTAATAGCTCATTAACTACAAGAGCTACTAAGACTAAATTAGGCACAAGAAATTCTAATGTCAATGCCAGCCAGTGTGCAAAATTTTGTCATAATTGGTCACCATTTGACCATAGCTCCCATATAAAAAACTTATGGAAACACAAAAATACATAAAGAAAAGGTTGTTTATGTCCGTCTGTCCGTCAGTTAAAAGCACGATAGCGCGATAACGAAAAAAGCTAGAGAGACAAAATTTTACAAAAGAAAAAGATGTATATTGAAAATGGACAAAATCGGTTCAAATTTAGTTAGAGCTCCCATATAACCCCGCCCCGGGAAACACATTAATGCTGATAAATTGAATACAATTGTAATAGCTATGACAATTAAATTTAAAATAGGGAAGTTTTATGCAATTTTTGATCAGTTTATCAAATTTTATAGGAATCAGTCCATATTTGACTTTAGCTTTCATATAAAAAACACTCACGGAAACCAACAATTTTAGCAAAGGCCAGTTAAAAGCTATTAAATTAGAAACTATGATAGCTATGGCCATTAAATTTTGCAAGAATAAGCTCTATATGTATACCAGCCAGTGTGTAAAATTTTTTTACAATCGGTCAATATTTGGCTATAATTCTTATATATATAACATCCCCTTTTTATATCTACAATCAAAAAGATTTGGAGGTACATTCATTATATTAAGATTGCACCTATGAAATTAGATAGACATCAATCAATGTTCAGCCCAGACTTTATATATGATGAATGCAATAGGAATTCCTAACGAAATATATGGACCTGCCGTATTACTATTAACGTGTTTAGCCTAACTACATATTAACGAAAAGTATTTTACAACTTATTAATGTAAAACTATATCCGGTTATGAGACCGAAATTTGATCAAAGTAAATACTGGGGAAACCACTAAAATATTTTTAAATGTTGAACTATAAAGCTACGGCAACCGAATTTAGTCCAAAGGTTTTACCAACAATACCAATTAGCTTAGCGATATTTTCAGTTTTGGTCCAGATTTTGAATTAGCTGCTCCCTTGTAGATATATGAGATATGTTTCTAAATTTAACACAACTTGATGGTGGGTATATAAGATTCGGCACAGCCGAATATAACACTCTTACTTGTTTAATAATAAATTTAAGCACTTATAACTTTTTACATAGTTAAGCTTTTAATACACTTCTTACTAGTAAAATATTTCAAATTTTGTTCTTTTTTTAGAAAACTTTAAATCAAAAAAAAATCGTTTTATATATAGATCAGATATTTTTAGTAAAAAATCGGTACAGTGTGAGACTAAAATTGAAATTTTATTTTTTGAAGTCGAATATCTGTTAAACCGTAAGAGATAGTATAGGCATGTAGCTATGTTTTTTTGTAGATCTTTACCTATTTATTTGTTATATAGTATGATTTTTCAAATCGGTTGGAAAATGACAATTATATATCCGAGGTGACCTATTTTAGGGGCCGATTGTGCTGCCCCAGTATAGCCTACATTATACTGGGGCGGCACAATCGGCCCCTAAAGTAGGTCACCTCGGACTCATAAATCACTTAAAACGATACATAATTGTCATTTCCCAACCGATTTGAAAAATCATACTATATAGTTCAAAACTTAAGCTCCCCAATACTTCTGCTATATCCAAATAAAATTGTTAAAATCCGCCCAACGGTTTAGAAGTTACATAATTATTTTCATTCTATTTAAAAAACCATCCCACTGTGCAATGTATGGAGTGCAATATCTTTAGCTTTTCTCGAAGATACGTTGTGGTGGGTATATAAAATTCGTTACAGCCGAATATAAAACTCCTACATGTTTATTAACAAGTTGATTAAACAATAAAATTAGTACGATTAGAAATAATCATATTTTTCGTTATAACATATCTAGAACGAATTTAGGAATATTAAAAATTGAAACATGATTCTCCACAATTAAATTTAATATTTTTAAAGATTAACGTTTAAAGACCTTTTCAGGTTTTTTTTGATAGTAAAAATTTGAAACCAATGTCATCAGTTCTTAATAGTTATACCGGTTGTTAAAGAATAAAGAACTCCGGATATCAACAAATATTATTTTCTGGTTTGTTTTTCAAAATCACTCACTCAATCGCGATCATATACAAATCAGTTAACAATCATATTTGAATATTTTTCAAGAATTGAATTTCAAATTATATCAGTTATTGAATATTAAACCGTTATATTTTCACTATAAAAAATAGTCACCAAAATTTCGTTTTTTTTTTCTTATTATAAATACTTTTCACTTTTTTTTATTAAAACAAAAAATTAATGAACACTTATTTGGTAAATGTGTAAAAATTTATGAAAATAAAAAAAAAACTTTAACTTAAAACTAAACTCAAATAATAAATTGTACTTCCAAATTCACTGTCTAACCGTGAAAATTTCACTCACTCACTTTCACCCAATCACTTCTTATTTCAATTGATCCGAAATTTGGGGAGGAGCATGTTTTTTGATATATTCCAGTGATCGTAAAATGTAATCTGGAATTGGATGGGGACGAGGCAAATGACGACCGACAGCATGAAAACCCAACTCATCGGCTATATAACGAACCTCAATGGGATAACCCTCGGGTGAGGTGTAACTGTAAATGCCGATTGATTCTAAAGGGCTACCGGCGGCCTGAACATCAATGCCATTACTGGTGGCGTAGGCGTATTTGAAGACACCATTCTCATCGGCTGGGGCCACGCGATATTTGGTAATTTCAGCTTCCATTTCTGAGATAGCCAGAGTTTGTAAAGCCATTAAAGCCAAGGCGACAAAAAGTCTGATGTAATTCTAACAAATATAAAAAAAATCTGTTATTTTCAATAAATTCTTTTACATACAAAACTAAAAATAACTTACCATCTTTTTCTATTTTTATAATATTTTTCAAATGTTTATTGTTCTAATTTGTTAAACCGACTAACGTTTCGTTATTAAGGAAGTTAAGTTTTTATTAAAATTAGGCAGAATGTCTTTTTTTTAAATATTGTTTAATTTATTTAAAATGTATAAATTTATAAGGTTTTTGCTATTATTTGTTTGTTTTAAAATATGACCAAATCGTTCAGTCACTTGTTCGTTCGTTCATTCGTTCGATCGATCTTTTCCTAACTCGATATAATGATGATCTGCTGTTGACTGTTGGCCGCTGGCTCAAACTTTATTTTTTTCGCGTTGTTTAGTCTTGTAGAGTTTTGAGCGAAATGTTTTATGTTTTTTCTTAAATGTCGCCGTAGAAGACTTTTTTTGTTGATTCAAAAAATTTGACTATTTCCGTTTATTAGCATAAAAGTTGTTTTATTATATTTAAAATTCTTTTTTTTCATGAAATTTTATTGATGAAGTTGTTTGAAGCTTCTTTCGTTCAAGTCATGCACGTTTATTGTTTTTCATCGATTAGATATCGAGAGCTAGACGTACCCGTCATCAAGTGCTGCTATACCCGTTTGTCTATTGTTGTCTATACTTGTTCATTTCTTTACACGTGATCTACACGAAAATAGCCATATAAGTTAGACATAGCGTTAGAAACACAATTTTTAAAATATTTTTCAAAAGATTCAAAATTTTTCGTTTCAAAAAGAACATGAATCATTATCCCAAAATCATCCAAAATTTCTTTACTAAACCAAACTTGGAAATAAATTGTGTCTCAACTAGAACGCAATTTTTAAATTTGGCGCGATTCGAAGTGTTATTGTTTGACATTTGAACAATTGTTATTGTTTGCTAGTAGAAGGAACGAGGTTAGTAAAAATGGAGCTCTACACGAATGAACAACGCATTCTCATTGTGAAATTGTTTTACCAAAATGGTGAAAGTTTTGCGGCTACAGTTCCCAAATTGCGATAAATTTGGGGTCACAATAATGCTCCAATGGAGTCAACTGTAAAGAGAATGGAAATGGATAAATTTGCCAAAACAGGGTCTGTTAGTGATGTAAAGACAACAACGTGCCTTCGACCAGGTCGTTCGACCAAAAATGTCGCAGTTGTATGTGATGATGTCGCTCCTAACTCCATCCACCTCAATTCAACACCGAGCTCAGCAAATTGGTGACTCCAAATCCAATATGCAGCGAATTTCGACAAAAGATTTGCATTTTCATGCATACAAAGTTCAATTGACTCAGGAACTGAAGACAGATGAACATGGACAGCGAAGGGAGTTCGTTAATTGGGTATTGGAGAGACAACATAAAAATGCTGATTTCGCCGATAAAATGATCTTCAGTGACGAGGTCCATTTCCATCTTGATGGCTTCGTCAATAGGCAGAATTGTCGCATTTGGGGTGAGGAAAATCCTTGAGTAATTCACGAGAAGCAAATGCATCCTCAACGTGTCACTGTGTGGTGTGGTTTTTGGGCTGGAGAAATCATTGAACCTTTTTTTTTATGAAATTGAGGCAGGTCAAGCGCAAACAGTCAATAGTGTTCGTTATCGTGAAATGATAACCAGTTTTTTCTTGCCTATAATTGAAGAAATGAATATGGAGGGCATGTGGTTTCAACAAGACGGCGCCACATATCATACAGCCAGAGAAACAATTCAATTGCTACATCAGTCATTTAAAAATTGCGTTCTAATTGGGACAACCAACTAAATCCTCAACGACTCTGTTTAACACCCTAAAATGTTGCTGAACGTCGTACGTGCATAAATCTGAAGAAAGCACACTAGAACGTACTTAGTGAATTCACCGACCACCACTTCATAGATCTGCAAGTACCCTCTAACATGCACAGAGTCTGTTTACCACCCTGATATGTTGGTGAACGTAGTAAGTACATAAACCAAAAGAATTCCTAAGTGAATTCACCGACCGCCACTGATATGACCACCATCCTGATATGTTGTTAAACTTCGCACGTACATAAACCAGAAGAAAGCACACTAGATCTCTAACTACCCATAAACCAGAAGAATTCTTAAGTGAATTCACCGATCGCCACTTCATAGATCTGCAACTATTCTCTAACATGCACCGACTCTGTTTACCATCCTGATATGTTGTTGAACTTCGCATGTACATAAACCAGAAGAAAGCAAAATAGAACGTCTTTAGTGAATTCACCGACCGCCACTTCATAGATCACCAACTACCCTCTAACATGCCCTGAGTCTGTTTACCACCCTAATATATTGGTGAACGTCGTACGTACATAAACCGGAAGAATTCTTAAGTGAATTCACCGACCGCCACTTCAAAGATCTCCAACTACACTCTAACATGCACCGACTCTGTTTACCATCCTGATATGTTGTTGAACTTCGCACGTACGTAAACCAGAAGAAAGCACACTAGATCTCTAACTACCCATAAACCAGAAGAATTCTTAAGTGAATTCACCGATCGCCACTTCACAGATCTCCAACTATTCTCTAACATGCACCGACTCTGTTTACCACCCTGATATGTTGTTAAGCTTCGCATGTACATAAACCAGAAGAAAGCAAAATAGAACGTCTTTAGTGAATTCACCGACCGCCACTTCATAGATCTCCAACTTGCCACTAACATCCACCGACTCTGTTTACCACCCTAATATGTTGTTGAACGTCGTACCGTACGATGTACCGTACGTACGACTCGTACGTACATAAACCAGAAAAAATCACACTGAAACGTCTTTAGTGAATTCACCGGCCGCCACCTCATAGATATCCAGCTACCCTCTAACATGCACGACGCAGAAAGAAAGTTTCTCGTAACCATAAACGCAATAGCCGCTCGTTTCATTCCGTTTTGAGTACTTTCCACAATACGCAGTGGGACTAGCAGTTGATCGTGATGCAATCCGCAGTACCAACCCAAACAATCCAATTATTGTCCAGTTCAACCATGATATCATAAGGTTGATAACAAGGCAAGCGGAACTTTGGCTTGGTCACCTGAAGAACTGCAACCTGAGCACATTAATTTGTAATTTTTGGTCCGCAGTTCGATCCCGCTCCATTCCTCGGAAAAAAGGATAATTATGTCGCGATTTTTGCAGTTAACTCTATATCCGATTCAAAGGCGTACTCGCGCTTTTTAAACCCATTGTTTATTGAGCACCCCTAGAGAGACAAGACAAAAAGATGTATATAGTTCGCAAACCACATATGGACACACCACAACTGTTTACATCAGTTGAAGTTGCCTTCTTAGGCAATTGGTTCCGGCGGAATATTCATGTAAATGTTTAGTCGAGTTCTTGAGAAGTCACGATGTGTGGAAAATTGGTAGAGTGATCCCACTTTTAAAACCTGAGAAACCCGCAAATGAGTATTAATGGTACAAGCCGATACCTCCTCTGTCACCAATTGCGAAGTCACTCGAGGGTCTACCTATCTCCCAGGTGGACCAGCAAACTACCACCAGCTAGTCACTAGCATGGATTCCGCAAAATATACAGCAACACCACAGCATTAACCGCCGTTATCATTTAGAACACACAAGACTTGACCCAGAAGAGCCCTGTTTAAAGAACGCTTCTAGGCGTTTGACTTGTCGAAAGCCTGTCTCCAGGACAATCTACAGTTGACAATGCCAACAGATTTTAAGAGATGAATAGTAAACTATCTAAGCGGTCGTTGTTGTTCGTAGAGTTTAGAGATCAACGCTCAAAACTCCGTAGAAGTTAACAGGGAGTTCCTCAGGGTGCTGTCCTGCGCCACTCCATTTAATTTCTATATCTCTCCAGCAGCTTCACCGCAAGGCATTGAAGTAATGGAGTGCGTGGACGACTGCAACATAATGACAACTGGAAATAATGTGAAAGTAAGGTGAATCGTTTTCTTAATATCGTCCACAATTTCTTCTTCGAACCAGAAGATAGAAGCAACTAAATCCTCAGTGACCCTATTTACAACCTGGACAAAAGAAATAAGACCACAGGTTGGCTTCGGGGTAGATGGAGTACCAATTCCGACCGTGAACTACCTGAATATTCAAGGAGTCACACTGCCAGTTTACTTCATCTGCACATGCCTCACATAAATTTCGATGTTAAAACAATTTCCTTAAAGCACTAGCCGAAAGTACTTGAAGAATGGACAAAGAGACCTTGGAGTCTACCTATAAAATTGTGGTCAGTGGTAAAGTATTTTGGTTTCAGTGTTGTCAGCGTCGTTAAGTCATACATACGAAAAGTTCAATTTAGCCAAAACGCAGCCTTAAGAACAATCACAGGCTGTTTGCAAGTTATTAGGGGCCTTTAGTATAGGAACACAACATCATGCTTATTTAGCAGTTCCGGTATGAATGCCTTCAGTAAAGATAATAGCATAAACGAGGATACCACACAAACTTGATCCTTTAGATAGAGCCTCTTATGTGGCAGAGTTGATTAACATTAATAGAAAGGCCATTAACTCCCCGATGAATGTTCTATCCATAGCAGAAGAAGAAATGAATTTGCCCTGAAAAACATGTCTTGTTCTCACAAAACTGAGATCGGAATAGAGCAACAGATTAAACATCTTTTGGTGCCGCATAGACCGCCAACCATGGGATGTAAATGGGATGCAGTTGTTGTCTGGGTTTCCTGCTAATAGGTAATAACTATATTTAATTCCTACTCGCACCTCCTCGTGGTACATCCTGGAAACCTGAGCAACCTAGTTGAAGATGCGGTAAGCAACCCTAGGTCAGGGCTAACGTTATCTTGGAGCCATTCCGACGTATTTGGTCTAACGGTCTAAGATAATTGTACTTGGTAAAGTACAAAACTGTAGCGTCTGTTCAACATGTTAGTTGCGGCTGCAAGCGGGCGTCTGTTTCGGAACGAGAGGCTAGCTTTACAAACGTGACTCTTGTCTTTGGACTTATCATCCATCGACTTAGCACTTACGATGTTTTAAGCCTGGAAACAAATAACATTACAGAATATACTACTCCAATCATGCGAGAAATCTCCTTGCTACGGCAGCTGGCACAAGGATTTTGGGGGTGCCTAATCTATGCAAGAACATCCTAATGAATGAAACCAGTTCAATCCGAAAGAGGCCTAAAAAGATGACAGAAGAAGGAGACCGCTAAATATACTTCACATAGTCCTTGGAAATTGTTCACTCATCCAGTGAAAGAAGCTTAATTTCTTGACCTAGATCACTAAAGAGATTCCCCGTAAAGCCAACTACGAAGTTGATATCCTCCCGTGAACGCGAATAACGCTACCATTTCCGCCTATTTACAAAAAAACTTGTTGGGCTGAGTTCAAAGACAAAATGCGGTAAGATCCAGAGAAGATGTATTTAGAACATGGCGTAGTAACAAAATCCAGATACTAATATGTAGGGCGTGTGAACCGCCGTGGTATAGCAGGTTAGTCATCCGCCTAGCATACCAGAGGCCCAAGTTCGATCCCTGGCCAGACTTACTTGAAAAAATAAATTTTCAAAAAGTGGCGGTTCACCTCATAACCCAGCTAGCCACTATTGAGTATTAGGCTATGTAAAACTTCTCTAACCCTTTCAATGCGTCTAAAAATAGAATCGGATGCAGCTCATTGTCTGAGAGAAGTACCCCTTGTTCCAATTGGAATGTTGTCGGGGAATTATATATATATATATATAATATGTAGGGCGTAGGTGATTAATGCTAAGGGTGGGCGATTCAGATCTATTGATTCGCTGGAGCATCGTCGCATAATTAGTTGTATTTCATACTGTATTATTTAGAACTAGTCATCCGCCTATCATACCAGAGTACGAAGTTCGATACCCGGACAGACCTCATAACTTAGCTAACCACTGGTTATTGAGTATTAGGCTATATAAAACTTCTCTAACTAATGCATTTGCCGTTCGGAGTTGGAGATAAAACGTAGGTCTCTTTCAATGAGTCTAAAAATAGAATCGGATGCAGTCCAATTGGAATGTTCCAATTGGAATGTTGTCGGGGAATTATATTAGTTCTATACAAATAGGTTCTTATATTTATGAATAGCCCTTTGATTAATTCAGAATACAGTAGTCGTATTCTGAATTTATCAAAACAATAAAACCCATGAATAGCCCTTAGATAGTAAAGAGACATTTTTATATTCTCAATAAAAGGAAACTTTTCTGATATATTTTGTTAACTGGTCGGGTCGTCATACTTGTCAATAATATCCATGGCCGCTCCTAATCATGCATTACACACTTTCCTAAGAGCTGTACGGTAGCAATCAACAATAGTACTTGTCTTCGAAGACCATCAGTTTGATACGCTTCGGTAACTTGGACTTGGAAATATACCGAAAACATATCTTGATGACAGCCGTTACCAGGCTGCAAGGGTCTATGAACCACTGGCTTTATTTCTTTTAGGTGTCAGTGGGTTATTATTGATTACCTTATGCCTAGACCTTAAAGAACCCAAATAAATGCCAGAGATATGTTAGAGATGTAGGGTAACATATTGTCGACTCAGACCTATTATTGATGTCTGAACATTAATTTACTATGTCATAATATACCGTAATTTTATAATTTATTCACTGAATCACCGATGCATTATTTGCTTTGCTTTAAGAAAAGTTTGCATTGAAATTGGCTTTAAACGGTCTAAAAATAACAAAAATTTTAGCTGCATAAATTAAAAAAAAAATAGATAAATTCTAAAAATTTTTTTTCAAAATAAAAAATAATAAAAAGTCAAGATTTCATTTGATTCAAAATTACCAACATTATTTATATAATAATAATGGGCTAGTGCATAAATGAAGTCGAACTTGACCGCTAATATATTAATTACACTCTTATTCATAATAATTTTGATTAAATACTTGTTTGTCGCATCGTTCCATAATAAATTATCCAAAATTATTGTAAATTTATTTATTATTAAAGCGTTTGATGGATTTTTTTATTTTTTTTTTCAAATTTCGGAATGTTTGATATTTTTGGACAAAAAAGTTATTATATTAAAATTTTTTATTTACTTTGACTTCATTTGAGTGATACTTTAACAATTTTGCCGCCAACCGGTTTTAAGTGATTTACATATACTCCAGATAATTTGATTAGGGGTTCAAAAACTTGTTTCAACATTTTGAATTGAATATTTATTAAAAGACTTTCCAACAAGATATTTAAATTTTTAAAAGCTTTTGAGTTTTCTTTAAATCTGCTTTCAAAGTCTGCCTTAAAAATCTTAGATGAGAATATGTTAGAAAAAGTTTATATTTTTAGAAAGTCTAGAGGAATATCTTATATCGGTAAGTTTGTATAATTATTTATTCAGAATGTCTTGTCAAATCACCATGGACTGATACAGCATTTAACAACGGAAATATTTTTATTTTGTCAAAATTTGGTTTTCTGTAAAATGTTCAAAAATTTCACAAATTGTTTCTAAAATAAAACAAGAAATGAGTACCTTATATTGCCGGTATTTTCTTAAGTACGATTTAAATGACTTAGTCGATGAGTAAATGAACAATTCCACGTCCAAAAATGATACCCTTTTATCTGTTTTTAACTTCCCATTGTAACAAGTACGAATTTGTCGCCCGTGCTAAGATGCTAAAAAGCTTTAGAGTTTTAATTTGATGAAAATGAAATCACCCCATTCTTATTTACACTTTGTTTCTTTTTATACAGGGTGTCTGGTGGCATTGAAAGCAGTAAACGGTGCGGTGGGAGGGTGGCGCCCTTGGAACTATCGATTGTGCGGATTTCGCAGTTGTCGAGTAAGCATCGCGTGTAGCTGCAGTGATATTTTTTAAGAGTAATAATTCTTACATAATTGCTCGTCGACAATTTCGTTTAAATTTCCTTATTCGGCGAATATGTGATGGATTCAGATGTGAAGATTCCGCGCAACTGTTGTTGATCTTTAACGTGGAACTCGTTAAAAGCTGTTTACATGAAAATCAGCGACTTTCAATATGGAAAAGAACAGCCACACTGGAACTTTCAAGAGCTATTATTAATGAAATTTTAAAAAAGGGTCTGAAGTTCCATCCTTTCAAAATTCAAGAACTAAAAGAAAATGACTTTGAAATAAGCAAACATTTTTGTGAAACGTTTTTTTTTTGGAGCGACGAGGCTCATATTCACTTAAAAGGAAACATTAACAAAGCAAACTGCCGTTACTAGTCTCTAAGAACACACAACCCTCGATTGAAATATCAAAAAAACATTGCATTGCCCCTGGATAGCTCTTTGGTGTGCCTTATCCACGCATGAGATAATTGGACCATTTTTTCGAAAGTTTTGAATACGTTTTGCCAAGCCTGCGAGCTCATCCATCGCACTTTTCGCACACGTGTTTGGAATAGGACCGGGTGACTACACACACAGCTAGAGCTTCAATAAATTTGTTTCGGGAAGATTTCCTAGAAAAACTGATTAGTAGCATTGGGGACATTTCATGGCCACCGAGATCACCCGGTATAACTCCCATGTAATTTTTTTATGAGGCTACCTCAAAAAGAGGGTTTATAATGGCTACCGCCAATTTCTTGATATTTCAGATCAATCTGTACGAGCAACGTCTTCGTACTAAAATTCTTGCAGCTCCTCTTGGAAGTAAGAGTTTCTGGTCGTTCGTTAAACGAGTTAAGAATAATGCTAGTTCTAGAATTTCTTCTATTTTAAAGGGTGGTCAAACCTTCACAGATCTGGTTAATAAAGCTTACCTTTTAGCTGTATTATTCGCAAGTAGTTCTCGCTTGCCGGAAAGTGCTCAACCTCTGCCCGAGCTCAAAAGAGTTTATGTAACTAGCTCATTGCCCGAGCTCACTAGAGTTTCTGTTAGCGAATCTCAACATAAACAAGTCTCCAAGGCCGGATGGTATTCCAGCACTGGTTTGCGTTTGTTAGCTAACCTCTTCAGCACCTTGTACTAGCCGGTAAATTTCTTCGGTGTTGGAAGGTTGCTAATGTTACGCCGATCGTCAAAATTAACGCCCAATAACAATTTGTTCTGCACTCTCCAAAGTTATGGAGAGTATGGTGGCACGGAGCACTTCTATCAAAACTTATTGCTTTTGGTATCGGTAATAACTGTTCTCGATTTATATCGAACTTCCTCAGAGATCGCACTATATAAATCGTTATAGATGGGATCTTATCAAACGAGTTCAAAATTAATTCAGGGGTACCGCACGGCTCTCTCCTTTCTCCTACTCTTTTTATTATTTTGATAAATGACATTCTACGTCAAACTCCCAATCCCATCTACTCCTTTGCAGATGATAGTAATATTTGCCATTCATACTCATTCAATCATAGACCAAGCCATTTAGATGTTGCGATTTAGAAACAGTTTCAGACTGGGATCGTGCGAATATGCTTACGCATAAAAGCACGGCAAGTCATATTACTTCATCTGTATTAATCGGCGGTGTAAATATTGAGGAATCAGTTGCTCTTGATGTTCTGGGCATGAGTATTTAATGTGATATCCGTTGGACAAATCACATTTTTCAAGTGTCTCGGTTTTCTAAAACGCTGTAAGAGATACTTCACTTCATTCTTGATCTGATGGAATACAACACTCATGAAGTTTTTCCGGTCAATTGCAACGTAGGGAAGTTCCAATGTCCACAAATACTACTCCACCTATCCCCCTCCTATAACCTATTTTTCTAGTTCCAACGCAATACATTTCATAAGTAGGGGTCATCGCCTGAGTGTTGGTCCTAAACATAAAAAACAGCGTTTTCAACTTGACGGAAGATATACTTTTTAAAAAATAAAATTCGCATTGTTTAAGTTTGAAAATATAAATCTGCTACCAGACACCCTGTAGTTAAGAAGAATTGCTCGAACCAAGGCGAATTTATATAGGTAGCGGCAAGAATACAAGATGACAAAAAGAAAACACATGTTGTTTTTGTAATTTTGCTTACATTTTGTCAGTTTGTTAATTTCAAGGCGAATTCATCAGCTGGGCTCTTGCTATCACTTAAATTGCTACCATTTTGTGATGTTGTATTTGTTGTATTCTTGCCACCACTTACACTATGGTTCGATCCAAGGCGAATTAATAGAGGTGGTGGTAAGCATACAACAAATACAACATGACAAAATGGAAACCCATGTTGTTTTTGTAGTTTTGCTTACATTTTGTCAAATTGTTGTATGTTAAATTTCAAGGCGAATTCATCAGCTGGGCTCTTGATATCACTTTCATTATTACACTTTTGTTCGAACTCATAAAAATTTGACGTTCGACGCCTTTAATCAAATATTCAGGGGTGTATAAGTGAATGTATTAAAAGTCATTAACTCTATATTTAGTTTTATGCATTTTCTGTTTGTTTCATTGTTTTTGTTTTATAACACAGTACGACAAAATCAAATTTTTTTGAGTACACATGAGTAATGTTGAGAGAATATGAAAATAGGCTTAAAATAAAGAAATACGTGTCTCGGCGTTTTGCTGTAGCACGTCAGAGTTTTAAGCAAATGGATTTTAAAGATTCGAAGGACCGTGGAGGTTCACTTGTAACGTAATACTATTATAAAAGGTTCTATAAAAATGGAATGGGTGAACCGATTTAAATGCTTGAGCCAGTTTTAAAATCGGATTTGTTTTTTCCGCTAGATGACGCCTTAATCTGCATGTAAAAATATCCAATTAGAAAAAATTAATAGTTAAGATATCATATTAAATAATTTTTGTATTTTTACAAAACATTGAATTACATTACATTTTTTGGATATTTTTTTATTTTACATGAAAATTAAAGCGCCATCTAGCGGAACAAACAAATCCAAATTTTAAACTGGCTCAAGCATTTAAATCGGTTCACCCATTTTATTTTTGTAGAACTTTTTATAATAGTATTTACGTTACAAGTGAACCTGTACGGTCCTTCGAATCTTCAAAATCGATTTTCTTAAAATTCTGACGTGTTACAGCAAAACACCGAGACACGTATTTCGTTATTTTAAGCCTATTTTTATATTCTGTTAACATTTCTCATGTGTACCAACAACTGTCGTACTGTGTAATTAATTAGTTTATTGGGTTAATAACATTTTTTTTTTTTGAATGGACCTCAAATTGAGGTGTAATTCCAGTCTATTTAATTTAAATTTATTTTAAATGTTAAATAATTGGTCTGAATTTTTAATGAAGATGTTTAGATGATAAATGCAGAGCTGTCTATACTGATCTATCTTTGTATCTCAAATTATATATTTAGCATTGATTTTTCATTTGCAGCTTTAATTAAAATTCAAGATGAAATTAAATGGAGTGATATCAATGAGGCCGATGTGGATGATGATATTGAGGTGTTGATTAAAGACCATGAATTTTGTTTAATGGGCTCTTCAGAAAATACCAAAACCAGCCATTACCATCATCACCACGACTGGGAGTGTAAGCAGAGATAGAGTTTTGAATCATAAATAACTCATATCTAATTGGTTTTTTTTATCGATTTTAGAAAAATACTGACGAACTGACAACTAGAAGTTATAGAGATAGCAACAATTTAAAAAATTTATATGAAAAAAGCAACTCAATGATTTTTAAAATAGTTTTCATGCAAACTTAATTAGTATCTATTAATTTGTGAAGTGATTGACTGAATCTAAGGCCTATTATACCTATGACATTTTTGAAGGTTTTCATGCATATAAAAATTAAGCGGAGGTCTAGTTTCTAATAAAAATTCTTTTAGTTGAAGCAATTTTTCCAAAGTTATTCTGGGAAAATATAACTGCAGTTTCTAAATGAATAAAATGTTAATAGATTTCATATAACAGAGATATAAACCTGTTTTATGTTTTGAATTGGATGTAAAGACAACCTAGAAAGTCTCATAAAATAACATAACACCTGGTTTTATAGTTTGTTTATAGTTTTCTTAAATTTAAATTTTTAATTTTGAACTAATTAGAATAAAATTTTTAGAATTCTAAATTACCGGTTTTCCACGGCTCTAATGAACCATTTTATGTTTTTTTTTTCTTCGCTATAAAAAACAAATAAAATTCTTAACCCTGGCTACACATTTTGAAAATTATTTAAAAAACCATACATTTTTGAGAATTTTATTTATTACTAGGAAAAAGTCATAAAATTTTCGAAAATGCATATTTTTTTTAATTACTTATGAGTTTTGTTTTTTTTTTGGCTTAAATTATTCGAATATTAAATCGTTTAATAATTAGTTTTTCTAAATGTTTATATTAATATTTTTTCGCCAAAAATTTCAAATAAAGCTAATATTAGTCACACAGATGTTAATTATTTCAAAACATAAACAAATTTTATTAATAGAGATACCCTACCATGATATGCTGGGCATTATGTGTTTTAGCAAATGTTTGCAACCCTCATTAGAAAGTTTAAAATTATTTTGAAATCCTCTATCAAAAATTATGGGGTATATTCAGATTGTCACTCAACTTCTACTAACTTACCCAAATGGCCTACATTTATAACCGGTTCAGGTCAAAGGCTGCTTACATTTAAGAATTCCATTCGCTGGATCTTGTGTGCATAATCTCTAATTTCATAGGCCAAGCTTTAAAAGATTTTCCCATACTTGGTCTTTCCATTGAAGTTTTGGACGTCTTTGTCTACAAGATCCATCGGGATCATTTGGCAACATTTTTTTGCTGGAATATTTTCATCCATGGGAGAATATAGACATCGAATATACCATGAGCTGTATGAGTTATACGCTGCCATCGACATAGATAAACGCATTAAGCAGGAACGGCTGCGTTGGTTAGGATAAATATGTTGGGCGAATGGATGAAAATAGTATTCGAAAACAATTCTGAGGAAACTCGTTAAAGGGGACGTCCGAAAAATCGACGAAAAGACCAAGTAGAGGTAGGCCTACGAAATTGGAGAATATGTGCACAAGATCGAAGCTCATGAAATTCATTAAGGCGTCTTTGTATGACACTTCACTATTTATTTCACTGGAGCTCTAAAAAGGGTCAGCCACTGACATTCTATGTATTAAATAATCCTCTTTTGTTATCGTTTTTCTTGGTCTAGGTGCCCGTGAACCCTTTTTAATTGTTCCGTGTGCTTTTATATGGCTCAAAGCATTATATACCATCTTTCTGGAGCAATTTAAAATAATTGCTATTTTATTACAGGACATCCTCTCGAATTTATTTCACAAATCACCTGTCGTTGCGTATCTGTGCACCATTTATTTTTGGCCTGGTCTAATAAATATTTTATTTCTGAAAAACCTTCAACTTTACACAATATGATGAAAAATTAACCAAAAATTAATTAAAAATTCAAAAAATAACAGAAATGTAAAATGTTTAATATTTGTGCTAAATTTGTGTCCAGCTCCAATTACGTTTTACCAACAAATAAATTATATATGAAGCAATTGAAAAAAGGGAATAACAAAAAGAGTAACGGGACTTGTCGATCACACCATAAGCTACACATCGTGGCAAAAAAAAAAAAAAAAGAAAATTATTACTCCAACAGAAAAATATACGGTTTTGAAAAAAACGCATAACTAGTGAGCTAAATATGTGACCACCACTGTATGTCAAATGAAATCGGAACCTGCGGCTAGAAATTTGCTGTTGTGATACAAAATATAAGCTTTTGTGACATCAGGCATGATAAACACAGAAATTTAAAAAAACGGAGTAGGTAAAAAATCGGTTTTTGCTTTTTCTGTGACAGCACAAAGTCACAGAGTGTTTGTGGCCCGATTTGTCATCGGATTGAGAAAAGTTATTGGGCTCTTGTAAAGAAGGAAATTAAGAAACACAGAGAAGGTGTCCCAGAACATATTCGATTTAAAGTTTAGATGAACTAACAAATAGGTTTCAATTTTGATATCGGATAAATTTGTACAATATTTCAATAAATTTTTATATTTTTAGGAAATTTTATGATGCATGGCTTAAGTTTTATTTAATATCTAGATGATATTGATGATCTTAAACTTAAGAACTTCTGTCTAATTTACTATTCGTTGTCTTTTTGCAATTCTATAGATTAGCCTAGAGTGATTAAAGATCGATCAAGTCCTAAAATGTTATCTGCTATTTATTAAAATATTCAGATTCTAGATCATTACGTCAAAACCGGAAGTCTCATCAACAAAAATATGTTGTTTTTGACAAAAATTTTATTGATTTTCTAAATTTTTTTTTTTATCAAAATATTATGATTTATGTGTGATCGTAAAAATCTGTATTAATTATCAATTAACAAAAGCATAAAAACCCAAAATAACCGTTAATTCAACGGTTAATAAACATTGAAAAAGCCATTATTCTAATAAACAAAATTAAATAAAAAATCTAAAAATATTCGACATGTGTTTAGTCCAATTTTAGCAAAAAGTATAATTTAATTTAAATATCAATGACTAATATTTAAATATTTATAAGAGTTTTTTATGATTGATATTATCTTTCGAACTACACACACACATACATACATACATACATAATTTTATCTAAAAATTGCTCATTCTTCTCGTAATCTGGAATAACTGCAATAATAACATGAATGAATAACATTAAAGCTTTTATTAACTGCTTATGAAAGTTTTTGTTTTCAAAAAAAATTTAAACGTTATATTTTTGTTTATGAAAAAGCTCTTCAAAAAGCTCTTTTTTGCACATCTGGAGTTACAATAATAAAAACAAGTAAGAAAGTGCTATAGTCGGTCAAGCCCGACCATACGATACCCTTCACTACTAAGGTCAAAGGTATTATTTTTCCTATATAAAGACAAATATTTGCTAAATTTTGCCATCATACAAACATTTTCTCAAAACTTATATATTTAAGCTGTTTCCGTTATTTGGACTTATATGGGAGCTAGGGTCAAATGTAGACCGATTATCTCGAAATTTGGCAAATTGATTACAGTTGTTACAAAAATTATGTATGCAGAAAAATTTACTTAAAATTCTCATTATCTTCAGATTTACGATCGTTTTAGTGAATTTTATCTCATTTAGTGCGTTTTGAGAAAAGAGTTTCAACGATTTCAACGATTTGTACAGTGATTTAGGTTTATATCGGGTGGTTAAATTTTAAGGGCCGATGTTGATTTTAAATAAAACACAAACTATTTAGGAAATTATTGTAATTTTATTTTATTATGATGTATTGGTATTACTCAATTATGTATAGAACAAAATATCGGCCAAATGGGCGCCGTGACCACAGCGACACACCTCCATCCGATGGTCCAAATTTACGATGACCCTGAGGCATAATGGAGGTTCTACGCCGTTAATGTGATGAATTATCTCATCCTTTAGCTCTTGAATTGTTGCTGGAACATTGACGTACACTTTTTCTTTCAAATAACCCCAAAGAAAAAAGTCCAAAGGTGTCAAATCACATGATCTTGGCGGCGAATTGACATCGCCATTACGTGAGATAACACGGCCATTGAATTTGTTGCGCAAAAGAGCCATTGTTTCGTTAGCTGTGTGACAAGTGGCACCTTCCTGCTGAAACCACATATCGTCCACATCCATATCTTCCAATTTGGGCCATAAAAAGTTCGTTATCATCTCACGATAGCAAACACCATTCACAGTAACTGCCTGACCGGCCTTATTTTGGAAAAAATACGGCTCGATGATGCCGCCAGCACATTAACCGCACCAAACAGTCACTCTTTGTGGGTGCATTGGTTTTTCGACAATCACTCTTGGACTCTCATTCGCCCAAATGCGGTAATTCTGTTTATTGACGAGTCCACTGAGGTCAAAATGTGCCTCATCACTGAAGATGATTTTCTTCGAAAATTGATCATCCACTGTTGCCATTTCCTGCCACCATTCTGCCCATTCACGACGTTTGGAATGGTCAAGAGGCTTTAGTTCTTGAGCCAAATGCAAGTCTTTATGCATAATGTTAATCAACGACGAGCGTGAAAGGTGCAATTGTTGGGTACGACGACGAGTTGAGGTGGACGGCTCTTCAGCCACACTATCGCGAACAGCAGCAATATTTTCTGCAGTATGAGCTGTACGAGAATGCACTGGTGTTCTCACATCTTCTACAGACCCGGTTTGCTCGAATTTTTCCACGATTTTTGCGATTGACCGTGATTTTTTTGGAAGTGCACGATATGCATTTTGATTTGAACGCCCATTTTCATAATAAGTCTGGATAACTTTAACACGTTGTTGGATTGTGTATCTCTCCATGGTTCAAATTGAGTAAGTATGAAATAGAGAAATGTCAAATAAAATTCAGAAAAAAACTTGGCGTTTAGGTGTGGTTCACATTCAACATCGGCCCTTACAATTTAACCACCCTTTATAAGCAGTATTTGCTTAAAATTTCATGAAAATGGGGAAAATATCATGGGACCATGGTCCCATTATCAAAAAAAAAAAAAAAAAATGATCTGTGCCAAATTTCATCAAATTATCTTTAGAATTGCGACCTGTAGTTTGATTACAAGGTTTACATGGGGGTCCAGCCAACCAGACGGACATCGCTAAATCGACTCAGAAAGTGATTCTAAGCCTATTGGTATACTAAATGATGGGCGTAAGACAAATATTTCTATGCGTTACATACATCAGCACAAACCTATAATACCCTTTCCACCTATGGTGGTGAAGGGTATAAAAAGCTAAAATCTTTTTACTAACACATGCATGAATATTTAGTACGAAAATAAATTTGCGTAAACTTTGACAGTGATGAGTATTTTTTCGCTTTTGGTACTTTTCGGTCTTCATATGTAGGTACAGTTTTTGTGCAGTGATACATATTAGTTTTGTCTGAATTTTTAAGATAATTTCATAGGACTATCACAATTAAAATTGACGGAAATTGATCGATCGTTACGGGTATTGTTTTTTTATTCTCGGATTTCGATTTTGACTACTATTGATGGTAGGGTTGCCAGACACAAATCCTGAAAAAGCTGGACATAAGAAAAAAAAAAGCTTGACAACCCAAAAATCAGCTGGACATTAATAATAAAAAACTTGCTTAAATAATTTGCTTCGATGAATCTTTATATTTTTGATAAACAGAAGTAATTAACCGCAGCGATATCGAGAGAAAATTAAATCGTCCGAGATAAAAAAAGCAATTTTTAACAGAAAACACATGCTACTCGCGTTTGTCGATGACATTGATATCATGAGACGCACATTGCGCTATTTGACTGCCGCCTTTTCAAGTATCGAGAAGGAATCTAATAAAATGGGTCAATGAATCAAATAAAAACTGCTGGTTTCTACAAGCAGGCAATCCTCAAGAATTGGATCACATGTGATCGTTGAGAACTATAGCTACGAGAATTTGTTTACCTTGGACCGCCGTCAACATAAATAACGACGTGAGTTTCAAAATCAAACGTAGAATCATACTTGCCAACAAATGCTATTTTGGCTTAAGCTGGCAGATAAGAAAACTCTTATACCACCCGTATTGAATCATGGGTACTTGCACAGGCAGAGGAAGCTATTCTTGCAGTTGTTGAGAGGAAGATTCTACGAAAAATCTTTGGACCATTTTGCATCAACAATGAATATCGAACATGAATAATGAGCAGTATGAGTTATACATTGACATCGACATAGTAAAACACATCAGAAAGCACCGGCTACGTTGACTGGGACATGTTCTGCGAATGTATGAAAATACTCCAACAACAAAAGTATTCGAGAACGATCCCGAATGAACTCATAAAAGAGGACGTCCGAAAATACAATGGAAAGGCCAAGTAGAGGAAAATCTTTCAAAGCTTGACCTACGAATTGTAGAATATGCGCACATAACAGGTTTTTCATATAGTCCATTTAAGTAAAGTAAGTTCAATGGGGAAATTTGATGGAGCGTAATTTTATTACAAATGAACTTGATCAAGAATCATGAAAAATACACTTTTGCAAAAGTTTTTATTGCATTCTTTTTCATAAAAATAATTTATAAAAATTAAAAATAATTTGAATTTTTAATTTTTTAGTTGGACAAATATAATTTTAGCTTGACACTGGACAAGCACTAAAAAACCTGGACAATCCAGTCGAATCCAGCATGACTGGCAACCCTATATATAGGGTTTGTGCTGATGTTTGCAACGCTTAGAAATATTAGTTTGGCTATACCAATCTACCCAGAAACGCTTTTTAAATCAATTAAACCATGTCCGTCTTGTTCGCAATGTTTTGATATGATATTTCCGGTACCTCTTATAAACTGTCTTTCAGGAATAGAGATTTCTGCTTTCGACCGAAAATGTCGCAGCTGTACTTGATGATGTCGCTCAAACTTCATCCACCTCAATTCGACACCGAGCTCAGCAAATCGGTGTCTCCAAATCCACTATGCAGCGAATTTTAACGAAAGATTTGCATCTTCATGAATACAAAGTTCAATTGACTGAGGAACTGAAGCCAGATGACCATGGACAGCGAAGGAAGTTCGTTAATTGGGTGTTGGAGAAACAATATGAAAAAGCTAATTTTGCCGATAAAATCAACTTCAATGACGAGGCCCATTTCCATCTTGATGGCTTCGTCAATAGGCAGAATTGTCGAATTTGGGGTGAGGAAAATCCTCGAGTAATTCACGAGAAGCAAATGCATCCTCAAGGTGTCACTGTGTGGTATGGTTTTTGGGCTGGAGGAATCATTGGACCTTTTTTTATGAAAATGAGGTAGGTCAAGCGCAAACAGTGAATGCTGTTCTGTATCGTGAAATGATAACCAGTTTTTTCTTGCCTATAATTGAAGAAATGAATGTGGAGGGCATGTGGTTTCTACAAGACGGCACCACATGTCATACAGTCAGAGAAACAATTCAATTGCTACATCAGTCTTTTCACGGTCGTGTTATTTCGCGTTTTGGAGACCAGTATTGGCCGCCTAGATTGTGCGATTTAACACCTTTAGATTTTTTTTGTTTGGGGTTTTTTAAAGTCGATGGTTTACGCGAATAAGCCGACGACTACTCATGCCTTAAAAGAGGAAATTGGACGCTGCATTAATGAAATACCGCAGCATTTATGCACAAAGGTCATTGGAAATTTCATTAAAAGATCGCGTGTGTGCCAGCAAAGCCGCGGCGGTCATCTGCTCGATATCTTCTTCCATACATAACCTCATTCTGTCTACTTTACGATATAATAAAGTTTCACGATTTTTTTTTAAATATCTGTGTTTTATTTAAAATTTATAACGTTTATAATGTGCCCTATTTAGTTTATTAGTGTTTGGAAGAAATATTGGAAAAGGATTTTCTTGAAGATTGCATAAATCTTTATAGATCTTTATGGGCGCTTCCTATTTTCGAAAGGATATCGTTTAATCGATTAAAATTTTCTTAATTTCTTACGATTCTTACTTATTTTATTAGTTAATAATAGATTAATTTCATTCCCTACTGGGATCCTCCAGATTTTGCGACTATGCTGCACAGATAGCGAAAGTAGTTCACTTCTTTTAGGCATTCCTGAAGAACGGTTAACGGTTATCTATTTGCACTTATAGCTTTTGGGATATTTTGTTTCTAAATTTGAAGACATATGTCGTCCACACATTCCAAATTCTCTAAGTGGCTACCAAGACAATTCTACCCCACAAATCTTCTACGCTCGAAGGTTACATGAATCATTATATTATCGACTCGCTTAGAAGATCCCCAAGACGGCAGTTTCCATTTTTGTATCAGGCTTTAAGGAGTGATATTAGTTTTTTCGGGATACCCTTACATCTAGAGTATCGAATACGTGGCTTTGGTTTATGGTATCAAATGCTTTTAAAAAATAAACTACGTTATATATAGGAATGAGCGCCATTCGAAAAACTGATCGGAAATTATAAGGAGGCCATTATGTGTTTGAACAATCCAGGTCAAAGTCCAGCTTGTTTGTAACACATACTCGGTGAAAGAGCAAAAACTTCTTCCTGGGCTGCAAGATTTCCTAAATGGACTTATAATGGGATATTTAAGCCGGATACTTATGTTTAAGTCTGACATGAGGAGTTATACGGAGATGTTGTCGAGCACTGGCGACTTGCCTTTCTTTAGTCTGTTACATGCGAGCATGTAAGTTTTGAATAGTTTTACAATCCAAATCTCAAGTTGCTCCGTTTTTTATAAAGGGTTTTTTCAAGAAGAGCGCTACAAAAGTTAAAAAAAAAAAACTAAAATGTTTTGGATCTCACTGAAATTCTATATTCCTGTAAAAGCACGTTTGATGTCATTTTGTATGCAACTAGATTTCTTTTGTATGGCCATCAAGGCACGCTTGCAGAAGTCCAGACGCTAAACCCAATTTTTGGCGGTTTTCAAGCAAAAATTGGCCGCTACAGCTGCGATTTCACTTTCGATAATCATACGAGGCTTATCAATCGTCGCTGGCTTGATGGCATAGACCATAGACGTTGCCCCACAGGAAATAGTCTAACGGCGTCAAATCGCATGACCGAGGCCCGGCTAATCGACTGGTTCATTTCGTGAGATAACACGTTCTCCAAACTTGGTTTTCGATAAATTGATTGTGACATTCGCTGTGTGGTGCCATCCTGTTGGAATCACATGTCCTCCAAGTCCATATCATCCAATTGGGGCCAAACATGTTCGGTTATCATTGAACGCGAGCGATTCCCATTCACAGTGACGTACCGATCTTAATCATCACGGAAGAAGTATGGCCCAATGGCGTCGCCGGCCCATAAACCGCACTAAACCGTGGAGTACGTGTGGATTGCTGCCTGACCAATAATATGTTTATTGACGAAGCCATTCAGCCAAAAATAAGCCTCATCGCTGCAGATGTTTAGAGCTCTTAACGCTGAGGCCACTGACTCTGAATTTCAGTAGTAAATTTTAATAATTTCGACTCGTTTCCATCATGAAATGGCAAACCTATCTAAAGAAAAGTGTCAAAAGAGCAGCAGGAAATATGACGTCGTCTGCTGTCCCTGTCGCTGTATTTTTGTAGCGTCCCTGTTGAAAAACCGGATATAATCAGGCCTCTTTCTGAATTTCTCAGGGGCTTTCCAGAAGACTTGGGTTTTCAGCACATCTTTCTCGTGGTTTAACTTTTTCTCTTGATACCAGCTCCTTTCAGTTTAATTCGCATGTCTGAAGAAACCCAAACTTTGTGGATTTCATTAGGTGGAAACAAGGTGCTTTCGTTTGGCAGTGTTTGTCCATCATACCATCTTTGTTGGTCTTGTCTGCTCTTAACTGCGTATTAAAGACGCTTATTAAAGTCATGACTCTAGATGTCTTGTTATACTCGTACACTCCTTAATTTGAGTTGTTTCGGATGTTTCTGTGGGGTGTAGCACCGTACGCAGGTAATTTTCCGGGCTCTAGTTCTGAATCTGACGAAATTATTCGGTCAAAATGTGGTTTTCATTCTATAAGTGCATTGTGAGCGTTTTTAGATAGAAGGAGTAAGTGGGTAAATCCATAAAAAGTTGTAACTCTCCCGATTCAGGTCATTTTGAATAACTATGTCCCATAAACAGTAACTAAGAAGCGAACGCAAATTCCAAGATCCAAATCATGATCAAAATTGTTGTTTTCGTTTTGGTAATTCAAAATTGAAAATGAATGGCTAGTTGGGCTTCTGAATCCGATCCTGGGTCTGTAGCTCCTAATGAGTCTAGAAGAAAGAGCTTCATCACAATTATTATCGTACAAACAAGTCTAACTAATTTTGAGAGTTTTGAGCGATTACGCACTAAAAAACGTAAAAGTTAATATAAAAGGAAAAAAAACTCTGGTGGATAAGTTCCGCTATCTGAATCGATTATATCGGGTGGTTAAATTTCAAGGTTGATTTTATATAAAGCACAAACTATTTAGGAAATTATTGTTATTTTATTTTATTTTATTATGATATATTGGTATTACTCAATTATATATGGAACAAAATATGGGCCAAATGTGCGCCGCGACCACGGCGGCACACCTCCATCCGATGGTCAAATTTTCGAAGACCCTGAGGCATAATCGAGATTCTATGCCGTTAATATGCCGAATTATCTCATCCTTTAGCTCTTAAATTGTTGCTGGCTTATCGACGTACACCTTTTCTTTCAAATAACCCCAAAGAAAAAAGTCCAACGGTGTCAAATCACATGATCTTGGCGGTCAATTGAATTTGTTGCGCAAAAGAGCCATTGTTTCGTTAGCTGTGTGGCAAGTGGCACCGTCCTGCTGAAACAACATATCGTCCACATCCATATCTTCCATTTCGGGCCATAAAAAGTTCGTTATCATCTCACGATAGCAAACACCATTCACAGTAACTGCCTGACCGGCCTCATTTTGGATAAAATACGGCCCGATGATGCCGCCAGCACATTAACCGCACCAAACAGTCACTCTTTGTAGGTGCATTGGCTTTTCGACAATCACTCTTGGATTCTCATTCGCCCAAATGCGGAAATTCTGTTTATTGACGAGTCCACTGAGGTCAAAATGTGCCTCATCACTGAAGATGATTTTCTTCGAAAATTGATCATCCACTGTTGCCATTTCCTGCCACCATTCTGCCCATTCACGAGGTTTGAAATGGTCAAGAGGCTTTAGTTCTTGAGCCAAATGCAAGTCTTTATGCATAATGTTCATCAACGACGAGCGTAAGAGGTGCAATTGTTGGGCACGACGACGAGTTGAGGTGGACGGCTCTTCAGCCACACTATCGCGAACAGCAGCAATATTTTCTGCAGTACGAGCTGTACGAACATGCACTGGTGTTCTCACATCTTCTACAGACCCGGTTTGCTCGAATTTTTCCACGGTTTTTGCGATTGTACGCACATTTGGACGATCAAATTGACCAAAAAAATCACGAAGTGCACGATATGCATTTTGATTTGAACGCCCATTTTCATAATAAGTCTGGATAACTTTAACACGTTGTTGGATTGTGTATCTCTCCATGGTTCAAATTGAGTAAGTCTGAAATAGAGAAATGTCAAATAAAATTCGGAAAAAAACTTGGTGTTTAATTATGGTTCACATTCAAAATCGGCCCTTACAATTTATCATAGGTGAACAAGTATATGAGTTTTCAGTGTCAACTTAATTCTCGTTTTCTATTTCGCTTAAGTGTTCAGTTAATAGATGACCTCAACTACTGACATTCAACAGTGGCGCAGAAAATACAGCATTCTATACTGCCACAAGTGCCACATAGTTTTTTTTTCTGAATTTCTACTAATTATTAATCTAATTTAAAAATCATTAATTTGCAAAATAATTGATGACATAAACCCGACTCGAACTCATAGCCTTCAAACTAAATACTGGTTCAACTTAAATTAATAACTTTCCACGAAATTGAAATTGTTTAAATTTTTTTTGCAGTTTTGAAATACAACCTTAATCTGATAATCCCCAAAGTCCACTTAGAATAATTTGTAAAATTTGGTTAAAAAGCTTTTATGTTATTAAAACCCCTTCGTATTTGAGTGTCTCCACTTTCAGTGAATCTATTTAATTTAGAACAAGGTTTTTTTTCGATTTGACATCGAAGGAGATGTCCTTGATTCAAAAACATATTAAAATATTTTAACTAATTTTTGGACATTGAAAATCTTATAATTGCTCTTAAATTGTTATTTAAATGACTTATTCTGACACTTATTCGCAATAGAATTAAAAACATTTTGATTATTATAAAAATTATTACAATATTTTTGTAAATTAGTTGTCAATATATTTTGAACGCGTGTTATTTTGGTAAATGTTGACATCTTGTTATATAATCTTCAGATTTATTATAACATTTTTTGTTCTGACAACGAAATATTTCATAACAAAGACTGACTGTCTGTCGCTCGCCTGTCCATTTTTTTTATCTATTCTTAAAGTTCTTTTTTATGTTAATGTAATTTTCATTAATATTCGATTTTATATGTTAAGAACAGAGTTGAGAAAGAATTAATTCAGCGCGTGGATATCGCACAGTGGCTATCATCAGAGAAAAAACGGGACATTAATATATATATATATATATATATATATATATATATATATATATAGAATGGCTATCTCGAAAACGGCTCTAAAGATTTTGAAAAAATTTGGACAGTGGGTACATTTTTTTAAGTATAGGTCGAAGAAGAATCGACTTTTGAAACCTTTACCTCTAAGAAGGTAAAAACGGGTAAAAAGGGGAAAAAATCGAAAACGTTATATCTCATAAAGTACATAGATGGGCATTTTTCAGTACCAGTACTTTTGCAGTAAAGAAAATATTGCAAAAGTACTGAAAAAACTTTACTGATTACTGAAAACGATTTCAGTAAACAGTAAATTATGAAAGGTTTATCAGTAGATATAAAATTTTACTTGAGATAAATTTGAATTTCAGTAAATAGCTCTGATCTGAAACTTGTACAGATCGATGTAAAAATACTTCCTTATTATTTTGGTAAAGTATCCGATTAATTGGTCTGCTAAGTTCAGAGATAAACATTAAAATCTTAATTGATTTCATGTAAATTTTATAATTACTGGTTACTGGTTTATAATTTACTGAAACGTATTTTCAGTAATCAGTAAAAATTTTCAGTATTTTTGCAATATTTTGTTTACTGCAAAAGTATTGGTACTGAAAAATGCCCATCTATGATAAAGTAATAGATATAGAAACAAAATTAAAATTACGTTTTAAACAGCTATGAAAATAAGCGGACAGGTGCTTGGTATTTTTTTGAAACCATGTCCGATACGGGGTAAAAAAGGGTAAAATAGTTTTTTTGGTACTTTTTTAACCCACTCTTATATTTTAAACCAAAGAATATAGAAAGAAACTTTGTACTGCAGTCAATAGATGTGAAAGAAATATTGAACACGTACTTGGTACTTTTTTGATTTTGGGGCCAAAATGGGTAAAAAAGGGATAAAATGATAACTTAACATCTCAAAAGTAATATGAATAGGAATTATGTTAACTGCGTTTTAATAAAATGTACCGAATTCAATTGGTATCAAAGAAGTACCAAATAAGCATATGGAACTTTTTGAAAGTAGTGTAGTATAAAAGGGGAAAAATGCTTATCATAAAACTCCGAGCAAGGCTCGGTCAACCAGGTACTATATATATATATATATATATAGTACCTGGTTGACCGAGTTTATTTTATTTATTTTGTCCGATCAACACATAGTTTGCATAGTTTACAGATTAACTCATTTTGAAAAATTTTGGAAATTGGTCATACCAACAGAAACCTCCGTCGAATCATGCGCAACAACTTTGCTAAATATTATAGCCTGATGAAATGCACAATTTACGATTTATTTAATTTTGAGTAGTTTTCAGTGGCGCCACCTGAAGTTGTTCATACCAACTAAGAAACCTTCGTCTGCTTATGCATAACAACTTTGTTAATGATTATAACATGACCAAATGCACAGCTTACGATTTAATTCATTTTGACTAATTTTCAGTGACGCCACCTGTTGGACTTTGGTCATTCCCATTAATAAACCTTCGTCGGCTTATCCGCAACAACTTTGCTAAAGATTATAGCATGATTAAATGTACAGCTTACGATAAAATTGACTTTAAGTAATTTTCAGTAGCGCCACCTGTCGGAAATTATTCACGCCAACTAAAAAACCTTCGCCGGCTCATGCGCTACAACTTTTCTAAAGATCATGGCATGATCAAATATATATATATGGCTATCTCGAAAACGGCTCTAACGATTTTGATAAAATTTGGACAGTGGGTATCTTTTTTGATGTACAGGTCGAAGAAGAAGGGACTTTTGGAACCTTTGCCTCTAGGAGGGTAAAAACGGGTAAAATAGGGAAAAAATCTAAAACGCTATATCTCCTAAAGTAATAGGTATAGAAACGAAATTAAAATTACGTTTTAAGCAGCTATGAAAATAAGCGGACAGGTGTTTGGTACTTTTTTGAAACTATGTCCGATAGGGGGTAAAAAATGGCTGGTACTTTTTTAACCCACTCTTATATTTTAAACTAAAAAATATAGAAAGGAACTTTGTACTGCAATCAATAGATGTGAAAGGAACGGTAAACACGTATTTGGTACTTTTTAGATTTTGGGGCCAAAATTGGTAAAAAAGGGATAAAATGATAGCTTAACATCTTAAAAAGTAATATGAATAGGAACATTATGTTAACTGCGTTTTAATAAAATGTACCGAATGCAATTGGTACCAAATATGCATATGGAACTTTTTGAAATTAGGGAATAAAAAGGGTAAAAAATTAGTAATGTTATACCTTTTAAACAAATAAATGTTTGTCTGTATGTATGTTCTTTATAGAATAGTATATATATATATATATATATATATATATATATATATATTTATATATATATATATATATATATATATATATATATATATATATACATATATATATATAATATGGCTATCTCAAAAACGGCTCTAACGATTTTGATAAAATTTGGACAGGGGGTACCTTTTTTGATGTATAGGTCGAGTAAGAAGGGACTTTTACTATTACTAAAGTAATAGGCATAGAAACAAAATTAAAATGAAATCGTTAGAGCCGTTTTTGAGATAGCCATATTATATATGTATATATATATATATATATAGATATATATATACATATATATATATATATATATATATATATATATATATATATATATATATATATATATATGTATATATATATATATATATATATGTATATATATATATATATATATACACATATATATATATATTATATATATATATATATACATATATATATATATATATATATATATATATATATATATACATATATATATATATATATATAATTTAAGGGGTAATAAAGGGACAGATTTGTAACATTCAGAGCTTCGAAAGGCTTAATTAAATATTAGCTTAATTCCTAGGAATTCAAAAATGATTTAACAATACCTTAAGTTTAATTCCCATAAAACAATTTAAAAAAATGTGTTGATTTTTAATTCTTAGTGAATTGATTCACATGGGAATTTAAAATCAACTTGAATGAATAAAATGTTTCTTCATTCCTCTACTCCAATTTGAATTAACATTTTTTATTCTTAATTGAAACCAGTCCAAATTGAATTAAAATATTTTTTGGTAATTCATTTTGTGCAAATCATTAGGGTGGATATAAACTAAAGATACTTGATTTTAAATCAAAAACTTAAATTCTGACTTTTTCGAGGGAAAAGTTTTTTAAACTATACCACTCATTGAATAAAAGTATATCAAACCAAAAAACGAAAATTGAAGTTATAATTTATAGGGTATTATTGGATCAAGTGCGATATACATTGTTTGTAAAAACCCTAGATATAAAATAGAACAAAATTTATCATAACCTATTAAAATATTCTTATGTTTTATCAGAAAGCATACACATTTAATAAAAGTATGCATGTATTCTTTAATGTTCGTTCAAAAAAACGGAACTACCCTAATGTGGCTATTTCACCGCAAACTTGTGTATATTTTGCATTTATTTGTTAAACTATAACTTTTAAAAGATATTTAGATATGCAGGAATATAGTAATATTAATGGTCCTTCGTTTATAATGACCTAATCTTTACCAGAAATTCAATCAGTGAAGGAATCAGCTTAATTAAAATTTTTTTCTAAAAAAATTTATAAAAATAATTTGTTTTTTGTGACATTAGTTTTTGTAAATACATACATATACACATGAAATAAAGATTAAAGGAAGTGCCACTTTCTTTTTATTTTGTAAACATTCACCATTTGACAAGAAAGAATATCTGAAGTTTACTCAAAAAATGAGGCTACCTTACTTTAAAAAAAAAATCCCATTTACACTCAGAAAAAAAATTAACTAGAATTTAGGAAAATTTACTAAATTTGAGGAAAACATGGTTGTCGTATGGCGCCAAGCCATATTTTACAGCAATTAAGTAAAAAAAAATCCCCTATTTTACTTGTAGAGTTTGGGGAAACTAAGTAGGTAAAGTTTTTGAACTGAGATCCACAAAATTGCTCCTAGTGGGTGTTTTCATATAATGTTTTCAAAGTCTATCGAGTTCTTCCCTAAACTTTTAGGAACACAAGCTGTGAATATTATCTCAAACGTCTCAGCAGTTTGCCCGTAATTCGTTATTCAGTAAAACACACGAGATATTTTTTAATTTTTATTTATTTATTTATTTTATTGTTTCCAATCAGAAGCCAAAAAGGCCTAGATTGAAAGAAAGATATACAGTATAATGGCAAAATTTAATATAACTAAATATTTTAAACAGAAAATATACTTGGAATTGTTTAATGATATAATTGAGATCTTATATGTTTTAGCATCTACAAAGCTGCAAACTACCAATTTTATTGACTATTTATTGAAAATATTAGTTATTTTAAGCGTTATTCATTATTTTTTTTTCAAACTACACATTTTAGTTTACAAATTTCCATAAAATAATCTACGAGTGTGGCAACGATCTGTGTAATATTGACAAAATATACAAACTTCAAAGATATTCTTTATAGTCAAAAATTTTGAAGTGGCACTTCCTTTAATATTTATTTCATGCATATACATGTAAAATGTGCTAATATGTAAGAGTATATTATCTCTGGTTTTGTTGTGTTGCTGCGAAATAATGGATTTTATATGTTTTGGAATCTGGATGAGATTATAGATTATGTGTACAAAAAATCTTTAGTTTTATGTGTATCTATATTTTATTTTAAATAGTTTTTCTGATCTTATGACCAATAACAAGGAATTTTTTATTTTTTTTAAATTTCGCCTAAGTCAACTTAATAAACTTTAGAATTTTTCCACAAAAATGTTATTTGTATATGCCCTACAGGTCTAAAAAACATTAGTCCCTTAGCAAGAAGATATATTACATAGCTGAGATACATACACAATTATGATGGAATTAGAATAAAATTACAAAATTCAGTACAATTAGAAAATGTATGTATGTCGATAATGAATAAATCACATTTTAATCATATGACTTTTCATACATGTTTTTTAGACAAAGTGGACTTGGTTTTGTTAAAATCGAGATGGAAATCATCTCAGCTTAAAAACCCTTTTTTAACCCAATAACTTAAGAAAGAGTCATTTCTTTATCCTCTAAAATGGGGACTTTTTTTCATGGGTATTAAATGATATTTAATCCCTAATGCAATCCTGAAACTTATTTTATGGTTAAGGACTTGTTTCGTTGAGATTTATTTTATTCAGCTCTTTTATAGGTATTATATATTTTTGAACTGTAGGGTTCGTTTGAATACATTTATTTTTGTATGCCTTTACAAAATGATTTCTTTATAAAATTTTTAATTATTTTTGTATAAGATTAAGAATTGAAATAATTTAAATTAAATCTAACTGATTTTAAATTCCCTAAGAATTAATTCTTAAAAGTTAAGGCTTATGACTTGATTCAGGTGAATGTATTATGGGAATGATATAAACACTAAAATAAATTTGATTTTAAAATATGGAATTAGGAATTGAGCCTTTCGAACCTCTGGTAACATTATGTCTCCTATATATATATATATATATATATATATATATATATATATATATATATATATATATATATATATATATATATTATATATATATATATATATATATTATATATATATATATATTATATTATATATATATATATATATATATATATATATATATATATATATATATATATATATATATATATATATATATATATATATATATATATATACAATTATTGCCCGTTTAAGAATATAAGATAGTAATACTAAAAGTCGATTTAAACCAGATATTTCTAAAATATTTTTGGGTGGCCCAATGGCTTAAAATTTTGGCAAATTTATTGCTTTGCTCCGATTAGAAATCGAATCGGCTTACTCCATTCAAACCAATTATCGAGCACTTTTTCAAGTGTTAGGGATCGTTTCTCGGCCATGGCATCACAAATGCTTGCGGGCATAAATAGCACAGTGCATATAAGTCTGCAAATGATCACTTTTTTGCAAAAATGACAGCGATATCTGTGAACTACGTCATAAATTATTTAAAGTAAAGCTTATACGAATATATCGGTCCATACTAGGGTTGCCAGTCAGGCTGGATTCGACTGGATTGTCCAGCTTTTTTAGTGCTTGTCCAGTGTCAAGTTAGAATTAAATTTGTCCAGCTAAAAGGTGAAGAATTGATTTTTTTTTATATTTTTATGAAAAACTGTATTTTTCTTTCTTTATTACTTAAGTGATAATGCGTTGTTTAATTAATTGTAATAAAATTACCCTCTATTAAATTTCCCCATTGTACTCTTAAATGGCCTAAATCAAAAATCTGTTAAGGTCAAAGGCCGAGCATATTTTAGAATCTATGCGCTTCAATCATGTGCGCATATTCTCCAATTTGTAGGTCAAGCTTTGAAAGATTTTCCTCTACTTGACCTTTCCATTGAATTTTCGGACGTCCTCTTTTACGGGTTCATTTAGGATCGTTTTCGAATACTTTTGTTGCTGGAGTATTTTCATACATGTTCCAGACAACGCAGTCGGAGCTGTTTGATGCTTTTTACTATGTCGATGTCAACGTATAATTCATACAGCTCATTGTTCATTCAATTTCGATATTCATTGTTCTAAATATTTTTCGTATAATCTTCCGCTTAAAAACTCCGTTCCTCGGCCTATGCCAGTGCCCATGATTCAACAGAGTAGGGAGTAGCTTAAGTTCTTACAGGGAGCTTTATTTTAAAATCTGCCTGCTTATGATTCTACATTTGATTTCGAAACTTATGTCGTTATTTGTGTTGACGGCGGTACCAAGGTTAACAAATTCTTTCACAACCTCGTAGTTATAGTTCTCAATGGTCACATGTGGTCCAATTCTTGAGGATTGCCTGCTTCCTTTGATTCATTGGCCCATTTTATTAGATTCCTTCTCGATACTGGAAAAGGCGGCAGTCAATGACATCGAAATCTGCCTGCTTATGATTCTACATTTGATTTCGAAACTTATATCGTTATTTGTGTTGACGGCGGTACCAAGGTTAACAAATTCTTTCACAACCTCGTGGTTATAGTTCTCAACGGTCACATGTGGTCCAATTCTTGAGGATTGCCTGCTTCTTTTGATTCATTGGCCCATTTTATTAGATTCCTTCTCGATACTGGAAAAGGCGGCAGTCAATGACATCGAAATCTGCCTGCTTATGATTCTACATTTGATTTCGAAACTTATGTCGTTATTTATGTTGACGGCGGTACCAAGGTTAACAAATTCTTTTACAACCTCGTAGTTATAGTTCTCCACGGTCACATGTGGTCCAATTCTTGAGGATTGCCTGCTTCCTTTGATTCATTGGCCCATTTTATTAGATTCCTTCTCGATACTTGAAAAGGCGGCAGTCAATGACATCGAAATCTGCCTGCTTATGATTCTACATTTGATTTCGAAACTTATGTCGTTATTTGTGTTGACGGCGGTACCAAGGTTAACAAATTCTTTCACAACCTCGTAGTTATAGTTCTCAACGGTCACATGTGGTCCAATTCTTGAGGATTGCCTGCTTCTTTTGATTCATTGGCCCATTTTATTAGATTCCTTCTCGATACTGGAAAAGGCGGCAGTCAATGACATCGAAATCTGCCTGCTTATGATTCTACATTTGATTTCGAAACTTATGTCGTTATTTGTGTTGACGGCGGTACCAAGGTTAACAAATTCTTTCACAACCTCGTGGTTATAGTTCTCAACGGTCAAATGTGGTCCAATTCTTGAGGATTGCCTGCTTCTTTTGATTCATTGGCCCATTTTATTAGATTCCTTCTCGATACTTAAAAAGGCGGCAGTCAATGACATCGAAATCTGCCTGCTTATGATTCTACATTTGATTTCGAAACTTATGTCGTTATTTGTGTTGACGGCGGTACCAAGGTTAACAAATTCTTTCACAACCTCGTAGTTATAGTTCTCAACGGTCACATGTGGTCCAATTCTTGAGGATTGCCTGCTTCTTTTGATTCATTGGCCCATTTTATTAGATTCCTTCTCGATACTGGAAAAGGCGGCAGTCAATGACATCGAAATCTGCCTGCTTATGATTCTACATTTGATTTCGAAACTTATGTCGTTATTTGTGTTGACGGCGGTACCAAGGTTAACAAATTCTTTCACAACCTCGTAGTTATAGTTCTCAAAGGTCACATGTGTTCCAATTCTTGAGGATTGCCTGCTTCTTTTGATTCATTGGCCCATTTTATTAGATTCCTTCTCGATACTTGAAAAGGCGGCAGTCAATGACATCGAAATCTGCCTGCTTATGATTCTACATTTGATTTCGAAACTTATGTCGTTATTTGTGTTGACGGCGGTACCAAGGTTAACAAATTCTTTTACAACCTCGTAGTTATAGTTCTCCACGGTCACATGTGGTCCAATTCTTGAGGATTGCCTGCTTCCTTTGATTCATTGGCCCATTTTATTAGATTCCTTCTCGATACTGGAAAAGGCGGCAGTCAATGACATCGACAAACTCGAATAGCATGTGTTTTTTGTTAAAATTTGTTTCAGATCTCGAACGATTTCATTTTCTCTCGATATTACTGCGGTTAATTACGCTATTCGCAATTCGGTTTATCAAAAATTTAAAGATTAATCGAAACAAATTATTAAAGCAAGTTTTTTACTATTAATGTCAAGCCAATTTTTGGGTTGTCTAGGTTTTTTTTTCCTTATGTCCAACTTTTTTAGGATTTGTGTCTGGCAACCCTAGTCCATACCTATCCATAAAAAGCTTTTTTATTTAGTAATAATATTAATTTTTTTGTTAACTTTATTTTTTTAGAATGCCGCAAAAAACATTTGGGGCACACTGACTTATTTATACTAACTTCTAAATCCCACCACTTATATAGAATTATATTATATAAATAAGTTAATTTGAAACTATCAAAAATTAACAGGTTGTTTCACATCAAAAATTCTATAGTTCGTTGAGAGGCAGACTAACATATGATAAACGTGATGATAAGAAAATATTTTCTGATTCTAAAACTTTTACTACCTCCAAGAAAGAAAAAAAAAAAAACATAGTTTAGCATTAAGGCGTTCGTCCAATTCATTAAAATTTTTGATTCCATTATAAAACCGGTTAGATAATACCATTTTAAAATTAATATTCAATTTGACAAAAAAACTATTTTTGGACTTTTCTACTTAAGTTCTAGTGTGAATTTATTATGTAATTCGACTTTAAGAAAGAAGAAATGTGAAAGAATTTATGAAACAAAAATATTTGAATTTTAATTAGCAAAATGAAATGATTTAAATAGACAATAAATATTTCACATTAGCCCATTTTTTATGGTATATTTTAAAAGTATTTTATGGTATTTTTATTGCAAAATTATTAAATCATTGAACTTTAGGCACAAAAAAGTTTAACGTAATAGATTAAATTTACATAATTTTTTAGGGAAAGAATAATGAAATTTTTAAAATTTAATGTTCAATCATTTCTATATATAAAACGGACAATGGCCACGGCGTGATCAATATTAGGGTGATCTATATTATAGCTGCCATTAAGTAGGCACGAATTTGGTTGTGAATTTATGGTTTAACAAAAGTACCTGGTTGACCGAGCCTTGCTCGGAGCTTTATGATAAGCATTTTGAGGCAAATTTGAAAGTTTTTATATATTTTATTTTATAAAGTTAATTTTGAATTATTTTATTTAGTTTGTCCGACCAACACATAGTTTACATAATTTACAGTTTAACTCATTTTAATAATTTTGGAAATTGGTCATACCAACAGAAGCCTCCGTCGACTCATGCCCAACAACTTTGCTAAAGATTATAGTCTGATCAAATGCACAGTTTATGATTTATTTCATTTTAAGTAGTTTTCAGTGGCACCACCTGAAGTTGTTCATACCAACTAAGAAACCTTCGTTTGCTATTGCGTAACAACTTTGCTTATGATTATAACATGATCAAATCCACAGTTTACGATTTAATTCACTTTGAGTAATTTTCTGTGGCGCCACCTGTCGGACGTTGCTCATTCCAATTCATAAACCTTCGTCGGCTTATCCGCAACAACTTTGCTGAAGATTATAGCATGATTAAAAGTACAGCTTACGATTAAATTGACTTTGAGTAAATTTTAGTAGCGCCACCTGTCGAAATTTCTTTATACCAACTAAGAAACATTCGTCGGCTCATGTGCAACAACTTTGCTAAAGATTGTAGCATGATCAAATGTACAGTTTACGATTTAATTAATGTTTAGTAATTTTCAGTGACGCCATCTATCGGAAATTAGTCTTATCAACTTTAAAACCTTCGCCGGCTTATCCGCAACATCTTCGCTAAAGAGCATAACATGATCAAATGCACAGTTTACTATTCTATAAAGAACATACATACAGACAAACATTCATTTGTTTAAAAGGTATAACATTACTAATTTTTTCCCCTTTTTATCCCCTAATTTCAAAAAAGTTCCATATGCATATTTGGTACTTCTGTGGTACCAATTGAATTCGGTACATTTTATTAAAACGCAGTTGACATGATGTTTCTATTCATATTACTTTTTGAGATGTTAAGTTATCATTTTATCCCTTTTTTTTTACCCATTTTGGCCCCAAAATCAAAAAAGCACCAAATACGTGTTTAAAGTTTCTTTCACATCTATTGACTGCAGTACAAAGTTTCTTTCTATATTCCTTAGTTTAAAATATAAGAGTGGGTTAAAAAGGTACCAAAAAAACTATTTTCACCCTTTTTTACCCCTTATCGGACATAGTTTCAAAAAAGTACCAAACACCTCTCCGTTTATTTTCATAGCTGTTTAAAACGTAATTTAAATTTTGTTTCTATACCTATTACTTAAGGAGATATAGCGTTTTCGATTTTTTCCCCTTTTTACCCGTTTTTACCCTCTTAGAGGCAAAGGTTCCAAAAGTCCCTTCTTCTTCGACCTATACATCAAGAAAGATACCCACTGTCCAAATTTTATCAAAATCGTTAGAGCCGTTTTCGAGAAAGTCATTCTATATATATATATATATATATATTATATATATATATATATATATATATATATATATATATATATATATATATATATATATATATATATATATATATATATATATCGGGTGTTTTTTATTGAGGTATAGAACTTTAAGTTGGCATCACTTTTTTAACTGGCGGCCATTTTGTCAGCTGTCAAGTGATTAATATTTAGTTTGGTTTGCCATTTCATCATGAACAGGTTGACAAAAGAACAACGCTTGCAAATCGTGCAAATTTATTTCGAAAATAATGGTTCAGTTCGCGAAGTTTACCGCAAGCTCCGTCCATTTTATGGTCGACATAATCGTCCATCAGAGCAATTAATTCGGTTAACCATGGATCGTTTTCGCACTACGTTTACTCTATGTGATAATACGCATCCGCAGCGACGTCGAACAGTGCGCACCGAAGAAACAATTGCCGCTGTAGAGCAAAGTGTTGAAGAGGACCCGAATGAATCGATTCGCCACCGTGCACAGCAATTGGAGCTTTGTCCATCAACTTTATGGAAGATTTTGCGCAAAGATCTTGGCTTGCGACCTTACAAGATCCAGCTTGTGCAAGAATTAAAGCCGCGAGACCATGCAATGCGTCGTGATTTTGGTGTATGGGCCGAAAATGAGATTGATCTCGATGCTGATTTTCATCGCAAAATTTTGTTCAGTGATGAGGCTCATTTTTGGTTGAATGGCTACGTCAACAAGCAAAATTGCCGCATTTGGAGTGAAGAGAATCCACATGAGACCCTTGTGACGCCATTACATCCACAAAAACTGACTGTTTGGTGTGCTCTATGGGCTGGTGGAGTCATTGGGCCATACTTCTTCCGAAATAATGCTGGAGAGTCAGTTACCATAAATGGAGACCGGTATAGAGCCATGATAACCGACTATTTTGTTCCCCAATTGGATGGCATGAATGTGGATGAGTTGTAGTTCCAACAAGACGGCGCTACATGCCACACAGCGCACGTCACAATTGATTTATTGAAGGAAACATTCGATGAGCGCATAATTTCGCTGAATGGACCTGTCAATTGGCCACCAAGATCGTGCGATTTGACACCACTGGATTATTTTCTTTGGGGATATGTGAATTCGCTCGTCTACGCCAACAAACCAGAAACGTTAGGGGACTTGGAAGCCAACATTCGTGGCGTTATTGCCAACATACGGCCCCATATGCTTGAAAAGGTAGTTTAAAATTGGACCTGTAGAATTGGCTTTATTCGAGCCAGCCGCGGCGGCCACATGCCGGAAATCATATTTAAACATTAATGGCATAAAATTATCCTTCCAATAAAGCCAAATTGATGGACATTAAAACGATTTTCTTGTGTTTTATTTCAATTCGAAGTTCTATACCTCTAAAAAAACACCCATTATATATATATATATATATATAAATACATACAATTATTGCTCGTTTAAGAATATGAGATAATGCGAAATCCGATTTCCAGTAACCAAAAGGTTAGCGGCAAAACGCATCGAATCTAAATACTGCTATCTAAGAATGATTTGTGAAAACTTATCCATATAGGAAAAATATGATGACATAAAAGAAGCCTTTTCTAATCAACTTGAGTCTACGAAAGATGCCGTAATCATGACGTTAAAATAATACTGGGTGATTTTAGGGCGGGAAAGTTGTTTTAGTATATTCAGCCTTCATAGCGAAACATCTGAGAATTGTATGAGCAAAGAATCCGTAATAAAAAAATGTTGTACTTTCATCTTTGATTTGCCGTATGGTCCTTTCGATAAGTACCATTAAAAAAAAGTAAGCCGCCTTTATTCTAATTTGGAAACCACTAATGGAAACGATTTTCCAATGAGAGAATCGAAAATGTGGTAATGAGTAGTACCAGATTTCCACGCCTTTAAATCCACAAAGCGACATGGATATATAGATCATATTGTAGTTGACGGAAGACACTTATCAAGTGTATCGGATGTGCATTCACTTCGAGAAGTTAATATTGTCCAGCCAAGATGAAAAAACGTCTAAGTGTCTCGGAAATCAGACGGAAGCGCAAAGAAATGTTGACGTTACAAAGCTAGGTTAGGTTAAGTAGGTGGCTGACAACAGAGTCCGCCTCACTTGGATCCTAGAAAGTGGCCCCTTTGTGTTACCTGCAGAGGGGATAAAAGAAAATATTCCTTACTACCAAAAATTTTAAGGCTCTGTTAGAGCTAACCAATTGCAACAATAAATTAGCCTATCTTACGAATGCTGAAATTCAAGAACTCTGATAAATCGTGCAGAAACGCCGAGTTCTAAGATCAGCCAGGGCTGGACAGTGATAGTGTAGATGAGTGACAGTTTTTCTTTCTCAACGTTGTGACAACTATTACAGTAGTCATTGCCTTGAAGATTAATGTGGGGTTTATATTTATAACTCAAGCGTCTGACGATTGAGTGAAATTTACATGTATTTTGGTTTTGTTACAATAACAAAACACATATAAATTTCACTCAATCGACAGGCGCTTGAGTTATATAAACCCCACGTAAGTCTTCTAGCATGTAATCTAGCATATATTCAGTGCCCTGTGAGAATGATATTAAAGTTAGTCAATGTCGAGGTAGTGAGACCAATACTGCAGAACGTTTTCCGTCGTAAGTTGTTAGATTATCAGCAATAGTGTTACCCAATACATTCTTGTACCCAAGACAGTTCAATATTGCAATGTCTCGCCATCTCATGTAGGGATGCCCGACATTCCCGAGTAAGAACGAATGTCGCAAAGACCGAAGATAGAGAGTGAATGACGGCAAGACTTTCCGGTGGTAATTTCAGCTACAGAGTTTTTGGAGCTTAAAATAGATTTTCACAAATCTAATATCTCATTTCACTCAGATTTCTGCTATATCTGCGCGCAATAGCAACATATTGCCAATTTCATGAAAACTGCAGCAAAATCTGTACTAAGATTCCAAAACACTTTCTAAAAACTCTTGGAATGACGAGGAGTAATGCCATGCTGAAAAAATGCAGCCTACAGGGCAACTCCGCAATCAATAATTAAGCGTCTAACTTTAGAAAGATATCAAGAGAAAAGGAGGTAAGAGAAATGAATATTCCGAAGAAGAAAAAAAGAAATGGGCAGACGTTTGTTGAAGTAAATTGATATTTATAAGAGTCGAAATGAAGTTCTTGAATTCTACCAAAAAGTTAACCATAAAAAGGACCAAAGGGTTTTGGCGATTGTGTCTTTCCCTGTAAGAACAACCAAGGAAACCTGGTGACATATGCATATAGAAAGCATACTATCCATTACCCACCAAAATCAGGTAAGAATTGCAATAGCTCGACTAAAAAATAACAAAGTTGCGGATGCCGATGGCTTGCCAGCAGATCTTTTTAAGGGCGGAGGTGATGAGTTGACAGCTTATAAAAACCATATGAATTAGAACAAGTAAGAAAAGCTACAATACCCTTCACTACTAAGGTCAAATATGGACCAACAATTAAACAAGTTATCCTTAAGTCTTAGAGACATACATACATAAGCTATGTGCTATTTTTCCGGCTAAGAGCCTCATATGGGATCTAGGGTCAATTGTGGACCGATTGTTACCAAATTTTGATTATTGGTTTATATTTACAAAATATTTATCTGTGCAAAGTTTAAGTAATCAAAAACTCTATTCCGGAAAGGCATCCCTATGGGAGATACCCGAAATAGTAATAATCGGATTACTATTTCGGGTATCTCCGAAATAGTATCGCCAAAAAAGTATAAGGATCGTCCTTGGACCAAAATATGAACCTGTGCCAAATTTCATCAAATTATCTTAAAAGTTACGACCTGTAAAGTGATAACAAGCTTACATGGATAACCGGCCAGCCAGCCAGCCGGACGGACATCGTTAAAACTACTCAGGGAGTGATTCTAAGTCGATTGGTATACTAAAAGGTAGGTCTCAGACCAATATTTCTATGCGTTACAAACATCACATCACCTATGGTGGTGAAGGGTATAAAAACGTATGACCGATGATTGGAATCTCAGTGTCCTTTGTCCAGTACACAAAATAGTAGATAAAACTGTATGTGCAAATTATAGAGGAATAAGCCTCCTCTCAATTGCATATAAGATTCTATCGACCATACTGTGGCTTTAGACCAGATAAATCAACCACAGGCCAGATCAGTGGTTGATTTATCTGATGGCTAGAACATCAGATGAAAATACTTAAAAAAAGAAAGTGTTCGAAAATGATACCGAGGGATTTAGTAAAAGACTACCAAGTAGAGGAAAATCTTTCAAAGCTTGGCCTATAAAATTGGAGAATATGTGCACAAGTTCAAAGCGCATGGAATTCTAAAAAGAATGAGATTACAATTTTCTGCTCGAGGTCTTCTAATTATGAATTTACAAAACAACAAGATAAAATCCATCTGTGCTTAAGAATTGTAATCGGGTCAACTGACTACTTTTATATATAAAAGAATTAACCACATGTTAGTTTGCGTCTTCTTTAGTATCGAAAACTAGAATATTTATGCTGGTACAGATATAGACTGAACAAGAATTATATTTTCATATGAAAATAGGAAGATTGCAAAAATGAATATAAGTCGTTCTCAAAATAAAAAAGTAATGTTTACAGGTAGAGAAAAGTAGAAGAGTTTGATAATAAAGCGTGATCCATTTCGAGGTTCCCAACTTTTTTAAAGGAAAAACTCAGAAAATTCAAATTTAATGGGGAATGTTTATTATTATTTGAAAGAACATATTTTTAGCATTTCTTTTTTGAAAATTATCTTATATTCTTAAACGAGCAATAATTGTATGTATTTATATATATATATAGAATTACTATCTCGAAAACGGCTCTAACGATTTTGATAAAATTTGGACAGTGCTTATCTTTTTTGATGTATAGGTCGAAGAAGAAGGGACTTTTGGAACCTTTGCCTCTAAGAGGGTAAAAACGGGTAAAAAGGGGAAAATATCCAAAACGTATATATATAGGTATAGAAACAAAATTTAAATTACGTTTTAAACAGCTATGAAAATAAACGGACAGGTGTTTGGTACTATTTTGAAACTATGTCCGATAAGGGGTAAAAAAGGGTGAAAATAGTTTTTTTGGTACCTTTTTAACCCACTCTTATATTTAAACTAAGGAATATAGAAATAAACTTTGTACTGCAATCAATAGATGTGAAAGAAATATTGAACACGTATTTGGTACTTTTTTGATTTTGTGGCCAAAATGTGTAAAAAAGGGATAAACTGATAACTTAACATCTACAAAAGTAATATGAATAGGAAAATTATGTTAACCAAAATTATGGTACCAAAGAAGTACCAATTATGCATATGGAACTTTTTGAAATTAGGGGATAAAAAGGGGAAAAATTAGTAATGTTATAACTTTAATACAAATGAATGTTTGTCTGTATGTATGTTCTTTATAGAATAGTAAACTGTGAATTTGATCATGTTATGCTCTTTAGCAAAGATGTTGCTGATAAGCCGGCGGAGGTTTTTAAGTTAGTAAACCGAATTTCCGACAGGTGACGCCACTGAAAGTTACTAAAAATTAATTAAATCGTAAACTGTACATTTGATCATACTATGATCTTTTGCAAAGTTGTAGCGCATGAGCCGGCGAATGCTTTTTAATTGGTGTGAATAATTCCCGGTGGCGCTACTGAAGATTACTCAAAGTCAATTTAATCGTAAGCTGTACATATAATCATGCTATAATCTTTAGCAATGTTTTTGCACATGAGCCGACGAAGGTTTGGTATGAAGAAATTTCGACAGGTGGCGCCACTGAAATTTACTCAAAGTCAATATAATCGTAAACTGTACATTTAATCATGCTATGTTATTGCGTATAATCCGACGAAGGTTTATTAATTGGAATGACCAAAGTCCGACTCAAAGTGAATTAAATCGTAAACTGTGCATTTGATCATGTTATGATCATAAGCAAAGTTGTTACACATAAGCAGATGAAGGTTTCTTAGTGGTATGAACGACTTCAGGTGGCGCCACTGAAAACTACTCAAAATGAATTAAATTGTAAACTGTGCATTTGATCAGATTATAATCTTTAGCAAAGTTGTTGCGCATGAGTCGACGGAGGTTTCTGTTGGTATGACCAATTTTCAAAATTATTTAAAATGAGTTAAACTGTAACTGTATAAAATAAAATATATAAAAACTTTAAAAATTGCCCCGAGCAAGGCTCGGTCAACCAGGTACTGTCTATTACATGAAGGACGCTGTTACGTCTCAGATGGTCCACCCATTGAGTCCAATTTTCGGTAACTCGTTCGAGTATTTCGACTGGTAACTGGCGAATGACACGCATGATGTTTTGCTCCAAGGCTTGAATCAAAGCGCTTTATTTGCATAAACTTTAGACTTTACATATCCCCTCACGAACAAGTCTAACGATCTTGGTGACCAATCTGCCGGCCAAAAACGTGAAATTATCAGATCACCGAAATGTTCTCCTAATCAATCTAATAATTAATGAGATGTGTGGAAAATGGCATCGTTTTGTAGAAAGAAAATATCGAGGAGATCACGAGCTTTAATATCAGGGATCAAATTGTCGCTTATTATGGCGCAATAACTGTCCTCATTGACGGTTATGTTCTCACCGGCATCATTTTCTTCACTGAGTGCAGGACCTTGTCTATTCAGTCGAATATTATCCAATAATGAATGATGGGTCCCAATATGGGTGATGTGGTTGCGAATGGTACGCTCAATAGGCCGATTATGTTGACCATAAACACATTCTTTACAGAAAGCGAATTTTCGTAATAAAGTTAAACGATTTATATTCGTTGTTCAGTCGTAAGTCTTTCTATTATGAAATGTCAAACGAATCTAAACAAAAATAACCGCAACCTCCCTAAATTTTTTGAATTCTTTCTTAATTTTTAATAATTCTATATAGCAAAATTTTACTTACACACCTTGAGAACACTTTTGTCCTCGACCATTTTGAATTTCCCGGAAATATACAATTTTCTTGATTACAACTAAAGTTTTATTTTCGTTCTTTACAAACAAGTTTTTCAACTTAACCTATAACAACTGATTTTTATTTCATACAAAAAAAAAAATCTATTAATATCAACAGCCTTTAAGTCCATTCAAATTAAGAGGGGGGGAGGGATTGACGTCCTTGTTTTGTGGTAAGACTAATTAACAAGAATCTTCATCTTCAGGGTCATTAACTTAATGTTGTTGTTCCTTAACCTGTTGGGGGGGATGAGAGCGAATATATTCTATGGCACGCAAAACATAAGCAGGAACTGGAGGTGGTGTGGGCAAATGATCACCAACGGGATGATAACCTTCTTCATCGGCGGTATAGGAAAGAGCAATATGTTCACCTTCTGGAGAGATATAATTCAAAGAACCACGTACACCGGCGGGATTACCAGATTCCTGGAACTGAATGCCATTACTAGTCTCGTAGGCGTATTGGTAGTTGCCTTCAGCATCGGCAGCATCATTGGTAAGGCTGCGTATTTCAGCATCTTTATTGATATTATCGGCAGCACAGATGGCAACAAAAGCGAGGGCAGCAAAGCAAACAAACTGAAATTGAAAGTAAAAATTTGGCAATGACTAAAAACGTAAAATGTACAAAGAAATACATGAAATATTAAAATAAGTATAAAATGTTTCCCCTCAGCAGCTGAAACTTACAAGTTTCATATTTAGGCTGTTTTTTATTTGTTTTGTATGAGACCAGAGTCTTTGTGTTGAAACAAGTAATTGAAGTCGAAGACTGTTCAATTTTTTAAAAAACTTGAGTGTTTTTATACCAAACGAAAATTATTATACAAGTACACCCTGTCTAGCATCTAAATAATGAAAAAAAAAATAATGTTAAAGAAAAAAAGTAAAATAAAAGGGTTTCTTGCAATGACCTGTATTATCTGCCTGACTTTCTGAACGTCTGTCTGTCTGTTTGTATGTCTGCCTTTACATACCTACATAAATGTAAAACGTTCAATAAATTTTAAAACCCGTTTCTTTTACCAAAAATCCTTAAAATTTACCAAAAAATGTGCAAATTTTTTGATGATGATCATGATGATGCAAATAATTAATTAAAAGTTTAAAAGTCATTGTATCATGATTATGACGATAAAGATGATGATATATGTAGTTTTAGCATGATCGTCAATTTTACATTAATTTATTTAATACCCCTGAAATTTTTTTAAAAATGGTTTTAAAATTTTTGTAGTTGCTTTACTTGAAACATACAAAGTAAAAACAAGTAAGAAAGCGCTATAGTCGGTCAAGCCGACCATACGATACCCTTCACCACTAAGGTCAAAGGTGTTATTTTTCCTGTGTAAAATCAAATATTTGCTAAATTTTGCCATCATACAAACATTTTCTCTAAACTTATATATTCAACCTGTTTCCGTCATTTGGACTTATATGAGAGCTAGGGTCAAATGTAGACCGATTATCTCGAAATTTGGCAGATTGATTACAGTTGTTACAAAAATTATGTATGTAAAAAATAGACTCAAAATTTCCATTATCTTTAGATTTACGAGCGTTTTAGTGATTTTATGTCTCATTTAGTGCGTTTTTAAAGAAGAATTTGTATGGGAGCTATGGTCAAATGTGGACCGATTTCACGAAATTTGGTACAGTGATTTAAGTTTACATAAGCAGTATTTGTTTTAAATTTCATGAAAAAATATTGATATTTGTGGCCAATATAGCAATTCCGGGAAGTGGGACCTATGGGAGGTACCATAAATAATGGACCGATTTTGACCAATTTCAATAGCCATGGTCCCATTATCAAAAAAATGATCTGTGACAAATTTCATCAAATTATCTTTAGAATTGCGACCTGTAGTTTGATTACAAGGTTTACATGGGGGTCCAGCCAGCCAGCCAGACGGACGGACGGACGGACGGACATCGCTAAATCGACTCAGAAAGTGATTCTAAGCCTATTGGTATACTAAAAGGTGGGTCTAAGACAAATATTTCTATGCGTTACAAACATCAGCAAAAACTTATAATACCCTTTCCACCTATGGTGGTGAAGGGTATAACAAGATGTGAGCTATTGTTTGAAAGGAAAAATACATTTTTAGAAAGATATACTATTAACATTTTCAATATGTGGACTCAGCCAGTTTATAGAGATCAAATTCATAAGAATGACGATTTGAAATTTCCAAATAAAATTCAAATATTTTTGTTTAAAACAAGGTTCTTTGCTTAAGTCTTTTGTTTGAATTGAGACCAAATAATTGTCCCACTACAATAAACCACTGACGTCAACTGTATTCCATTAGTCATCCAAATAAAAAAGGTTCTTTTCCATGCATAGAGACATATACTTACTAAATTTTATCATAATTTTCTAAAGACTGGTCAGCCCTAGGCTTAAAAAATACTTGGTTGGGTCTCAGCATTTAGTATAACTAAATCCTTTTCCAATTGACCGACACACAGTGGTTCAGAATCGTTTTTCATTGGCCAAAACTCTGTAACTTTTTATTTAATCCAAATTTATAGTAAATCTTCTTTTAGTCAATAGATAACATCTTAAGCTTTCTTTGAATTTAAGTTCTATTAAGATCTGTAAGAGTATATCAGCAATTAAATCGAGAAGTTAAACGAAGTGTAAGGAAGGTTAAGCGGAGATGGGCTGAAAATTTAACCAATGAAGCTCAAATAGCTAGCGAAACGGTTCGATCCAAGGAACTTTATCGAATCACGAAGGAAAAAGCTGGTCACAACCATTACAATTCAAAGCAGGGCAATTTGATCTACTACTAAGATCAACAGATGGATTTATGGGAAGGTTATTACAACAAATTACTGTCAGTCAATCCGGCTGAACTCTGTCAAATATGTGATTGCGATTCTGTGCGTCACAGTAATAACGCTAATAACGATTTTGATATATCACCACTAACATCTCAAGAAATAACTGCTGCAATTAAACGCCTAAAATCTGGAAAATGTACAGGTACTGATAGAATTTAACCCGAATTATTTAAAGCCAATACAGCCAATCCACAAAGCTTTTAAAGCCTTTGATAATAAAATACTGGTCGGACGAAAGACTGCCAAACGTCCTCAGAGAAGGCCTAATTATAAAATTTTCAAAAAAAAGGAAATTTGCATAACTGTTCAAACTGGAGGGGTATCACTCTTCTTAATATGGTCAATAAAGTCATAGCCCATATTCTGCACAGTCGCATAGCGTCCATTGTTGAACCACAGCTTAGACGCGAACAAGCAGGCTTTAGACCGAATAAATCCTGTATTGATCACATCAATAACCTTAGGGTTATTGTAGAATAATCGGTTGAATGGCGATCTCCCCTTAACCTATTGTTTATTGATTTTAAACGTGCACTTGACACTTTAGAGCACAGCGCTATTTGGAAAGCTTTAAGATGCTTTCCAAATAGCGCCGAGAAGATCATACGACTCATCGAGGAGCTTTACACTAACGCGTTCTGCTGTATTCTCTATGAGCAAGCCCATTAGTGTTAAGATTGGAGTCCGTCGGGGAATGTGTGTTATCCCCACTGCTTTTAATATAGTTCATGATGTTGTGTTTAGTGATGATTGGGCAACATGTTATCTCGTGAAGTCTTTACGATAGACTAGATGACATCGATTACGCCGATGACGTGTGTCTGTTCTCTTATCGATTCTCAAGCATGCAGTCCAAACTCCGAAACTTTGCCTCCGATGCTGCTCTAGCTAGATTAACATCAAGAAAACTAAGTCAATGCGAATTAACTTACAAAATGACGCCAAATTTTATCTTGCTGGACAATTCATTGATGAAGTTGAAACTGGAGGCAGCAGAGAAGACATCCAAAATAGGTTACACAGAGCAAAGCAAGCTTTTGGCATACTAAACAAACTCTGGAGATCTCAAAATATCTCAACCACCACCAAAATAAAAGTTTTTAACACCAATGTTAAAGCCGTGCTCCTATATGGCTGTGAGACTTGGTATATCTCGAGCAGTGAGATGAACAGTCTATAAGCTTTTGTTAATCGGTGCTTAAGACGTATACTCAAAATTTTCTGGCCCGTCACAATCTCAAATGAGAACCTACAAATAATCATAAGGCATACATTGAGAAAAGCGGCTACTGATATAAATCGTCTAGCTATTGAATATAATCCTCAAGATTTCAGGAGGTCTGATAGACCCGCAAATACATGGAGACGCCAAACTGAGAACGAGCTGAGGGAGTTCGGTGTATCATGGAACGAGATGAAAGTCATGACTACTGATAAACTTACGTGGAAAACATTTGTTGAGGCCCTATGTTCCACCAGGAATTAAAGGACTAAATATATATAAGATCTGTTTATCGGTTGTAAAGAAATTTAAGCTTAAAGTTCAATTTTTGATCTGTAATTTCGTTTCAAATATGCTAACTTATTTTTACCCACTTCATCTTAACCGATTTTGCTCAAATGTAGACCACAAGCCAATCTTGGATGACAATATAATATTTTGTTATCTTTACGTTGGCCCCTATTGTCTTTGAGGTGTTTTCCATATTTTCATTAGGATGGCCCGAATGGAACAAAAATTTTAAATTACAATTTTTGAATTCGAATATCCTTAAAACCAAACCAGATAGGTTATGCATGTCGGCATTTTTTATTTAAAATCCGCCCAATGGTTTAGAAGTTGTGAACTTATTTCTATTATATTTTTCCATCATGTATTTATTGCAATTTACTAGCAATTCTGATAGAATTTTATTTGTAAGAATTTTGCAAAAGTTTATATAGGCTAAAATAAAACACTTTTGCCTTTCTTTGGATGGTTTCGATTTTTGCTCCTTTTAAAATAATACACTATTAAAATTTAAATTTGTCTAATTTATTTGTTACACTACATTACAATACCATTTGCTAAAAACAACAGTCCACCCAATATAACAAAAAAAAAAAAAAAACGCAGCCCATTATCGATAATAAAGGGTGTCCCAACTAGAACGCAATTTTTAAAAGACTGATGTAGCAATTGAATTGTTTCTCTGGTTGTATGACATGTGGCGCCATCTTGTAGAAACCACATGCACTCAATATTAATTTCTTCAATTATAGGCAAGAAAAACTGGTTATTATTTCACGATACCGAACACCATTGACAGTTTGCGCCTCATTTTCAAGGTCCTCATTTTCAAAGGTCCACCACACAGTGACACGTTGAGGATGCATTTGCTTCACGTGAATCACTCGAGGATTTTCCTCACCCCAAATGCGACAATTCTGCCTATTGACGAAGCCATCAAGATGTGAAATGGGCCTCGTCACTGAAAATGATTTTATCGGCAAAATCAGCATTTTCATGTTGTCTCCCCAATACCCAATTAACGAACACGATATCTTCTGTCTACTTTACGATATAATAAAGTTTCACGATTTTTTGAATATCACGATTTTTTTTAATTAACTTAAATTCTTTGCCTTTAGCAACATGAAACGCCTACTACTACAAATATGTTTGGCAACTTTTTTTGGCTACCTACGTTTTGATCTGTTTCCTTTCTGAAAAATTTAGGTTTTGACCAATGAAAATTGATTCTTAATGAAAAATGATTCTTATGCATTAAACACATAGACAACAGCAGGCTACACGAACACCGACTACAAAAGTCGTTGGCTGCAATCGTCGCCTCGTAGTCAGCTACTTAATTATTTTGGGGACGGCAGCTACATTTAAGACGGAAGCTTCATTTCGAAACACCTGTTTATGAGTGGTGCCAATATCGCGTTTATAAGATGGACAAAATAACAATAAATTTTGATAAAAACGACATAAATTCATTTTATTAATTAACCTCCGAATTCAACTGTTTTCCTGTACCTGATGGTATGTCTATATCAAAAAATATATATATAGAAAGATTTTGGTGTGATCTCTAATAGTTTAAGATTTATGGGCTTTTTAAATTTCAAGAATAATACGGTATAACTTAAGAAGTTTATATCCGGTATTAACTTTTTTGGTGTCAAACAAAAGCTACTGAAAATATCTTTTATATTTTTATTATATTCTATAGTACCTGGTAGACCGAGCCTTGCTCGGAGCTTTATGATAAGCATTTTGAGGAAAATTTTAAAGTTTTTATATATTTTATATTATAAAGTGCTAAAATAAATTTAGAGGAAAGACATTGTAGAAATATTCAGTTAATTTTGAATTATTTGATTTATTTTGTCCGACCAACACATAGTTTGCATAGTTTACAGTTTAACTCATTTTGAATAATTTTGGAAATTATTCATATCAACAGAAACCTCTGTCGACTCATGCGCAACAACTTTGCTAAAGATTATAGTCTGATCAAATGCACAGTTTACGATTTAATTCATTTTGAGTAGTTTTCTGTGGCGCCACCTGTCGGACTTTGCTTATTCCAATTCATAAAACTTCTTCGGCTTATCCGTAACAACTTTGCTGAAGATTATAGCATGATTAAATGTACAGCATACGATTAAATTGACTTTGAGTAAATTTCAGTAGCGCCACCTGTCGAAATTTCTTCATACCAACTAAGAAACCTTCGTCGGCTAATGTGCAACAACTTTGCTAAAGATTGTAGCATGATTAAATGTACAGATTACGATTAAATTGACTTTGAGTAAGTTTCTGTAGCGCCACCTGTCGGAAATTATTCATACCAACTAAAAAGCCTTCGTCGGCTCATGCGCTACAACTTTGCTAAAGATGATAGCATGATCAAATGTACAGTTTACGATTTAATTAATTTTTAGTAATTTTCAGTGGCGCCATCTGTCGGAAATTAGTCTTATCAACTTTAAAACCTTCGCCGGCTTATCCGCAACATCTTCGCTAAAGAGCCTAACACAATCAAATTCACAGTTTACTATTCTATAAAGAACATACATACAGACAAACATTCATTTGTTTAAAATAATACTAATTTTTCCCCCTTTTTATTCCCTAATTTCTAAAAGTTCCATATGTATATTTGGTACTTTTTTGGTGCCAATTGAATTCGGTACATTTTTTTAAAACGCATTTAACATAATGTATAATGTTCCTATTCATATTACTTTGGAGATGTTAAGTTATCATTTTATCCCTTTTTTACCCATTTTTTCTTCAAAATCAAAAAAGTACCAAATACGTGTTTCATGTTTTTTACGTCTATTGATTGCAGTACCAAGTTTCTTTCTATATTCTTTAGTTTAAAATATAAGAGTGGGTTAAAAAGGTGCCAAAAAAACTATTTTCACCCTTTTTTACCCCCTATCGGACATAGTTTCAAAAAAGTACCAAACACCTGTCCGCTTATTTTCAAAGCTGTTTAAAACGTAATTTTAATTTTGTTTCTATACCTATTACTTTAGGAGACATAGCGTTTTCGATTTTTTCCCCTTTTTACCCGTTTTTACCCTCTTAGAGGTAAAAGTTCCAAAAGTCCCTTCTTCTTCGACCTATACATCAAAAAAGATACCCACTGTCCAAATTTTATCAAAATCGTTAGAGCCGTTTTCGAGATAGCCATTCTATATATATATATATATATATATATATATATACAATTATTGCTCGTTTAATAATATAAAATAAGATAAGATAAGATAATATTCTTTATAATGGATAAGGAGCTAATATACTATAAACTTATTTCTGCAACCGACTTTTTTTATAAAAATTCGTATATCTTAAAACAATATATATATAAGTATGCTCTTTTATATAATGAATTTTATAAAGGACATACTGGGCTTTTATATAACATAAACTACGTAGCTCTAGCACGCGTAGCGTGTGAGTTAGACGGTTTAAAAAATAACTTTTTAAAATTTTACTTCTATTGAGTTAGAGTTATATAAATATAAATTTTTACATAATATATTATTAGATATTATTATATACATTAAATATATAAATATTTTATAAGTATGTAAATTGTTTAGATAAATTCTTCCCATTGTATTTGAGGTAAATAAATTCAAGTGGTTTAAATCGCTCATTTATTTCAATATTATATGGTGTTGACAGCACTAAATCTTTTATTGTCGCCAACAAAAATAGAAAATAGTTTAATTTTGGCTACAGCTACAACGGTGGTCGGTAGTCGTGTAGCCGTGTCGACTCTAAAAAATTTATTTCTATTTTTTGACAGGTTGTAGCCCGTAGCCTGCTGTTGTCTATGTGTTTAATGCATTAATGTTTTTCGCTCCACCCTACCATATATGTTTATAGTTCCATGACTTAAAAAATTACATTTATTGCGGTGATATCCTAGCTAAGGCAGCCGCTGCTGTTAAGTTCGATTTACTATGTCGATGCCGGCAAAAGCTTACTTGTCATTTCCAAAAAATATGGAATTAAATAGATTATTCTATTGTCTAGCGTTGTTATGATGGAATCTAATGCCAAATCTGTTGCCCAATTCTGGCCTATCATTTATTTAGCGAACTTTTTCGAATACCCAATATTTACAATTAGAAAACAAATTGTCATTATTAATAATGAGCTAATCTTTTGATTATATTTTATCTTTAGGCAGTAGCAAACTTTAATTATAAAAGATTTAACCTTTTCAGGAAACATTCAGTTGACAACTTCTTTGAATGTCAGCACAAAACCGTTACAAACATATTAATCAAAAGCACAGTGAGATGTGATGAAAATAAATCAAAATCCATAGTTATCAAACAGATAAATACGGGTATACTTTAAGTTTTGAAATCAGATAAATTACATTTTACAAATTTATTATTTTTTTATAACATCCCACTGTGCGTTTATTTGAACGAAAATGTTAACCATTAGCTAAAATGAAATTGATGTCTTTGATTTTTTTTAAACTGTCAAAATAAATTGCAAAAATAATAGTTTTTTATTTTCCCCCCTTTCCAAGATAGTCGATAAACATTATACCCCAATTCCTAAAGATATAACCTCGCCAGCCTACTATTGCATATTTTTACGCTATGGGGTTTGTTGGCTGTCGGTTTTGTTGGCTAATAGATCCATGTTTCATCCATTGTTATAAAGGGTGTCCCAACTAGAACGCAATTTTTAAATTTTAAATAGAACACAGACATAAAAAAAAAAAAATGTGAAACTTTGTTATATCGTAAAGTAGACAGAATGAGGTTATGTATGGAACAAGATATCGTGCAGATGGCCACCGCGGCTTTGCTGGCACACACACGATCTTTTTATGAAATATTCAATGACCTTTTTGCATAAATGCTGCGGTATTTCATTAATGCAGCGTCCAATTTCCTCTTTTAAGGCTTGAGTCGTCGTCGGCTTATTCGCGTAAACCATCGACGACAAAAAACCCCAAAGAAAAAAATCTAAAGGTGTTAAATTGCACGATCTAGGCGGCCAATTCTGGTCTCCAAAACGTGAAATAACACGACCGGGAAATGACTGATGTAGCAATTGATTTGTTTCTCTGGCTGTATGACATGTGGCGCCGTCTTGTTGAAATCACATGCCCTCCACATTCATTTCTTTATTTATAGGCAAGAAAAAACTGGTTATCATTTCACGATACCGAACAGCATTGGCTGTTTGCGCTTGACCTGCCTCATTTTCATAAAAAAAGGTCCAATGATTCCTTCAGCCCAAAAACCATACCACACAGTGACACCTTGAGGATGCATTTGCTTCTCATGAATCGCTCGAGGATTTTCCTCATTCCAAATGTGACAATTCTGCCTATTGACGAAGCCATCAAGATGGAAATGGGCCTCGTCACTGAATATGATTTTATCGGCAAAATCAGCAATTTCATGTTATCTCTCCAATACCCAATTAACGAACTCCTTTCGATGTCCATGGTCATCTGGCTTCAGTTCCTGAGTCAATTGAATTTTGTATGCATGAAGATGCAAGTCTTTCGATAAAATTCGCTGCATAGTGGATTTGGAGACACGAATTTGCTGAGCTCGGTGTCGAATTGAGGTGGATGGAGTTTGAGCGACGTTATCACGTACAGCTGCGACATTTTCGGTCGATAGACCTGGTCGAAGGCGTGTTGTTATCATTACATCACTCTCTTCACTCTAATCTCTTTACAGTTGACTCTTTTGGAGCATAATTGTGACCCCGAATTGATCGCAATTTGCGAATTGTAGCCGCAAAACTTTCACCATTTTGGTAAAACAATTTCACAATGAGAATGCGTGTAGCGTTCATTCGTGTAGCGCTCCATTTTTACTAACCTCGTACCTTCTACTAGCAAACAATAACAATTGTTCAAAGGTCAAACGATGACACTTCGAATCGCGCAAAATTTAGAAATTGCGTTCTACTTGGGACACAATTTACAATAGAACATCACCTGATATAGCTCAGAATATTTTTTTTGTTTGCTTCTGATATACTGTAAGCTCGCACAGGTCCTCTTTGTGCTGAGCTTTAGCATCAAAATCTGAAAATACCCAATTTTGTATCAGGGCTAGGGTTATATGTATGCGGATCGATTTTCTCAAAATTTTGTAATTTGATTATAGTTTATACAAAAATTATGTTTACAACAAATAAACATAAAATAACATACAAATATTTATGTTGATTGTTAGACACTATAATTCGTATTTATTCTGTCTCGAAAATATAATGAGTGGTTTAGAATTGGGGTCTAAAGTTAGGAATACTCTTCCAAAAGATGATGTACTGTCTGTCTGTCTGTCTGTCTGTCTGTCTGTCTGTCTGTCTGTCTGTCTGTCTGTCTGTCTGTCTGTCTGTCTGTATGTATGTATGTATGTCTGTCTGTCTGTCTGTCTGTCTGTCTGTCTGTCTGTCTGTCTGTCTGTCTGTCTGTCTGTCTGTCTGTCTGTCTGTCTGTCTGTCTATCTGTCCGTCTGTCTGTCTGTCTGTCTGTCTATTTGTCCGTCTGTCTGTCTGTCTGTCTGTCTCTCCGTCTGTCTGTCTGTCTCTCCGTCTGTCTGTCTGTCTCTCCGTCTCTCTCTCCGTCTGTCTGTCTGTCTGTCTGTCTGTCTGTCTGTCTGTCTGTCTGTCTGTCTGTCTGTCTGTCTGTCTGTCTGTCTGTCTGTCTGTCTGTCTGTCTGTCTGTCTGCCTATCTGTCTGCCTATCTGTCTGTCTGTCTATCTGTCCGTCTGTCTGTCTGTCTGTCTGTCTGTCTATCTGTCCGTCTGTCTGTCTGTCTGTCTGTCTGTCTGTCTGTCTGTCTGTCTGTCTGTCTGTCTGTCTGTCTGTCTGTCTGTCTGTCTGTCTGTCTGTCTGTCTGTCTGTCTGTCTGTCTGTCTGTCTGTCTGTCTCTCCGTCTGTCTGTCTGTCTCTCCGTCTGTCTGTCTGTCTCTCCGTCTCTCTCTCCGTCTGTCTGTCTGTCTGCCTATCTGTCTGCCTATCTGTCTGTCTTTCTGCCTGTTGAAGGCAAGATGGGCCATGAACGGAAAGTGCTAGGTCAACAAAATTTCCTTGGTAAATTTTGGTTTAAAAATTACTTAGATATTGAAAAATTAGTTTAATTTGAATAGCTATTAAAACTTAATTCAGAGCCAAGACGATTTTTGCAACTATTGTTCAGTATATACAATTTTATGGAAATCGGTCCACATTTTTATACCCACCATCAAAAAGAATGGGGGGTATATTGAGATTGTCATTCCGTTTGTAATTTCCTTAATATTGGTTCAAAAATCAAAAACGATATATATTCTGAATCCTTATGAAATTCTAAGACGATTGAGCTATGTCCGTCTGTCTGTCCGTCTGTCTGTCCGTCTGTCTGTCTGTCTGTCTGTCTGTCTGTCTGTCTGTTGAAATCACGATAACGTCTAAACGAAAAGAGCTAGCTAACTGAAACTTAGCAAAAACATTCTTTATCTATGAGAAAATTTTGGTATTGAAATTGGGCAAAATCGGTTAGCATTTGGCCATAGCTCCCGTATAACCTCGTCTAGGCTAATCGCTTATTTGCTAATAAATGACAAATTATGACAGTTATGATGACAAAATTTGGTATCTATAAGTTTTAGATAAGCACTAGGCAGCATATAAAATTTCATCGAAATCGGTTCACATTTAGCCATAGGTCCCATACAAAAAACTTACGAAAACAGGCTAAATTTCACCCAAAATACACTTAAATGCCAATAAATCTAAAAGTATAACAGATATAACCACTAAATTTGGCACAAGAAAGTCTTATATCAATACCAGCCAGTGTGCAAAATTTTGTCACAATCGGTCACTATTTGACCTAGCTCCCATATAAAAAACTTACGAAAACACAAAAATTCAAAAAGAAAAGGGGATTTATGTCCGTCTGTCCGTCAGATAAAATCGTGATAGCTCCTTAACTACAAGAGCTAGTAAGACTAAATTAAGCACAAGGAAGTCTTATGTCAATGCCAGCCAGTGTGCAAAATTTCCTCACAATCGGTCACCATTTGACCATAGCTCCCATATAAAAAACTTATGGAAACACAAAAATACATAAAGAAAAGGTTGTTTATGTCCGTCTGTCCGTCAGATAAAAGCACGATAGCGCCTTAACGAAAAGAGCTAGAGGGACAAAATTTTACAAAAGTATTTTCGATATCATGAAAAAGATGTGTGTTGAAAATGGACAAAATCGGTTCAAATTTAGTTAGAGCTCCCATATAACCCCGCCCCGGGAAACACATTAATGCTGATAAATTGAATACAATTGTAATAGCTATGACGATTAAATTTAAAATAGGGAAGTTTTATGCAATTTTTGATCAGTTTATCAAATTTTATAGGAATCAGTCCATATTTGACTTTAGCTTTCATGTGAAAAACACTCACGGAAACCAAAAATTTTAGCAAAGGCCAGTTAAAAGCTATTAAATTAGAAACTATGATAGCTATGGTCACTAAATTTTGCAAGAATAAGCTCTCTATATATACCGGCCAGTGTGTAAAATTTTGTTATAATCGGTCAACATTTGGCTATAATTCTTATATATATAACATCCCCTTTTTATATCTACAATCAAAAAGATTTGGAGGTACATTCATTATATTATGATTGCACCTATGAAATTATATAGGCATCAATCAATGTTCAGCCCAGACTTTATATATGATGAATGCATTAGGAACTCATAACGAAATATATGGACCTGTCGTATTACTATTAACGTGTTTAGCCTAACTACATATTAATCACAACGAAAAGTATTTAACAACTTATTAATGTAAAACTATACCTGGTTATGAGACCGAATTTTGATCAAAGTAAATACTGGGGAAACCACTAAAATATTTTTGAATGTTGAACTATAAAGCTACGGAAACCTAATTTAGTCCAAAGGTTTTACCAACAATACCAAATAGCTTAGCGATTTTTCCAGTTTTGGTGCAGATTTTGAATTAGCTGCACCCTTGTAGATATATGAGATATGTTTCTAAATTTAACACAACTTGATGGTGGGTATATAAGATTCGGCACAGCCGAATATAACACTCTTACTTGTTTTGTATATGTTTGTACTTTATTATTGAATCTTTCTAAAAAGAAAATAACAATAAATAATCAAAACTTAATCTAAAATTATATTATATAGAGTTTGCCAGTGCAACTCTATTTAAGATTTATATCGAATTTGAAGAAAATTAGTGAGTGGCTAGGTCCAAGGTATCCATCCTTCTTAATCGTTGGTGGTCTTCAAATTGCAAAAGCTATCTTGCAAGAATATTTGGGTGAACATGCAGCTTGGAAATATATTTTGTACAGAACCTTCTAATCTCCTCTTGGACTAGTGGAACATTTAAATCTCTATGGATATTAATATTTCTGATGTACCAGGGAGCACCAGTTATTAAACGTAAGATCCTTGATTGTCTTTTCTGTAATTTGGCAATGTTAGAAGCAGAAGCCGTTCCCCATAGCTGAATACCATACGTCCATATTGGTTTTATAATTGATTTGTACAAAAGGACTTTGTAGTCCAACTCCAGAGCAGATTGTGGGCCAATGAGCCAGTTTAGTTCAGCGGATTTCAATTTAATCTGAGTTAACTTACAGTCGATGTGATGGGACCAAGTGAGACGGCGATCTAAATGTATGCCAAGGTACCTAACGTGTGAACACTCGGGAATCGTCACGTTGTTAATCATGATTGGAGGACAGTTATCTCTTCTCAGAGTAAACGTTACATGAACACACTTTGTAGGATTTACCTTAATTTTCCATTTGTTCAGCCATATTTCCAGCTCGTGAATATGGGATTGTAGTAGTGCAGAAGCGATTTTGGGATCGGTATCAATACTAATAAATGCTGTATCATCTGCGAATGTTGATGTATATGTATGAGCATTAGTTGGCATATCTGCAGTAAAGATAATATATAGCAGAGGACCCAATATACTACCCTGTGGAAAACCAGCAGCAATTTTCCTAGGAGAAGAATTTTCATCTTTTGATCGAATTCGGAAGGTTCTATTGGACAAATAACTTTTTAAGAGTTTATGTGTACTTGCTGGAAGCAGATTTACAATTTTGCTTATAAGTCCCTCATGCCAGACCTTATCGAATGCTTGTGAAATATCGATGAACAAGGCGGAACAATATTGTTTATTTTCAAGGCTTTTCGGATCATTGTTGTTATTCTATGTATTCTATCTTATCTTATATTCTTAAATGAGCAATAATTGTATGTATTTATATATATATAGAATGGCTATCTCGAAAACGGCTCTAACGATTTTGATAAAATTTGGACAGTGGGTATCTTTTTTTGATGTATAGGTCGAAGAAGAAGGAACTTTTGGAACTTTTGCCTCTAAGAGGGTAAAAACGGGTAAAAAGGGGAAAAAATCGAAAACGCTATATCTCCTAAAGTAATAGGTATAGAAACAAAATTAAAATTACGTTTTAAACAACTATGAAAATAAGTGGACAGGTGTTTGGTACTTTTTTGAAACTATGTTCGATAGGGGGTAAAAAATGCTGAAAATAGTTTTTTTGGTACCTTTTTAACCCACTCTTATATTTTAAACTAAAGAATATAGAAAGAAACTTTGTACTGCAATCAATAGATGTAAAAGAAACATGAAATACGTATTTGGTACTTTTTTGATTTTGGAGCCGAAATGGGTAAAAAGGGGATAAAATGATAACATAACATCTCCAAAGTAATATGATAGGAACATTATACATTATGTTAACTGCGTTTTAATAAAATGTACCGAATTCAATTTGCACCAAAAAAGTACCAAATATGCATATGGAACTTTTAGAAATTAGGGAATAAAAAGGGGGAAAAAATAGTATTATTTTAAACAAATGAATGTTTGTCTGTATGTATGTTCTTTATAGAATAGTAAACTGTGAATTTGATCATGTTATGCTCTTTAGCGAAGATGTTGCGGATAAGCGGCGAAGGTTTTTAAGTTGATGAAACTAATTTCCAACAGATGGCGCCACTGAAAATTACTAAAAATTAATAAAATCGTAAACTATACATTTGATTATGTTATGATCTTTAGCAAAGTTGTAGCGCATGAGCCGCCGAAGGCTTTTTAGTTGGTATGAATAATTTCCGACAGATGGCGCTACAGAAACTTACTCAAAGTCAATGTAATCGTAATCTGTACATTTAATCATGCTACAATCTTTAGCAAAGTTGTTGCACATGAGCCGACGAAGGTTTCTTAGTTGGTATGAAGAAATTTCGACAGGTGGCGCCACTGAAATTTACTCAAAGTCAATTGAATCGTAAGCTGTATATTTAATCATGCTATAATCTTCAGCAAAGTTGTTACGGATAAGCCGAAGAAGGTTTATGAATTGGAATGAGCAAAGTCCGACAGGTGGCGCCACAGAAAATTACTCAAAGTGAATTAAATCGTAAACTGTGCATTTGATCATGTTATAATCATAAGCAAAGTTGTTACGAATAAGCAGACAAAGGTTTCTTATATGGTACGAACAACTTCAAGTGGCGCCACTTAAAACTACTCAAAATGAATTAAATCGTAAACTGTGCATTTGATCAGACTATAATCTTTAGCAAAGTTGTTGCGCATGAGTCGACGGAGGTTTCTGTTGGTATGAATAATTTCCAAAATTATTAAAATGAGTTAAACTGTAAACTATGCAAACTACGTGTTGGTCGGACAAAATAAATAAAATAATTCAAAATTAACTGAATATTTGTCTTTCCTCTAAATTTATTTTAGCACTTTATAAAATAAAATATATAAAAACTTTAAAATTTGCCTCAAAATGCTAATCATAAAGCTCCGAGCAAGGCTCGGTCAACCAGGTACTGTTATTCTATGTACTTTGTTCATTGGACTTCAATGCGTTTAAGACGACTTTTTAAGGCAGGGGAACGACATTCTTGCCAACGTCTTCTTAGCCTTCTCTTTTCATTTACTAAAGTTTGAATATTTTGTGGAGTATTTTTGGATAGCTTATTCTTGGGTTTAATGATTGGTGTTGCCACACAGACTGCATATGTGATGGTGTTTGTAAAAATATTTATTGCAAACTCGATGTCTGTAGAACTTCTGAGAGGAATATTCAGTGGGAGATGGGAACTCCCACATTTGACTACAGCTTCCATATAAATCTGCACTCGGAAACCACTAAAATGCTAATAAATATCAAATTAAAGTAGATATGATGTGATGATTTTTATATCTTATGAAGATATAAAAGTGTATAATTTCAATGTTTACGATGTGCTATTCAAGTGAAACACAGTGTATGTGCATAAAATATATTTGTAACAAATATTTTCTAAGTTATGAAAATGTTTGCCTTTAGGAAAACCAAAAATTTTTGCTGGGAACTAATTTAGTATGATCAAAGATTAATAGCAATTAAAGGTTTAGCGAGACGAATCAAAAAACGCGCAATTTTTTTAACGAAGATATTTTTTGCATCCAAGTTTATAAATATTTCAATTTCTTGTTGTTTTTTGTGTCGCAAGGTCAGTAGCTTAAATATCATCATCATCTTTTTCAATATTAACCACTTAAATACCGAAACCCAGTATGAAACCAATATCATCATTTTATTCCTCATCAGCTTCATGCGCTGCAACGACGGTAACTTTAAACAATATAAATTTTTATCATGATGATGATGATGACAGTGCTGCGTCATAATAATGATCATTAAAACAATGATGATCATTAGTAAGCCTTTTCGCTTAATTAAAGCACTGTGTTGGTAGGTCTGTAGGTAGATGCGGTTTCTTGGTTCACATTTCTTTTAAATCTGTTACTTGTTGTTATTACTTTTGTTTATATTTTGATTATTTTGACTGTCTGTCTGTTTCCAATTCATTAACTGCATTCTTTTTTTAATGATTTTTTTATTACATATTTTTTTAGATAAATCACTTTTTTAACATTTAGCTGTTATTAGCGCTTGATGTTAATTTTTTTTTTTTGCTTTTCTACTTCCATATATCGTTAATGAATGATGATTGTTGAATTTTTATACCCACCATCAAAAAGAATGGGGGGTATATTGAGATTGTCATTCCGTTTGTAATTTCCTTAATATTGGTTCAAAAATCAAAAACGATATATATTCTGAATCCTTATGAAATTCTAAGACGATTGAGCTATGTCCGTCTGTCTGTCTGTTGAAATCACGATAACGTCTAAACGAAAAGAGCTAGTTTACTAAAACTTAGCAAAAACATTCTTTATCTATGAGAAAATTTTGGTATTGAAATTGGGCAAAATCGGTTAGCATTTGACCATAGCTCCCGTATAACCTTGTCTAGGCTAATTGCTTATTTGCTAATAAATGACAAATTATAACAGTTATGATGACAAAATTTGGTATATAGAAGTTTTAAATAAGCACTAGGCAGCATATAAAATTTCATCGAAATCGGTTCACATTTAGCCATAGCTCCCATACAAAAAACTTACGAAAACAGCCTAAATTTCACCCAAAATACACTTAAATGCCAATAAATCTAAAAGTATAACAGATATAACCACTAAATTTGGCACAAGAAAGTCTTATATCAATGCCAGCCAGTGTGCAAAATTTTGTCGCAATCGGTCACCATTTGACCTAGCTCCCATATAAAAAACTTACGAAAACACAAAAATTCAAAAAGAAAAGGGGATTTATGTCCGTCTGTCCGTCAGATAAAATCGTGATAGCTCCTTAACTACAAGAGCTAGTAAGACTAAATTAAGCACAAGGAAGTCTTATGTCAATGCCAGCCAGTGTGCAAAATTTTGTCACAATCGGTCACCATTTGACCATAGCTCCCATATAAAAAACTTATGGAAACACAAAAATACATAAAGAAAATGTTGTTTATGTCCATCTGTCCGTCAGATAAAAGCACGATAGCGCCTTAACGAAAAGAGCTATAGGGAAAAAATTTTACAAAAGTATTTTGGATATCTTGAAAAAGATGTGTGTTGAAAACGGACAAAATCGGTTCAAATTTAGTTAGAGCTCCCATATAACCCCGCCCCGGGAAACACATTAATGCTGATAAATTGAATACAATTGTAATAGCTATGACGATTAAATTTAAAATAGGGAAGTTTTATGCAATTTTTGATCAGTTTATCAAATTTTATAGGAATCAGTCCATATTTGACTTTAGCTTTCATGTGAAAAACACTCACGGAAACCAAAAATTTTAGCAAAGGCCAGTTAAAAGCTATTAAATTAGAAACTATGATAGCTATGTCCACTAAATTTTGCAAGATAAAGGCTCTCTATACATACCAGTCAGTGTGTAAAATTTTGTTACAATCGGTCAACATTTGGCTATTATTCTTATATATATAACATCCCCTTTTTATATCTACAATTAAAAAGATTTGGAGGTACATTATATGAAATTATATAGGCATCAATCAATGTTCAGCCCAGATTTTATATATGATGAATGCATTAGGAACTCATAACGAAATATATGGACCTGTCGTATTACTATTAACGTGTTTAGCCTAACTACATATTAACGAAAAGTATTTAACAACTTATTAATGTAAAACTATACCCGGTTATGAGACCGAATTTTGATCAAAGTAAATACTGGGGAAACCACTAAAATATTTTTAAATGTTCAACTATAAAGCTACGGAAACCTAATTTAGTCCAAAGGTCTTACCAACAATACCAAATAGCTTAGCGATTTTTCCAGTTTTTGGTGCAGATTTTGAATTAGCTGCACCCTTGTAGATATATGAGATATGTTTCTAAATTTAACACAACTTGATGGTGGGTATATAAGATTCGGCACAGCCGAATATAACACTCTTACTTGTTTGTTTTCCGTTTGTTTTGTGTCCGTCCCACCCTTTTTTTTTTTTTTGTTGGATTGAGTTTAAGTTCAATTTAAACGTAAATAAATATTTTTGTTTACTTTGTCATAGGTCAGTGTTTTTTGGTTTTTTATTTCTTTTGTATTACCAGTAAATCATTTATTAAATAATTTTGTTGTTTTTTTAAATAAATATTTGTTTACTTTTTTTTGGTTTTATTTATTTTAATCTAATGTTAATTTGTTTAAGCTTAAATGTGATTTGAAATGGAACGAATTTTGAAAAAAATTGTAACGAGTCTTTATATTAAGTTTGTGTCTTAAGTCTTTTGTTTTGAAGTTGAATTTTTTTTTGCTTGAATTAAAATTTCATTTTATTTTTTTTAGTTAATTACTTGATTAAACTTTAATGAAATTTTCCCAAAAAACTTTGATAGTTTCGTCTTTTATATAAAATAAAATTTCAATATTTTCTAGTTTATTCATTTATTTTTTTTAAGGACGTTTATTTTTTATAACCGTTAAAGATATTATCATTAATACGGAAATTAATAGAAATTCTTTGAAATTCATGATCAATAAATTTGTAAGAATTATTCAAAAAAAAACACACCTTAAATGATTCAGAAAAAATCTTCATGAATTTTAAAACTCATGATCACAGTAAAAACAAAAGAATGGCCTCAGATTTCTTTTAATATCGCAACTGCTTAAGACATTTAGAAATCTAAACTTCATATCAAAATAGAAGTTTATGTCTCGCTAATCAAAAAGATTATAAAATTAACAACTAATGGGTGTTTTTTTTAGAGGTATAGAACTTCGAATTGAAATAAAACACAAGAAAATCGTTTTAATGTCCATCAATTTGGCTTTATTGGAAGGATAATTTTATGCCATTAATGTTTAAATATGATTTCGGGCATTTGGCCGCCGCGGCTGGCTCGAATAAAGCCAATTCTACAGGTCCAATTTTCAACTACTTTTTCGAGCATATGGGGCCGCATGTTGGCAATAACGCCACGAATGTTGGCTTCCAAGTCCCCTAACGTTTCTGGTTTGTTGGCGTAGACGAGCGACTTCACATATCCCCAAAGAAAATAATCCAGTGGTGTCAAATCGCACGATCTTGGTGGCCAATTGACCAATTTGCGATGAAAATCAGCATCGAGATCAATCTCATTTTCGGCCCATACACCAAAATCACGACGCATTGCATGGTCTCGCGGCTTCAATACTTGCACAAGCTGGATCTTGTAAGGTCGCAAGCCAAGATCTTTGCGCAAAATCTTCCATAAAGTTGATGGACAAAGCTCCAATTGCTGTGCACGGTGGCGAATCGATTCATTCGGGTCCTCTTCAACACTTTGCTCTACAGCGGCAATTGTTTCTAGAGCAAACGTAGTGCGAAAACGATCCATGGTTAACCGAATTAATTGCTCTGATGGACGATTATGTCGACCATATTATGGACGGAGCTTGCGGTAAACTTCGCGAACTGAACCATTATTTTCGAAATAAATTTGCACGATTTGCAAGCGTTGTTCTTTTGTCAACCTGTTCATGATGAAATGGCAAACCAAACTAAATATTAATCACTTGACAGCTGAAAAAATGGCCGCCAGTTAAAAAAGTGATGCCAACTTAAAGTTCTATACCTCAATAAAAAAACACCTGATACAATAGATAAGCAAAACAATTACCAAATTTTAATTTCTTTAAATTTGCATCAGAATTTACTTATTTTTTTTTTTTTTAAATATGAAAAATTTTTAATACTGAATTTATTAATGGAACATTTAAGCCTAATTAGATCAATCAATTTCTTGCTTGCTAAAAAATGGAAGAAGTGAATTTCTTGTGTAAGTTAAACTATTTTTTTTTTTTTTTTTTGTTTCTGATCAAAATTTAAAATCAAAAATTTGAATAAAAAAGGGACAAATCGGTAACATTATATCTCCAAAATCAAAAGATGGATACTATAAAAATTAAAGAACGAGTAAAATTCAGTCAAAAACTTAAGAAGACAAAAACAAATTTAGTTGAAATTAGAGCAGATACGAAAATAACACGGTTTTGGATCTAAGCAACCAAATCTGTTTTTGGTATTGGTTCCAGTTTTCGAAATATGTATTAAATAAAGACATTTTTTATAATTTATGGCAATTAATCTCCATTTTATTCATTAAAAATTTTTAAATTAGAAATATTTGTGATCTGTTTCACACATTAAAGTCCAACAGTGTTGACTCATCATGACCTCGTCCTAAAACCCATTTTTCTATTTTTACCAAATCTTGGTATTTTCACGAAAAAATCAGATGCAGAAAATGTATTTTGAGACACATTCGAGCTCCAATCTTGGAATAATTTATCGACAAACTGTCGATTATCTGCTTGAAATCCGGGATATGAGGTTACTAAAAAAGTTGTGAACAACATCTTCAAATGATACCCATTGTTCTGCTTTATTGACCGTTAAACATTTTGTAATGTTTCTGTAGGCTTTAATAATGTTTCTAGCGACTCCAACAGCTGACTGTCATTACGAAAACGCAGTGCTGCCAACATGCGCAAACTCACAAACTAGAACCAATTTTGGAAATCGAAATGGACTTAAATTGATTACCTTAAACAACGTCAAGATCTGTTATATATAACAATAAATCGATGCAAGAAATTTCTTGATAATAAATCTAGATTTAACCAAAGACTTTATAATATTAAACAAATTATGCACTTTAATATATTGATATACCATACGGTCGTTTTGAAAACTCCATAAAAAAGATAGTATACCGCTTTTACTCTAATGCAGAAACAACTAGTAGAGACGATTAGTCAATGAGAAAAAGCTTAGGCACACACACGTGCTCATGAAATGTATGTTTGTTTGTGTGATTAAGTGTCTTTCATTGTTCTTTATCCACTTATATTTTACATTTGACAAAAAGAAAATGTTTTTAGTGCAATATATAGTCTTTGATTTAACCCTCTATTGAATTGAATACACAGAAATTAAGGACAGATATTTTCTAAATATGATCCATGTACAATTTAAACAGAATCGAATCACTTTTTCGGTTACCTCTAATTCGTTTACCTTCCCGGAATGATGGTATTGGCCCTTTAAAAATTAGTTTCATGAAGTGTACTACATTTTGTTGAATTCTGTAAATATTTGACCATACGAGACCAACTCTAACAAGTAAAAGTGTTATATTCGTCTGTACCGAATCTTATACACCCACCATCAGTTGTGTTAAATTTAGAAACATATCTCATATATTTACGAGGGTGCAACGAATTCAAAATGTGGACCAAATTCGAAAAAAGTTGTTACGCTAGTTGGTATTGTTGATAAAATATTTGGACTAAATTCTGTTGCAGTAGCTTTATAGTTCAACATTTAAAAGTATGTAAGTGGTTTCCCTAGTATTTACTTTTTACATAACCAAATTTTTCAATCAATTCTAAAGTTCGAATAATTAATTCCCAAATAAATAACCTGGTTACATTAATAACACTCTGATGCAGTGAAAATACACTCGGAACGAAACCAAGGTCAACCAGTAGAACTCGGTTAGAAGATCATTTTACCATTTTTAAAATTTTCGATATACCCTCAAAATCGAAAGTTATCGATAAAAAACGATTTTTTTGGACTTAGCGGAGAAAAGAAGCTGAGAAAGGAGAAACTGAGTCATTTTTACATCGATTTTAAATTTTAAAATGTGTTTCGACAGAAAACAAGATAGGCTTTCACTTCGCAAAGACCTTTTTTTAACATGACCAATTTATCAAAAAAATATTTTCCGCTGAAGTTAAAATTTTATTTTTTTTTTTCGATTTTTTCAACTTCGGAAGCTTTTTTTTTCGTAAAATTTATCAGAAGACCTAATATATTTTGACTTAAAAAAAAAATCATGGTTACTATTTTGTAAAACAAGAGTACTTTAATTAAAATCGGTAACATATTAACAGAGATATAACAATTTTAGTAAAAAAGGTGAATTCAGTATTATTTGTATATTAGAAAATTTTCTATACAATACTACGTTAGAGTGTTTTTTAAACTTTTTTCGAAAGTAGAGAAATGGCGGTCGGATTATTATGGCATTCGGTGAGAAACTTCAAATAACAAAATTTAAGCCAAATCGGACTACGTTATCACGTGGCGCCCAGGCCATGAAGTTGAAAATTGCGTTTATAAGAAAAAAATATGGCCAGTTTTTTGGTTCTTGCAAAATTTAACTTTTTTAGTAAACATTTTAACAAAGTGTAAATATTAATTCATAATGTAGACTCAATTAGCTTTCTATCTACGTAAGTAGCGTATAAATCGGCTAAGGATTTTTTGAGTTATCGGAAATTTTCATAGAAATTTTGTATATAGGTATATATCAAATCATATTTTGAAATGGCAACAACAACCTCAGACAGCTTTCACACTATGAAACTAGTTGCAGAAACCCTATGCAACTAGTTTCATGGTGTGAAAGCTGTATTACCGATCTCAACTAAAAACCGTTGGGCTTCGCAATACCAGAAAAGGATTTGGTCGTGAAAGTTGGGATGATTTCAAGACAGTCAAACCGAGAACGGCAATAGAGGCATAAATAGAGCTTGGACATTATGTCGTACTTCTTTGTTTCTATCCTTTTTTAACTTCATTCATAAGTGCGTATAAATATAAGTACTTAGTACCTGGTAGACCGAGCCTTGCTCGGAGCTTTATGATAAGCATTTTGAGGAAAATTTTAAAGTTTTTATATATTTTATATTATAAAGTGCTAAAATAAATTTAGAGGAAAGACATTGTAGAAATATTCAGTTAATTTTGAATTATTTGATTTATTTTGTCCGACCAACACATAGTTTGCATAGTTTACAGTTTAACTCATTTTGAATAATTTTGGAAATTATTCATATCAACAGAAACCTCTGTCGACTCATGCGCAACAACTTTGCTAAAGATTATAGTCTGATCAAATGCACAGTTTACGATTTAATTCATTTTGAGTAGTTTTCTGTGGCGCCACCTGTCGGACTTTGCTTATTCCAATTCATAAACCTTCTTCGGCTTATCCGTAACAACTTTGCTGAAGATTATAGCATGATTAAATGTACAGCATACGATTAAATTGACTTTGAGTAAATTTCAGTAGCGCCACCTGTCGGAAATTATTCATTCAACTAAAAAGCCTTCGTCGGCTCATGCGCTACAACTTTGCTAAAGATCATAGCATGATCAAATGTACAGTTTACGATTAAATTAATTTTTAGTAATTTTCAGTGGCGCCATCTGTTGGAAATTAGTCTCATCAACTTAAAAACCTTCGCCGGCTTATCCGCAACATCTTCGCTAAAGAGCATAACACAATCAAATTCACAGTTTACTATTCCATAAAGAACATACATACAGACAAACATTCATTTGTTTAAAATAATACTAATTTTTCCCCCTTTTTATTCCCTAATTTCTAAAAGTTCCATATGTATATTTGGTACTTTTTTGGTGCCAATTGAATTCGGTACATTTTTTTAAAACGCATTTAACATAATGTATAATGTTCCTATTCATATTACTTTGGAGATGTTAAGTTATCATTTTATCCCTTTTTTACCCATTTTGGCTCCAAAATCAAAAAAGTACCAAATACGTGTTTCATGTTTTTTTTACATCTATTGATTGCAGTACCAAGTTTCTTTCTATATTCTTTAGTTTAAAATATAAGAGTGGGTTAAAAAGGTACCAAAAAAACTATTTTCACCCTTTTTTATTGCTCGTTTAAGAATATAAGATAAGATACGTATATAGTACGTTAATTAAACTGGCCCTTTTACAAAAAAAAAACTTATATCTTATATTCTTAAACGAGCAATAATTGTATATATCAGAGTTCTGCATCAAAACATTCTTAATCTCAAATCACAGTAAAATTCTTAAATGGTGTCGATCAGTGCAAAAGAAAAATAGAAATGAAAGAGAAACGAATGAGTACTGCAAAATCAAGTTTGGTGTTACAACTCAATTCGAATAAAGAAAAATGAGAAGAGAATCAAAACATTGTTTGTTTCATTTACAACGAGTGTTTTTTTCTTTCATGTATATTAAGAGAGTAACACTAAAAATTCTAAAAACAATCTAAGTAAATGAATGACAGTTGCACATTCCCTTCTTTAAGTGATTAACTGCTAATTAAAAAACATTTTTTTGCGAAAGAAGTGATTGATTAATTGATAATTTTGTTTTGTGAAAGAAGTAAAAAATTAAGAGGTTAGTATACATATATTTTTAATATTCTGTATTTGCATAATAATAATAATAATATTTTGTATTTACCATAAAAATGGTAAATTTTGAAAATTTCCAATAAAAATGGTAATATTAGAAAATTTTCCGTAAAAATGGTTAATATTGAAAATTTCACATAAAAATGGTCAATTTTGAAAATTTGCCATAAAAATAATAAACTTTGAAAATTTCCGATAAAAAATAGTAAATTTTGAAAATTTCCATAAAAATGGTAAATTTTGAAAATTTCACATAAAAAAGGGAAATTTTGAAAATTTTCGATGTAAATGGTCAATTTTGAAAATTTGCCATAAAAATGGGAAATTTTGAAAATTTCACATAAAAATGGTCAATTTTGAAAATTTCCCATAAAAGTAGGAAATTTTGAAAATAAGAATGGGAAATTTTAATATTTTCCCAGTTTTATGGGAAAATTCTAAAATTTAACATAAAAATGGGAAATTTTAAAAATATCCCATAAAAATAGGAAATTTTAAAACTTTTCCATAAAAATGGAAAAATTGGAAAACTTAAAAGTTTTCCTTTTTAAAATATCTGTTTTTTAGGATATTTAAAAAATTTCCCATTTTTATTAGAAATTTAAAATTTTTTTCCCATTTCTATGGGAAATTTTCCTTTTTATTCGAAATTTCAAAAATTTTATTTTTAAAAATTTCCTATTTTTATAAGAAGTTTTAAAAGTTTAAATTTTTGTAAGAAGGTTTCAAAATTTTCAATGTTTATTTCAAAAATTTCCCTTTTTGATGGGAAATTTTTAAATTTTCCTATTTTTATGGAAAATTTTCAAAATTTCCGATTTTATATAAAAAATAAAATTCCTGCTCTAAAAAATCAATTTTAAAAGATATCGCTCAGAAATTGCTTAAAAAACAGTCATTGCTTGATATAATATTAAATCAAAATAACTGTCACATATTGATTGATATAATAAAACTCAAAGTCTGATAATTTGCAATATACACAAATATAAATAAAAAGTATATTTCATTTTATTATAACTTTAAAAATTAGTAAAGAATTAATTAATTTTAGTTTTTTTAAGAACTTTTAAGTTAAATAAAAAGAACTTTTAAGTTAAATAAAAAATAAGAAAGTAAACATTAATTTTATTTTTTTTTTTTTTCATTTCAACGCAAAAATGTTTATATACCTACAAATGAACTCGAATGATTCGTGCTAATTCGATATTTTATGAAACAAAACTGTGATTGCTGAAACTGTTTGTTGTCGTGTCGAGTTTTTTACTCTCAACAGTTCTCTACAGTTCTCTTGTGTGTTTTTTTTAATTTAGTGTCTTTTTTGTTTCTACACGAATTTGATTCGCGTGAACAAAAACGAATAAAGAGTTGAATCTAAAAAAAAGCGAATGTGTTGAAAAGCTTTTCAAATGTTTTGATGCAGAACTCTGGTATATATCTATATATATAAAACTCTAACGTGACTGACTGACTGACTGACTGACTGACTGACTCATCATCGCACAGCCCAAACGGCTAAAGCTAGAGAGCTGAAATTTTGACAGCTGGTACCTTTTTCAAAGTATAGATCCACTAAGACGGGATTTTTGGAAATTCGGCCTCTAAGGGGGTAAAAAGGGGTAAAAAAGGGAAAAATTAGTAATGCTGTATCTCCGGAAGTAAACGTCATAGGCCCAAAATTGAAATTGCGTTGGGATCAGCTGCAAAAATAAGTAGACACGTGTTTGGTACTTTTTAGCAGATGGAACAAATAGGGGGTAAAAAGGGTAAAAATGAAATGTTGGTACTTTTTTAAACCCATGTGTATCTTTTAAACCAATCAACAGAGTAACAAAATTCAAAACGGAGCCGGTAAACAAGAAAAAAATATTAGACACGTGTTTGGTACTATTTTGATTCAGGGTTCAAAAAGGGGGAAAAGCGGGGAAAAAAATTTAGGGTAGGTCCATTTTTCTTTTTCTTTGTATTTGACTTGAACCAATAAAGCTACCAATAAAATTTATAGGGAGGTCGATTGCCCAGTACAAAATATTAAATATGTGTTTGGTACTTTTTTCAATTAAAAGGGTAAAAAAGGGAAAAATCGGTAACATTATATCTCCTTAACCAACAGCGATAGAAGCGAAAATTAAATTGGCTTGAGATTAGCACTAAAAATTAAGGGACACGTGTTCGGTACTTTTTTGAAAATCGGCCGCCTAGCGGGCAAAACAGGGTAGAAAAGGGAGAAATTAGTAACATCATATCTCCGAAACCAACATAGACAGAAACAAAGTTGAAATTGGATTTGAATCGCCTACAAAAATAAGGGGACACGTGTTTGGTACTTTTTTGAAAATGGCACTAATAAGGATAAAAAAGGGTAAAAACTATATTTTAGTACTTTTTTTAACCCATATGTATCTTTTGAACTAATAAACATAGAAACATATTTTATATCGCAACCGACAGATATTAAAAAAGAACTAAATACGTATTTGGTACTTTTGCGATTAATGGGGTACAAAAGGGTAAAAAAAGGGAATATATTCAAGGATAGGTTTTTTGCTTTTTAGCCATGGATATCTTTTAGGCTAATGAAGTTAGAAGTATAATTTATTGACTGGTAGATTTACATTGAAAAGAAATAAGCTACGTGTTTGGTACTTTTTTTTAATTTTGGGGGTAAAAATCGGTAAAGTATATCTTCTAAACCCAAAGTGATAGAAACAAAAACTAAATTGGTCTGAGATTGGCACTTAAAATTAAGGAACACATGTTCGGTACTGTTTTGAAGTTCAACCTCTTAGAAGGTAAAACAGGGTAGAAAAGGGAGAAATTAGTAACATCATATCTCCGAAACCAACATCGATGCAAACAAAGTTGAAATTGGATTTGAATCGGCTAGGAAAATAAGGAGGCACGTGCTTGGTACTTTTTTGGAAATGGCATTAATAAGGATAAAAAAGGGTAAAAACTATATTTTGGTACTTTTTTCAACTAATATGTATCTTTTGAACTAATAAATACAGAAACATAATTTATATCGCAACAGATAGATATTAAAAAACAATTAAATACGTATTTGGTACTTTTGCAATTAATGGGATACAAAAGGGTAAAAAAGGGAAAATATTTAAGGGTAGGTTTTTTGTTTTTAGCTATGAATATCTTTTAGGCTAATGAAGCCAGAAGTATAATTTATTGACTGGTCGATTGACAAAGAAAAAATAAAATACATTTTTGGTACTTTTTTTAATTTTGGGGGTAAAAATATATCTTCTAAATCAAAAGTGATAGAAACCAAAACTAAATTAGTCTGAGATCAGCACTAAAAATTAAGGGACAAGTATTCGGTACTTTTTTGAAATTCGGCCTTTTAAAGGGTAAAACAGGGTAGAAAAGGGAGAAATTAGTAACATCATATCTCCGAAACTAACACCGATGCAAAAGAAGTTTAAATTGGATTTGAATCGGATAAAAAAATAAATGGCCACGTATTTGGTACTATTTCAAAAATGGTACTAATAAGAATAAAAAAGGGTAAAAACTATATTTTGGTACTTTTTTAACACATATATATTTTTTGAACTAATAAACATAGAAACATAATTTATATCGCAACTGATAGGCATTAAAAAACTATTAAACACGTATTTGGTACTTTTGCGATTAATGTGGGACGAAAGGGTAAAAAAAAGGGAAAATATTCAAGAGTAGGTTTTTTGCTTTTTAGCTAAGAATATCTTTTCGGCTAATGAAGCCAGAAGCATAATTTATTGGCTGGTAAATTGACACTGAAAAAAGTAAAATAAGTGTCTGGTACTTTTTTTAATTTTGGGGGTAAAAATCGGTAAAAATATATCTTCTTAGCCAAAAGTGATAGAAACAACAACTAAATCGGTCTAAAATCGGCACTTTAAATTAAGGGACATGTATTCGGTACTTTTTTCTTTAATTCGGCCGTTTTGGGGTTAAAACAGGGAAAAAATGGGAAATATTAGTAACGTCATATCTCCGAAATTCAAAACGATAGGAATAGAGTTGAAATTTGCTTCGGATGGGCTGAAAAAAAACGAGAAACGTATTTGGTACTTTTTTGAATATGGTACTAATAAGGGTAAAAAAGGGCAAAAACTATATTTTGGTACTTTTTTGAACCCATACGTATCTTTTGAAATAACAAACATAGAGAAACAGTAAACGTCACAATTGATAAGTAACAAAGAATTATTAGACACGTATTTGGTACTTTTACGATAATTGAGGTAAAAAAGATAAAAAAATATTCAAGGGTAGGTTTTTAACTAATGAAGCCAGAACTATAATTTACAGACGGGTGGATTCATATTGAAAAAGTAAATTGAAAAAAATTGAAAAAGAAAATGGATAAATTAGTAACATCATATCTCCGAAATTTACATCGTTAGAAACAAAGTTGAAATTGGATTTGGATCATCTTGCAAAAAAAGGAGACACGAGTTTGGTACTTTTTTGGAAATGGAACTAATAAGGGAGAAAAAGGGAAAAAACTATATTTTGGTACTTTATTAACCCTATAAGTATCTCTTGAACTAATAAACATAAATACTCTATTTACATCACAATTGATAAGGACTAACAAAAATTAAGAAGGTGCTTGGCGCTTTTACGATAAATGAGGCACAAAAGAGTAAAAACTATGAATATCATTTAAACAAATAAAGCCAGAAGTATAATTTACAGACAGGTCTATTCACATTGCAGAAGTATAAGACACGCGATTGATTCCTTTTTTTAATGTTTGGAGTAAAAAGGGGGAAAATAGGTAACGTAATCTATATATATAAAACTCTAACGTGACTGACTGACTGACTGACTGACTCATCATCGCACAGCCCAAACGGCTAAAGCTAGAGAGCTGAAATTTTGACAGCTGGTACCTTTTTCAAAGTATAGATCCACTAAGACGGGATTTTTGGAAATTCGGCCTCTAAGGGGGTAAAAAGGGGTAAAAAAGGGAAAAATTAGTAATGCTGTATCTCCGGAAGTAAACGTCATAGGCCCAAAATTGAAATTGCGTTGGGATCAGCTGCAAAAATAAGTAGACACGTGTTTGGTACTTTTTAGCAGATGGGACAAATAGGGGGTAAAAAGGGTAAAAATGAAATGTTGGTACTTTTTTAAACCCATGTGTATCTTTTAAACCAATCAACAGAGTAACAAAATTCAAAACGGAGCCGGTAAACAAGAAAAAAATATTAGACACGTGTTTGGTACTATTTTGATTCAGGGTTCAAAAAGGGGGAAAAGCGGGGAAAAAAATTTAGGGTAGGTCCATTTTTCTTTTTCTTTGTATTTGACTTGAACCAATAAAGCTACCAATAAAATTTATAGGGAGGTCGATTGCCCAGTACAAAATATTAAATATGTGTTTGGTACTTTTTTCAATTAAAAGGGTAAAAAAGGGAAAAATCGGTAACATTATATCTCCTTAACCAACAGCGATAGAAGCGAAAATTAAATTGGCTTGAGATTAGCACTAAAAATTAAGGGACACGTGTTCGGTACTTTTTTGAAAATCGGCCGCCTAGCGGGCAAAACAGGGTAGAAAAGGGAGAAATTAGTAACATCATATCTCCGAAACCAACATAGACAGAAACAAAGTTGAAATTGGATTTGAATCGCCTAGAAAAATAAGGGGACACGTGCTTGGTACTTTTTTGAAAATCCCACTAATAAGGATAAAAAAGGGTAAAAACTATATTTTGGTACTTTTTTTAACCCATATGTATCTTTTGAACTAATAAACATAGAAACACATTTTATATCGCAATCGATAGATATTAAAAAAAAACTAAATATGTATTTGGTACTTTTACGATTAATGGGGTACAAAAGGGTAAAAAAAGGGAAAATATTCAAGGATAGGTTTTTTGGTTTTTAGCCATGGATATCTTTAAGGCTAATGAAGCCAGAAGTATAATTTATTGACTGGTAGATTTACATTGAAAAGAAATAAGCTACGTGTTTGGTACTTTTTTTTAATTTTGGGGGTAAAAATCGGTAAAGTATATCTTCTAAACCCAAAGTGATAGAAACAAAAACTAAATTGGTCTGAGATTGGCACTTAAAATTAAGGAACACATGTTCGGTACTGTTTTGAAGTTCAACCTCTTAGAAGGTAAAACAGGGTAGAAAAGGGAGAAATTAGTAACATCATATCTCCGAAACCAACATCGATGCAAACAAAGTTGAAATTGGATTTGAATCGGCTAGGAAAATAAGGAGGCACGTGCTTGGTACTTTTTTGGAAATGGCATTAATAAGGATAAAAAAGGGTAAAAACTATATTTTGGTACTTTTTTCAACTAATATGTATCTTTTGAACTAATAAATACAGAAACATAATTTATATCGCAACAGATAGATATTAAAAAACAATTAAATACGTATTTGGTACTTTTGCAATTAATGGGATACAAAAGGGTAAAAAAGGGAAAATATTTAAGGGTAGGTTTTTTGTTTTTAGCTATGAATATCTTTTAGGCTAATGAAGCCAGAAGTATAATTTATTGACTGGTCGATTGACAAAGAAAAAATAAAATACATTTTTGGTACTTTTTTTAATTTTGGGGGTAAAAATATATCTTCTAAATCAAAAGTGATAGAAACCAAAACTAAATTAGTCTGAGATCAGCACTAAAAATTAAGGGACAAGTATTCGGTACTTTTTTGAAATTCGGCCTTTTAAAGGGTAAAACAGGGTAGAAAAGGGAGAAATTAGTAACATCATATCTCCGAAACTAACACCGATGCAAAAGAAGTTTAAATTGGATTTGAATCGGATAAAAAAATAAATGGCCACGTATTTGGTACTATTTCAAAAATGGTACTAATAAGAATAAAAAAGGGTAAAAACTATATTTTGGTACTTTTTTAACACATATATATTTTTTGAACTAATAAACATAGAAACATAATTTATATCGCAACTGATAGGCATTAAAAAACTATTAAACACGTATTTGGTACTTTTGCGATTAATGTGGGACGAAAGGGTAAAAAAAAGGGAAAATATTCAAGAGTAGGTTTTTTGCTTTTTAGCTAAGAATATCTTTTCGGCTAATGAAGCCAGAAGCATAATTTATTGGCTGGTAAATTGACACTGAAAAAAGTAAAATAAGTGTCTGGTACTTTTTTTAATTTTGGGGGTAAAAATCGGTAAAAATATATCTTCTTAGCCAAAAGTGATAGAAACAACAACTAAATCGGTCTAAAATCGGCACTTTAAATTAAGGGACATGTATTCGGTACTTTTTTCTTTAATTCGGCCGTTTTGGGGTTAAAACAGGGAAAAAATGGGAAATATTAGTAACGTCATATCTCCGAAATTCAAAACGATAGGAATAGAGTTGAAATTTGCTTCGGATGGGCTGAAAAAAAACGAGAAACGTATTTGGTACTTTTTTGAATATGGTACTAATAAGGGTAAAAAAGGGCAAAAACTATATTTTGGTACTTTTTTGAACCCATACGTATCTTTTGAAATAACAAACATAGAGAAACAGTAAACGTCACAATTGATAAGTAACAAAGAATTATTAGACACGTATTTGGTACTTTTACGATAATTGAGGTAAAAAAGATAAAAAAATATTCAAGGGTAGGTTTTTAACTAATGAAGCCAGAACTATAATTTACAGACGGGTGGATTCATATTGAAAAAGTAAATTGAAAAAAATTGAAAAAGAAAATGGATAAATTAGTAACATCATATCTCCGAAATTTACATCGTTAGAAACAAAGTTGAAATTGGATTTGGATCATCTTGCAAAAAAAGGAGACACGAGTTTGGTACTTTTTTGGAAATGGAACTAATAAGGGAGAAAAAGGGAAAAAACTATATTTTGGTACTTTATTAACCCTATAAGTATCTCTTGAACTAATAAACATAAATACTCTATTTACATCACAATTGATAAGGACTAACAAAAATTAAGAAGGTGCTTGGCGCTTTTACGATAAATGAGGCACAAAAGAGTAAAAACTATGAATATCATTTAAACAAATAAAGCCAGAAGTATAATTTACAGACAGGTCTATTCACATTGCAGAAGTATAAGACACGCGATTGATTCCTTTTTTTAATGTTTGGAGTAAAAAGGGGGAAAATAGGTAACGTAATATCTCATAAATCAAAAGTGATAGAAACAAAGATTAAATTGGTCTATGATCAGCATTAAAAATTAAAGGACACGGGTTCGGTATTTTTTTTAATTTGGCCGCTTATGGTTAAAACAGGCTAGAAAATGAATAAATCATATAATCGGCTAGAAAATGAAAGGGACATGTGTTCTGTACTTTTTTTGGAAATGGCACTAATAAGGGCAAAAAGGGTAAAAACTATATTTTTGTACTTGCGTATCCATGCGTATCTTTTGAACTTATAAACATAAAGACTCACTTTATGCCACAATCAATAAGTATTAACAAAATATTAAACATGTGCTTGGTACTTTTACGATAAATGGGGTTCCAAAAGGTGAAAACGGGAAAATATTCATTTAAGCTAATGAAGTCAAAAGTATAAATTAGAGATGTGTCAATCAAAGGGGTAAAAAAGGGAAAAATCGATGACATTATATCTTCTAAACCTAATGGATGGAAACAAACACTAAAATGGTCTAAGATCAGCCCTAAAAATTAAGGGACTTTTCAGTACTTTTTGCAAATTAAACAGTTTTGGGGTTAAAATAGGGTAGAAAATAAAAACATTAGTAAAGTTATATCTCTGATACTAATATCGACAGAAAAAAAATTTAAATTGGATTTAGATCGAATAGAAAAATAAAAAGTCATGTTTTTAGTAGGTACTTTTCGTAAATGAGCTAAAAATAGGGAATAAAAAGGATAAAAACTAAATTTTGGTACTTTTTTGACCCATATATAATTTTTGAATCAATTATTATAGAAACAAAATTTATACCGCAATCGAAAATAACAAAAACGGGTCAAAAATTTAAAGATAGGTTTTTTCCTTTTAAACTGTGCATGTTGTTTAAATCAATAAAATAATAAATAAATCAATGATTTATGGACTGTTCTATTGACATTGAAGAAATATGTGACAGGTGTTTGGTATTTTTTTCAATTAACAAAAATGGAGTTAAGATCAGCAATAAAAATATTAGGACATGTATCCGGATTTTTTTTTTTTAATTTGGCTGATCAGGGGTAACCAACGGGTAAAAAAAGGAAACTTTTGTAAAATATTCAAAATCAAAAGCGACAAGAACAAGATTTAAATTGGGTTAGCAATCAAAATTGGGTCAGCTACAAAAATAAGGGAGGCGTGTGTAGTACTTTTTTGAAAATGTAGAGGGTAGGTACTTATTTTGTCCTATATGTATCTTAAGAACCAATAAGTATTTAATTTAATTTATATCGGAATTGATAAATAAGTGAAAAAGTTATTTTGGTAAATTTTGTAACTTTGTCAATTCAAATGGTGCCGCTAACGAAGTAGCGGGTTATAAAGCTAGTATATATATATATATATATATATATATATATATATATATATAGAACGGCTATCTCGAAAACGGCTCTAACGATTTTGATAAAATTTGGACAGTGGGTATCTTTTTTGATGTATAGGTCGAAGAAGAAGGGACTTTTGGAACTTTTACCTCTAAGAGGGTAAAAACGGGTAAAAAGGGGAAAAAATCGAAAACGCTATGTCTCCTAAAGTAATAGGTATAGAAACAAAATTAAAATTACGTTTTAAACAGCTTTGAAAATAAGCGGACAGGTGTTTGGTACTTTTTTGAAACTATGTTCGATAGGGGGTAAAAAAGGGTGAAAATAGTTTTTTTGGTACCTTTTTAACCCACTCTTATATATTAAACTAAAGAATATAGAAAGAAACTTGGTACTGCAATCAATAGATGTAAAAAAAACATGAAACACGTATTTGGTACTTTTTTGATTTTGGAGTCCAAATGGGTAAAAAAGATAAAATGATAACTTAACATCTCCAAAGTAATATGAATAGGAACATTATACATTATGTTAAATGCGTTTTAAAAAAATGTACCGAATTCAATTGGCACCAAAAAAGTACCAAATATACATATGGAACTTTTAGAAATTAGGGAATAAAAAGGGGGAAAAATTAGTATTATTTTAAACAAATGAATGTTTGTCTGTATGTATGTTCTTTATAGAATAGTAAACTGTGAATTTGATTGTGTTATGCTCTTTAGCGAAGATGTTGCGGATAAGTCGGCGAAGGTTTTAAAGTTGACAAGACTAATTTCCGACAGATGGCGCCACTGAAAATTACTAAAAATTAATTTAATCGTAAACTGTACCTTTGATCATGCTATGATCTTTAGCAAAGTTGTAGCGCATGAGCCGACGAAGGCTTTTTAGTTGGTATGAATAATTTCCGACAGGTGGCGCTACTGAAATTTACTCAAAGTCAATTTAATCGTATGCTGTACATTTAATCATGCTATAATCTTCAGCAAAGTTGTTACGGATAAGCCGAAGAAGGTTTATGAATTGGAATAAGCAAAGTCCGACAGGTGGCGCCACAGAAAACTACTCAAAATGAATTAAATCGTAAACTGTGCATTTGATCAGACTATAATCTTTAGCAAAGTTGTTGCGCATGAGTCGACAGAGGTTTCTGTTGATATGAATAATTTCTAAAATTATTCAAAATGAGTTAAACTGTAAACTATGCAAACTATGTGTTGGTCGGACAAAATAAATCAAATAATTCAAAATTAACTGAATATTTCTACAATGTCTTTCCTCTAAATTTATTTTAGCACTTGATAATATAAAATATATAAAAACTTTAAAATTTTCCTCAAAATGCTTATCATATAGCTCCGAGCAAGGCTCGGTCTACCAGGTACTTTTTTTTAATTCGCTGTTTTCGTTTAGCTTAATATTTAGTTATTATAAAGATGTTGATAGTAATACGACAGGTTCATATATTTTGTTAGGAGTTCCTAATGCATCTACCGTATATAAAGTCTGGACATTGCTACACACTGGCTGGTATTTATATAGAGCTTATTATTCAAAATTTCGTGGCCATAGCTGTCATAGTTTCTAATTTAATCGCTTTAAGCTGGCCTTTGCTACATTTTTTTTTGGTTTCCGGGAGTGAAAGTTATTGTCAAATATGGACCGATTCCTATAAAATTTGATATTCTGACAAATAGGTGCATAAAACTTCTCTATTCTAAATTTAGTCGTCATAGCTATTACAATTGTATTCAATTTATCAGCATTCATGCGTTTCCCGGGGCGTGGTTATATGGGATCTCTAACTAAATGTGAACCGATTTTGTCCATTTTCAATACACAACTTTTTCAAGATATCGAAAATACTTTTGTAAAATTTTGTTAGTCTATCTCTTTTTGTTAAGGCGCTATCGTGCTTTTATCTGACGGACAAACGTAAATAAACCCGCTTTTGTTTTTGTATTTTCGAAAGTTTTTTATATGGGAGCTATGGTCAAATGGTGACCGATTGTGACAAAATTGTGCACAATGTTTGGCATTGACATAAGACTTCCTTGTACTAAATTTGGTGGTCAAAGCTATTACAGTTTATCATTTATTGGCATTTAAGTGTATTTTAGGTGGAATTTAGGCTGTTTCCATAAGTTGTTTGTATGGGAGCTAGGTTAGTGTGAACCGATTTCGATGAAATTTTATATACTGCCTAGTACTTATATAAAACTTCTGTACACCAAATTGTATCATCATAGCTTTTATAATTTACCATTTATTAGCAAATAAGCGATTAGCCTAGACGAGGTTATACGGGAGCTATCAAATGTGAACCGATTTTGCCTGATTTCAATACCAAAATGTTCCAAGAACTGGAGAATATTTGTGCCAAATTTCAGTGACCTATATCTTTTCGTTAAGGTTTTATCATACCGATAACAGACAGACATACGACATACGGACAGACAGACAGACATTGCTCAATCGTCTTAGAACTTCATAAGGATTCAGAATATACTTCAATTTTGGTTTTTGAGCCAATATTAAGGAAATTACAAACGGAATGACAATCTCAATATTTTGTTCTCTGCGTGGTCCGATCATAACATTTTTTATATCGGTGTTCGCGGCTCTATAAGGGCTACATTTCTCTTTTTGATAGTTTTTTACTACCACGTCAATTTATGGTTACAACTTTTAAAAGTTAGATTTTTACTACACCATTTTCAATTGTAAATGAGAAAATTCCAATTGAAAATGAGAATTTACATTTGAAAATGAGAAAATTATAATTGAAATTGAGAATTTTCATTTGAAAATGAGAAAGTTATAATTAAAATTGAGAATTTTCATTTGGAAATGAGAAAATTCTAATTGAAATTGAAAATTTTCATTTGAATTTGAGAAAATTACAATTGAAATTTGCATTTGAAAATGAGTTTTTCATTTGAAATTGAGAAATGTGTAATTGAAAATGAGAAATTTTTTATTTGTAATTGAGAAATTTTTATTTTAAATTGAGTTTTCCATTTGAAAATGAGAATTTTTGATTTGTAATTGAGAAATTTTTATTTGAAATTGAGAAATTTGTAATTGAAAATGAGAAATTTCTATTTGTAATTGAGAAATTTTCATTTGAAATTTCGAAAAACCCAATGAAAATTTCTCAATTACAAATGGAAATTTCTCATTTTCAATTATACATTTCTCAATTTCAAATAGAGTTTTCTCAATTACAAATGAAAATTTCTCATTTTCAAATGGAAAACTCAATTTCAAATAAAAATTTCGCAATTACAAATTTAAATTTCTCATTTTCAATTAAACATTTCTCATGTTCAAATGGAAAACTCAATTTGAAATGAAAATTTCTCACTTACAAATGAAAATTTCTCATTTTCAATTATACTTTTCTCAATTACAAATAAAAAATTCTCATTTACAAATGGAAAATTCCCATTTTCAATTTAAAATTTCTCATTTTCAAATGAAATTTCTCAATTTCAATTGGAATTTTCTCAAATTCAAATAAAAATTCTCAATTTCAATTGAAACTTTCTCATTTTCAAATAAAAATTCTCAATTTCAATTGGAATTTTCTCATTTTCAAATGTAAATTCTCAATTTCAAATGGAAATTTCTCAATTCAATGTGGAAATTTCTCATTTACAATTGAAAATGGTGTAGATTCAATTAGTGTGGGTACGGCTCGAATTTTAAAAAAATATGACTAGAAATTGACGAGATAGTAAAAAACTATCAAAGAGAGAAATGTAGCCCTTATAGAGCCCTGAACATCGATATATAAAGTGTTATGATCGGACTAAAAATGGCGACACAGTTAACAAAATACAAAAAGGGCGGTATATGTAGGCGTGGTAATAAAATAAAAAAAACATTTCTAGAATTATTTTTACATTATCTTTAATCCTAGGGTGTGATTCTGGGTGTGACTGACTCAACTTTTTTTTCGAAACACTCTACCTACCCCCATTCTTTTTGATGGTGGGTGTAAAAAGTTATGTACTAAAATACCCAAAACATGTCTATAATCGTTTGTGCGATTTCCATGGTAAAGGGTATCAAATGAATGACTTAAGCATATTCTTACTTACCTTTTATAAAGGTAATTCCCTTTAATACCAGAGTATCATTTTAATAATATTCTTTATTTTCAAATTTAAGCCTACCGGAAACATTTTAATTTTTTAAAACTTATTTTGGGCATTAAATGTATTAAACCATTTAGACACATTTATAATATATATTGTTCTTGTAAAGAAATTAATTACACATTGTCTTCAAAAAATCAAATCGTGGGATTGATAAATTCTATTTTTTTATAAAATACCAAAATCCACTATAAGTTAAAATATTAAGTAGTTTTTTTTTAACTAATCTACAAGTGTTTCATAATTTATCACTAAAAACCTTGAATGTTCAAGAAGATTTCCTTTCACTTCTCTCAGACGTAGACGAGTATTCAGTCAAGCGATTAAAATAAAGTTTTTCCTCATTTATTGCGTCAGGGACTGCGAATTAAATGTTTTATTTTAATTTTTTAAATTTTTAATTAATTGCTTTTGGCATTAAATTATTACTATAAAATAACATAAATATTTATGTAGATATTAATTAAATCGCTTTTTTTGGAGAAAAATTCAAAACAAAATATTTAACTAAATATTTTTTTAAACCTCTTTTATTTTATACAAAAGTACCTGGTAGACCGAGCCTTGCTCGGAGCTTTATGATAAGCATTTTGAGGAAAATTTTAAAGTTTTTATATATTTTATATTATAAAGTGCTAAAATAAATTTAGAGGAAAGACATTGTAGAAATATTCAGTTAATTTTGAATTATTTGATTTATTTTGTCCGACCAACACATAGTTTGCATAGTTTACAGTTTAACTCATTTTGAATAATTTTGGAAATTATTCATATCAACAGAAACCTCTGTCGACTCATGCGCAACAACTTTGCTAAAGATTATAGTCTGATCAAATGCACAGTTTACGATTTAATTCATTTTGAGTAGTTTTCTGTGGCGCCACCTGTCGGACTTTGCTTATTCCAATTCATAAACCTTCTTCGGCTTATCCGTAACAACTTTGCTGAAGATTATAGCATGATTAAATGTACAGCATACGATTAAATTGACTTTGAGTAAATTTCAGTAGCGCCACCTGTCGAAATTTCTTCATACCAACTAAGAAACCTTCGTCGGCTCATGTGCAACAACTTTGCTAAAGATTGTAGCATGATTAAATGTACAGATTACGATTAAATTGACTTTGAGTAAGTTTCTGTAGCGCCACCTGTCGGAAATTATTTATACCAACTAAAAAGCCTTCGTCGGCTCATGCGCTACAACTTTGCTAAAGATCATAGCATGATCAAATGTACAGTTTACGATTTAATTAATTTTTAGTAATTTTCAGTGGCGCCATCTGTCGGAAATTAGTCTTATCAACTTTAAAACCTTCGCCGGCTTATCCGCAACATCTTCGCTAAAGAGCATAACACAATCAAATTCACAGTTTACTATTCTATAAAGAACATACATACAGACAAACATTCATTTGTTTAAAATAATACTAATTTTTCCCCCTTTTTATTCCCTAATTTCTAAAAGTTCCATATGTATATTTGGTACTTTTTTGGTGCCAATTGAATTCGGTACATTTTTTTAAAACGCATTTAACATAATGTATAATGTTCCTATTCATATTACTTTTTAGATGTTAAGTTATCATTTTATCCCTTTTTTACCCATTTTGGCTCCAAAATCAAAAAAGTACCAAATACGTGTTTCATGTTTTTTTTTACATCTATTGATTGCAGTACCAAGTTTCTTTCTATATTCTTTAGTTTAAAATATAAGAGTGGGTTAAAAAGGTGCCAAAAAAAACAGTTTTCACCCTTTTTTACCCCCTATCGGACATAGTTTCAAAAAAGTACCAAACACCTGTCCGCTTATTTTCAAAGCTGTTTAAAACGTAATTTTAATTTTGTTTCTATACCTATTACTTTAGGAGACATAGCGTTTTCGATTTTTTCCCCTTTTTACCCGTTTTTACCCTTTTAGAGGTAAAAGTTCCAAAAGTCCCTTCTTCTTCGACCTATACATCAAAAAAGATACCCACTGTCCAAATTTTATCAAAATCGTTAGAGCCGTTTTCGAGATAGCCATTCTATATATATATATATATATATATATATACAATTATTGCTCGTTTAAGAATATAAGATTAAGAATTTATCCATAAAAATCAAATAAATATAAAAAAAACAAAGTGGAAAAAAATGTTGTCAAACATAAATCAAATATTTTAACAAATATTTAAAAGTGAGTTTGAGTTTATATTTTTGGAAATTATTTTCAAAACTGGTTGATTCTAGAAGAGATTAGGAATTAGTTTTTTATTTTATTATTTTTAAATAAATTAAATACAATGTTTCTTTTTTCCAAAATTTTAAGTTTTGAGTTCAATTTAAATTTTTTTGTAATTGATTTGACTAAATTTTAATGTCATCATCATCTCTCGGGCTTTAAATTTTAACCACTTTTCTCTAAATGTCATGTTAAATGAAAATAATATATCAAAATTCGAATAATTCGTAGACAAAATTTTTTTTATAACTTTAATTTCAATTTTTATCGAAAAATTTTCGATAAAAAAAATTTTCTATAGAAAAATTTTCGATAGTAAAAATTTTCGATAATAAAAATTTTCGATAGTAAAAATTTTTCTATAGAAAAATTTTCGATAGTAAAAATTTTTCTATAGAAAAATTTTCGATAGTAAAAATTTTTCTATAGAAAAATTTTCGATAGTAAAAATTTTTCTATAGAAAAATTTTCGATAGTAAAAATTTTTCTATAGAAAAATTTTCGATAGTAAAAATTTTTCTATAGAAAAATTTTCGATAGTAAAAATTTTTCTATAGAAAAATTTTCGATAGTAAAAATTTTTCTATAGAAAAATTTTCGATAGTAAAAATTTTTCTATAGAAAAATTTTCGATAGTAAAAATTTTTCTATAGAAAAATTTTCGATAGTAAAAATTTTTCTATAGAAAAATTTTCGATAGTAAAAATTTTTCTATAGAAGAATTTTCGATAGTAAAAATTTTTCTATAGAAAAATTTTCGATAGTAAAAATTTTTCTATAGAAAAATTTTCGATAGTAAAAATTTTTCTATAGAAAAATTTTCGATAGTAAAAATTTTTCTATAGAAAAATTTTCGATAGTAAAAATTTTTCTATAGAAAAATTTTCGATAGTAAAAATTTTTCTATAGAAAAATTTTCGATAGTAAAAATTTTTCTATAGAAAAATTTTCGATAGTAAAAATTTTTCTATAGAAAAATTTTCGATAGTAAAAATTTTTCTATAGAAAAATTTTCGATAGTAAAAATTTTTCTATAGAAAAATTTTCGATAGTAAAAATTTTTCTATAGAAAAATTTTAGATAGTAAAAATTTTTCTATAGAAAAATTTTTCTATAGAAAAATTTTCGATAGTAAAAATTTTTCTATAGAAAAATTTTCGATAGTAAAAATTTTTCTATAGAAAAATTTTCGATAGTAAAAATTTTTCTATAGAAAAATTTTCGATAGTAAAAATTTTTCTATAGAAAAATTTTCGATAGTAAAAATTTTTCTATAGAAAAATTTTCGATAGTAAAAATTTTTCTATAGAAAAATTTTCGATAGTAAAAATTTTTCTATAGAAAAATTTTCGATAGTAAAAATTTTTCTATAGAAAAATTTTCGATAGTAAAAATTTTTCTATAGAAAAATTTTCGATAGTAAAAATTTTTCTATAGAAAAATTTTCGATAGTAAAAATTTTTCTATAGAAAAATTTTCGATAGTAAAAATTTTTCTATAGAAAAATTTTCGATAGTAAAAATTTTTCTATAGAAAAATTTTCGATAGTAAAAATTTTTCTATAGAAAAATTTTCGATAGTAAAATTTTTCTATAGAAAAATTTTCGATAGTAAAAATTTTTCTATAGAAAAATTTTCGATAGTAAAAATTTTTCTATAGAAAAATTTTCGATAGTAAAAATTTTTCTATAGAAAAATTTTCGATAGTAAAAATTTTTCTATAGAAAAATTTTCGATAGTAAAAATTTTTCTATAGAAAAATTTTCGATAGTAAAAATTTTTCTATAGAAAAATTTTCGATAGTAAAAATTTTTCTATAGAAAAATTTTCGATAGTAAAAATTTTTCTATAGAAAAATTTTCGATAGTAAAAATTTTTCTATAGAAAAATTTTCGATAGTAAAAATTTTTCTATAGAAAAATTTTCGATAGTAAAAATTTTTCTATAGAAAAATTTTCGATAGTAAAAATTTTTCTATAGAAAAATTTTCGATAGTAAAATTTTTCTATAGAAAAATTTTCGATAGTAAAAATTTTTCTATAGAAAAATTTTCGATAGTAAAAATTTTTCTATAGAAAAATTTTCGATAGTAAAAATTTTTCTATAGAAAAATTTTCGATAGTAAAAATTTTTCTATAGAAAAATTTTCGATAGTAAAAATTTTTCTATAGAAAAATTTTCGATAGTAAAAATTTTTCTATAGAAAAATTTTCGATAGTAAAAATTTTTCTATAGAAAAATTTTCGATAGTAAAAATTTTTCGATAGTAAAAATTTTTCTATAGAAAAATTTTCGATAGTAAAAATTTTTCTATAGAAAAATTTTCGATAGTAAAAATTTTTCTATAGAAAAATTTTCGATAGTAAAAATTTTTCTATAGAAAAATTTTCGATAGTAAAAATTTTTCTATAGAAAAATTTTCGATAGTAAAAATTTTTCTATAGAAAAATTTTCGATAGTAAAAATTTTTCTATAGAAAAATTTTCGATAGTAAAAATTTTTCTATAGAAAAATTTTCGATAGTAAAAATTTTTCTATAGAAAAATTTTCGATAGTAAAAATTTTTCTATAGAAAAATTTTCGATAGTAAAAATTTTTCTATAGAAAAATTTTCGATAGTAAAACTTTTTCTATAGAAAAATTTTCGATAGTAAAAATTTTTCTATAGAAAAATTTTCGATAGTAAAACTTTTTCTATAGAAAAATTTTCGATAGTAAAACTTTTTCTATAGAAAAATTTTCGATAGTAAAAATTTTTCTATAGAAAAATTTTCGATAGTAAAAATTTTTCTATAGAAAACTTTTCGATAGTAAAAATTTTTCTATAGAAAAATTTTCGATAGTAAAAATTTTTCTATAGAAAAATTTTCGATAGTAAAAATTTTTCTATAGAAAAATTTTCGATAGTAAAAATTTTTCTATAGAAAAATTTTCGATAGTAAAAATTTTTCTATAGAAAAATTTTCGATAGTAAAAATTTTTCTATAGAAAAATTTTCGATAGTAAAAATTTTTCTATAGAAAAATTTTCGATAGTAAAAATTTTTCTATAGAAAAATTTTCGATAGTAAAAATTTTTCTATAGAAAAATTTTCGATAGTAAAAATTTTTCTATAGAAAAATTTTCGATAGTAAAAATTTTTCTATAGAAAAATTTTCGATAGTAAAAATTTTTCTATAGAAAAATTTTCGATAGTAAAAATTTTCGATAGTAAAAATTTTTCTATAGAAAAATTTTCGATAGTAAAAATTTTTCTATAGAAAAATTTTCGATAGTAAAAATTTTTCTATAGAAAAATTTTCGATAGTAAAAATTTTTCTATAGAAAAATTTTCGATAGTAAAAATTTTTCTATAGAAAAATTTTCGATAGTAAAAATTTTTCTATAGAAAAATTTTCGATAGTAAAAATTTTTCTATAGAAAAATTTTCGATAGTAAAAATTTTTCTATAGAAAAATTTTCGATAGTAAAAATTTTTCTATAGAAAAATTTTCGATAGTAAAAATTTTTCTATAGAAAAATTTTCGATAGTAAAAATTTTTCTATAGAAAAATTTTCGATAGTAAAAATTTTTCTATAGAAAAATTTTCGATAGTAAAAATTTTTCTATAGAAAAATTTTCGATAGTAAAAATTTTTCTATAGAAAAATTTTCGATAGTAAAAATTTTTCTATAGAAAAATTTTCGATAGTAAAAATTTTTCTATAGAAAAATTTTCGATAGTAAAAATTTTTCTATAGAAAAATTTTCGATAGTAAAAATTTTTCTATAGAAAAATTTTCGATAGTAAAAATTTTTCTATAGAAAAATTTTCGATAGTAAAAATTTTTCTATAGAAAAATTTTCGATAGTAAAAATTTTTCTATAGAAAAATTTTCGATAGTAAAAATTTTTCTATAGAAAAATTTTCGATAGTAAAAATTTTTCTATAGAAAAATTTTCGATAGTAAAAATTTTTCTATAGAAAAATTTTCGATAGTAAAAATTTTTCTATAGAAAAATTTTCGATAGTAAAAATTTTTCTATAGAAAAATTTTCGATAGTAAAAATTTTTCTATAGAAAAATTTTCGATAGTAAAAATTTTTCTATAGAAAAATTTTCGATAGTAAAAATTTTTCTATAGAAAAATTTTCGATAGTAAAAATTTTTCTATAGAAAAATTTTCGATAGTAAAAATTTTTCTATAGAAAAATTTTCGATAGTAAAAATTTTTCTATAGAAAAATTTTCGATAGTAAAAATTTTTCTATAGAAAAATTTTCGATAGTAAAAATTTTTCTATAGAAAAATTTTCGATAGTAAAAATTTTTCTATAGAAAAATTTTCGATAGTAAAAATTTTTCTATAGAAAAATTTTCGATAGTAAAAATTTTTCTATAGAAAAATTTTCGATAGTAAAAATTTTTCTATAGAAAAATTTTCGATAGTAAAAATTTTTCTATAGAAAAATTTTCGATAGTAAAAATTTTTCTATAGAAAAATTTTCGATAGTAAAAATTTTTCTATAGAAAAATTTTCGATAGTAAAAATTTTTCTATAGAAAAATTTTCGATAGTAAAAATTTTTCTATAGAAAAATTTTCGATAGTAAAAATTTTTCTATAGAAAAATTTTCGATAGTAAAAATTTTTCTATAGAAAAATTTTCGATAGTAAAAATTTTTCTATAGAAAAATTTTCGATAGTAAAAATTTTTCTATAGAAAAATTTTCGATAGTAAAAATTTTTCTATAGAAAAATTTTCGATAGTAAAAATGTAAAAATTTTTCTATAGAAAAATTTTCGATAGTAAAAATTTTTCTATAGAAAAATTTTCGATAGTAAAAATTTTTCTATAGAAAAATTTTCGATAGTAAAAATTTTTCTATAGAAAAATTTTCGATAGTAAAAATTTTTCTATAGAAAAATTTTCGATAGTAAAAATTTTTCTATAGAAAAATTTTCGATAGTAAAAATTTTTCTATAGAAAAATTTTCGATAGTAAAAATTTTTCTATAGAAAAATTTTCGATAGTAAAAATTTTTCTATAGAAAAATTTTCGATAGTAAAAATTTTTCTATAGAAAAATTTTCGATAGTAAAAATTTTTCTATAGAAAAATTTTCGATAGTAAAAATTTTTCTATAGAAAAATTTTCGATAGTAAAAATTTTTCTATAGAAAAATTTTCGATAGTAAAAATTTTTCTATAGAAAAATTTTCGATAGTAAAAATTTTTCTATAGAAAAATTTTCGATAGTAAAAATTTTTCTATAGAAAAATTTTCGATAGTAAAAATTTTTCTATAGAAAAATTTTCGATAGTAAAAATTTTTCTATAGAAAAATTTTCGATAGTAAAAATTTTTCTATAGAAAAATTTTCGATAGTAAAAATTTTTCTATAGAAAAATTTTCGATAGTAAAAATTTTTCTATAGAAAAATTTTCGATAGTAAAAATTTTTCTATAGAAAAATTTTCGATAGTAAAAATTTTTCTATAGAAAAATTTTCGATAGTAAAAATTTTTCTATAGAAAAATTTTCGATAGTAAAAATTTTTCTATAGAAAAATTTTCGATAGTAAAAATTTTTCTATAGAAAAATTTTCGATAGTAAAAATTTTTCTATAGAAAAATTTTCGATAGTAAAAATTTTTCTATAGAAAAATTTTCGATAGTAAAAATTTTTCTATAGAAAAATTTTCGATAGTAAAAATTTTTCTATAGAAAAATTTTCGATAGTAAAAATTTTTCTATAGAAAAATTTTCGATAGTAAAAATTTTTCTATAGAAAAATTTTCGATAGTAAAAATTTTTCTATAGAAAAATTTTCGATAGTAAAAATTTTTCTATAGAAAAATTTTCGATAGTAAAAATTTTTCTATAGAAAAATTTTCGATAGTAAAAATTTTTCTATAGAAAAATTTTCGATAGTAAAAATTTTTCTATAGAAAAATTTTCGATAGTAAAAATTTTTCTATAGAAAAATTTTCGATAGTAAAAATTTTTCTATAGAAAAATTTTCGATAGTAAAAATTTTTCTATAGAAAAATTTTCGATAGTAAAAATTTTTCTATAGAAAAATTTTCGATAGTAAAAATTTTTCTTATAGAAAAATTTTCGATAGTAAAAATTTTTCTATAGAAAAATTTTCGATAGTAAAAATTTTCTATAGAAAAATTTTCGATAGTAAAAATTTTTCTATAGAAAAATTTTCGATAGTAAAAATTTTTCTATAGAAAAATTTTCGATAGTAAAAATTTTTCTATAGAAAAATTTTCGATAGTAAAAATTTTTCTATAGAAAAATTTTCGATAGTAAAAATTTTTCTATAGAAAAATTTTCGATAGTAAAAATTTTTCTATAGAAAAATTTTCGATAGTAAAAATTTTTCTATAGAAAAATTTTCGATAGTAAAAATTTTTCTATAGAAAAATTTTCGATAGTAAAAATTTTTCTATAGAAAAATTTTCGATAGTAAAAATTTTTCTATAGAAAAATTTTCGATAGTAAAAATTTTTCTATAGAAAAATTTTCGATAGTAAAAATTTTTCTATAGAAAAATTTTCGATAGTAAAAATTTTTCTATAGAAAAATTTTCGATAGTAAAAATTTTTCTATAGAAAAATTTTCGATAGTAAAAATTTTTCTATAGAAAAATTTTCGATAGTAAAAATTTTTCTATAGAAAAATTTTCGATAGTAAAAATTTTTCTATAGAAAAATTTTCGATAGTAAAAATTTTTCTATAGAAAATTTTCGATAGTAAAAATTTTTCTATAGAAAAATTTTCGATAGTAAAAATTTTTCTATAGAAAAATTTTCGATAGTAAAAATTTTTCTATAGAAAAATTTTCGATAGTAAAAATTTTTCTATAGAAAAATTTTCGATAGTAAAAATTTTTCTATAGAAAAATTTTCGATAGTAAAAATTTTTCTATAGAAAAATTTTCGATAGTAAAAATTTTTCTATAGAAAAATTTTCGATAGTAAAAATTTTTCTATAGAAAAATTTTCGATAGTAAAAATTTTTCTATAGAAAAATTTTCGATAGTAAAAATTTTTCTATAGAAAAATTTTCGATAGTAAAAATTTTTCTATAGAAAAATTTTCGATAGTAAAAATTTTTCTATAGAAAAATTTTCGATAGTAAAAATTTTTCTATAGAAAAATTTTCGATAGTAAAAATTTTTCTATAGAAAAATTTTCGATAGTAAAAATTTTTCTATAGAAAAATTTTCGATAGTAAAAATTTTTCTATAGAAAAATTTTCGATAGTAAAAATTTTTCTATAGAAAAATTTTCGATAGTAAAAATTTTTCTATAGAAAAATTTTCGATAGTAAAAATTTTTCTATAGAAAAATTTTCGATAGTAAAAATTTTTCTATAGAAAAATTTTCGATAGTAAAAATTTTTCTATAGAAAAATTTTCGATAGTAAAAATTTTTCTATAGAAAAATTTTCGATAGTAAAAATTTTTCTATAGAAAAATTTTCGATAGTAAAAATTTTTCTATAGAAAAATTTTCGATAGTAAAAATTTTTCTATAGAAAAATTTTCGATAGTAAAAATTTTTCTATAGAAAAATTTTCGATAGTAAAAATTTTTCTATAGAAAAATTTTCGATAGTAAAAATTTTTCTATAGAAAAATTTTCGATAGTAAAAATTTTTCTATAGAAAAATTTTCGATAGTAAAAATTTTTCTATAGAAAAATTTTCGATAGTAAAAATTTTTCTATAGAAAAATTTTCGATAGTAAAAATTTTTCTATAGAAAAATTTTCGATAGTAAAAATTTTTCTATAGAAAAATTTTCGATAGTAAAAATTTTTCTATAGAAAAATTTTCGATAGTAAAAATTTTTCTATAGAAAAATTTTCGATAGTAAAAATTTTTCTATAGAAAAATTTTCGACAGTAAAAATTTTTCTATAGAAAAATTTTCGACAGTAAAAATTTTTCTATAGAAAAATTTTCGATAGTAAAAATTTTTCTATAGAAAAATTTTCGATAGTAAAAATTTTTCTATAGAAAAATTTTCGATAGTAAAAATTTTTCTATAGAAAAATTTTCGATAGTAAAAATTTTTCTATAGAAAAATTTTCGATAGTAAAAATTTTTCTATAGAAAAATTTTCGATAGTAAAAATTTTTCTATAGAAAAATTTTCGATAGTAAAAATTTTTCTATAGAAAAATTTTCGATAGTAAAAATTTTTCTATAGAAAAATTTTCGATAGTAAAAATTTTTCTATAGAAAAATTTTCGATAGTAAAAATTTTTCTATAGAAAAATTTTCGATAGTAAAAATTTTTCTATAGAAAAATTTTCGATAGTAAAAATTTTTCTATAGAAAAATTTTCGATAGTAAAAATTTTTCTATAGAAAAATTTTCGATAGTAAAAATTTTTCTATAGAAAAATTTTCGATAGTAAAAATTTTTCTATAGAAAAATTTTCGATAGTAAAAATTTTTCTATAGAAAAATTTTCGATAGTAAAAATTTTTCTATAGAAAAATTTTCGATAGTAAAAATTTTTCTATAGAAAAATTTTCGATAGTAAAAATTTTTCTATAGAAAAATTTTCGATAGTAAAAATTTTTCTATAGAAAAATTTTCGATAGTAAAAATTTTTCTATAGAAAAATTTTCGATAGTAAAAATTTTTCTATAGAAAAATTTTCGATAGCAAAAATTTTTCTATAGAAAAATTTTCGATAGTAAAAATTTTTCTATAGAAAAATTTTCGACAGTAAAAATTTGTCTATAGAAAAATATTGCTATCGATCCGTAGAATCATAAATTTTATTGTGTTTCAATGAAATACCTGGTATAAAAATACATGGTATAAACATAAATCACTAAACCAAATTTTGTATTAATCAGTACATTTTGACACATCCACTTTAATGGCACGAAAATCATAAATCATATATTTGATGATAATTATAGACTATAGCACTTTCTTAATTGTTTTATAATTGAATTAATTCGAAGCTCTGCCTTTAAAGACAAAAATGAAATAGAGTTTAAGTATAAATTAATCTGTTTCTAATATTTTTCAAAAATATGCCTATATGACTTTATTTCTGATATTTGTTTGTTTGCTCTGTTTTGGGGTTAATCTGCATAAATATTTTTTAATTTTGAATCCATCACACTAGAATGACTAAAACGGTTGAGGTGAACTTGAGATTTTCTGGGGCTCCAAATATCAAATATTAAGACACGCACTTTATATTTACATATAAATCTTTAAATCGTGATTTTTTTTTTGGTTTTAATACCAGATTCTTTTTAAGAAACAAAAAATATCAAAAAGCTTTATTATGTTTAGTTATCTAAGTTTATATTTAAGCTTTTAATAAAAAATTAATTAATTAAATTTCAGAATATCTACAACATTTGTATCGTACATACATACATCTATACATAAAGTACATATTTATTCATTGTTCATAGATATTTTTGAAACGTTGGTTTTTTAAATTTATTTTGATTTTCTTTAACGTCATAATCTATTAAAAACCGGGAAAACAAGTTAAAATTTGTCTAAAAGAATTTGAATGATTAAAAACTAAAATTAAAAGTTAAAATTGATGTTTAATTATAGTTTGTTTTTGAGATATGGATTATAGTTGTATTTAAGGAGATTTATTTATAATTTATTAGTTTGTTTTAGGCCCATGTGTGTACAGTGGGACAATTTATGTTTTTTTATAATTCAGCTTTTCGACAATTTTGTTCAGAGTTCGGTATTCTTCGAAAACGTAGTGTAAATTTAATTCGTTTGTGGGTGCTTCGGCTTTGAATATCTCAGGGCCGGGGCCCAGTCGATCTTGAAGGACTCTTGAAAGCATTCAATATGGAAAAGTTTAGCGTCATGACGGGGGCCAAAGTTTTCAGAGTTTTTTAAGACTCGGTATTAATGCTTTATGTACATGTTTAGTATCATTAGATCGGGAAAGACTAGGAGATTAGCATTAAGTAAAAGTTTTTTTTAAGTGCGTTACTTTTTTTACACTTTGTATCGTAAAACAAAAAAAATTGTTTTTCTGCTTTTTTAAGGAAAATATTTTTAATCTTTGATATTCTGTGGAAATGACATGGATAAAGATATTACAATGAAATTTTGTAGTAATGTAGACCAATAAGATCTAAAAGCAATAGACTAAAAAAAATTCCCAATTTTAATTTAAAAATTCCCCAATTCCCAACTGGGGAAGAAGGGGTTTCAAAAAATGAGTTTTTTTACAAATATGGCAACACTGTCTCTATTTGCAGCGCGTTTCAGAAAAAACTTTTCTAATCAATAACAGATATATTGGAAAATATGAACATTATAATTTTTTTCAAATCGGTGCTTTGCCTTTTGAGAAATTTTTGTTTAAACTAATTTTTTTTTTTTACAAATTGCCAGTCTAATTAGCAAGAAATTTGTTTTATACGCATTCTCATTATGTTTTCTTTTAAAAACTTTAAAAATCTTTTTATGTTTCTTAAGAAAATATTTTTTTATTAGTGAAAAAATATAGCTATCTTTTGGGGAAAAACTAAAAAAAAGCGAAATTTTTTGTAAGTCTAAAATTTGAATATTTTTAACTTTTAAACAAAAGAAGATATCTATAACTAACTTGCACAAAAATTATTCAGAATTTTATTACAAATTTAAAGAATATTCTTAAAAAATTTTTGGTCCTCAGATGCGTCCACCAGATCAAAAAAAGCTTAAAAAAGAGGTAACAAATCAACCTAAAAATTCCTTTTTACCCAAATATCTCGAAATCCAAAGGAGATAACCTACACATTTAAGCATATTTTTTGTAGATCTTCCCAAGGACAACTTAAGTTTAAAATTTCTTTTCAATCCATACATAAATGGATTTTTGGCGAATTTTTAAAAAAGTCGAACACCCGAGGTGACCAACTTTGAAGGTCCATCAATCACTCTCCCGACCCCTCATGGACCAGTGCTTTTAAGAACCAACTCGAATACTCCTTGACTATCACCATGTCAAATTTCATTTAAATATCTCCAGTCGTTCTAATTCGGAAGCAACTAATTTAGGCGATTATCCAATGAAAGAAAAGCTAAAAATACTATTTTATTGAGTGAAATTTACATGCATTTTGTTTTTGTTACAATAAAAAAACACATGTAAATTTCACTCAATCGTCACCCGCTTGAGTTATATAAACCCCATATTAGTTAAAAACATATGTACCTGAAATAATTTTTCTTTAAAATTTAACATTTCATCACACTGTACAAACGATATTTTAAATTATTCTTAGGCAAACGAACTCTTCAAAATTTCATATTTAAAAAAACATAAAAAATTATTGAATATTGGCGAAGAGTTATTAAAATTTTAAATTTAACAATCATGATCGATCATAGGCTTTGAACATTTTTTAACATGTTGGTCATAAAATGATTTTGTTACACAATTTTCAAAATTATTTGAGAGATTTATTATGATAATTTCAATATTTATTGGTCATATATTACAAAACATTAACTGAGCTACACAAATAGTTTTGAAAATACATGAACATTTTTTATACAATATTTTTTTAAAAATTTGTTCATATTTAGGGTAATCACAGGGGGTCTTATCTCGTCGTAATGTCATAAGCTATAATCTCAAAAAAGCTTAAAAGTTTAAAAATAAAAATATACAATAAAAAGTTCTATCATTTCAGTTGTATTCCCGTAGGATAATAAAACTGTCCAAACCAGTCCGAAGTTACCCAAAACTGACCCAATTGTGTTCCCATACTATACTTTGGTTTGAGTCTTTACTAAACTGAGAGAGTGATTTAATTTCCGCTCTTACTTAAATTTAGGAGTTCCTCTCACAAACAATTACAATATTTTTTTTATAGAAAAATTTTCGTTAGAATAAATTTTTCTATAGAAAAATTTCCGTTAGAATAAATTTTTCTATAGAAAAATTTTCGTTAGAATAAATTTTTCTATTGAAAAATTTTCGTTAGAATAAATTTTTCTATAGAAAAATTTTCGTTAGAATAAATTTTTCTATAGAAAAATTTTCGTTAGAATAAATTTTTCTATAGAAAAATTTTTCTATAGAAAAATTTTCGTTAGAATAAATTTTTCTATAGAAAAATTTTCGTTAGAATAAATTTTTCTATAGAAAAATTTTCGTTAGAATAAATTCTTCTATAGAAAAATTTTCGTTAGAATAAATTTTTCTATACAAAAATTTTCGTTAGAATAAATTTTTCTATACAAAAATTTTCGTTAGAATAAATTTTTCTATACAAAAATTTTCGTTAGAATAAATTTTTCTATACAAAAATTTTCGTTAGAATAAATTTTTCTATAGAAATGTTTTCGTTAGAATAAATTTTTCTATAGAAAAATTTTCTTTAGAAATATTTTTCTATAGAAAAATTTTCTTTAGAAATATTTTTCTATAGAAAAATTTTCTTTAGAAATATTTTTCTATAGAAAAATTTTCTTTAGAAATATTTTTCTATACAAAAATTTTCTTTAGAAATATTTTTCTATAGAAAAATTTTCTTTAGAAATATTTTTCTATAGAAAAATTTTCTTTAGAAATATTTTTCTATAGAAAAATTTTCTTTAGAAATATTTTTCTATAGAAAAATTTTCTTTAGAAATATTTTGCTATAGAAAAATTTTCTTTAGAAATATTTTTCTGTAGAAAAATTTTCTTTAGAAATATTTTTCTATAGAAAAATTTTCTTTAGAAATATTTTTCTATAGTAAAATTTTCGTTAAAGATATTACATAGATAAAAAATTGTAAAACTATTTTTAAATTAAGACTTATGATAATACAACTAGATAAGACCCCTGAATACCCTTATTATGTATTTAGACTTGTAACTCAAAATCTAGAGAGTTTTAACCTTAAAAACAACAAACAAAATCTTAAGTTCGATAACATAGTTCACATTAAATTAATATTTCAAAAATAACTAGTATATGAGAATCGAAGAAAAACAATTAAAAAATTTTTAAATTTTTGCATTAATTTTGGTGCATGTCTGTCAAATATTTTTGATTTGTCTAGCAACACGACAATTATTAATTTAATACGGGTTGATTTAGCTCTTGATGTCTCGTTTTTTCAAAGGCCCCTAAAACTGACTTAAATATCATAAATATTTTTCTCATCATTTCATTTTCGATTTTGGTATTGTTTGCACAAATACTCAAAATTAAGCATCTTTTTGAATATAAAATATATTTATTTTGAACATGCAATTTCAAAATTAACTATTACAAAACTTATTTTTAACTTCATAAAACTGACATATACATAAATAGATAATTTCCAGAAGCCATTATCGCCGAAATGAATTCAATACGTTTTTGTGGCTGTCTGACCTATAGCCTCCATTAATTTTTAAAATACACAACGTAACTCCATGGAATGAAGAAATAACATTTAACAAAGAAAAAGGGTCCCTTTTGTCTAACAAATATTAAAGAGGTTTGGTAATTTGTTTGAACTTTATTGCAGAGGCAAGCAATTAAGGAATTATGGCCTCATATGGTCAGTCCAAACAATTGAATAAGAAATCACGTTTGTTCAAACTCAATTGTATTTTTACTTTTAAAACTTGCTTTTGATCGCAAGACAATAAATGAATGTTTGTATTTGTATACCCTACAACACCTGCTTGGGTTAAGGGGATATATGCGGTTTGTGCTAATGTTTGTTTTCTTCTTCATTCGTTCTCCTTGACTCCCAGTGGGGCATAGAGCCTTAAGCTTACTTTTATGTCGCACTATATTATGAGATGTAATGCATATGCATTCCATTAATAGCTTGGTGCTTTCTACTCTGCATCGATGGATCTTCTCCACGTTCCAGCAGTTTCACTAGCACGACGGCCTCTTCCCTGTGGATTCCAACAAAACGCTTTTCGAACAATGTTGGTATTTGTCCCGTAATACGGGATGGACTTGACGTTGGAGTTGAATATATATAACTTAGTCGTTGTTGATATTTAAAAAGGGCTCGGAGAATGCCGGATGCAGATTTTTGTCTTATAAATACGCGATACTATGTCATCGTCGGCGCCACCTCTTTGTAGAAACCAAACTTCCCAGATAATTAAAGATACCTACGCATTTAAAAACATCGTTATTGGGATGTAATGGGATACAGCTGTTGCTTGGTGTCTCTAGCTACCAGGTAAGAACTGTATCCTATTCCTACTCTAACCTCCACGTGTTACATCCTGGTAACCTGAGCAACCTAGATGAAGATGCGGTAAACAACCCGCGTGGGATTCTAGGTCAGGGCTAATATGAGAGGGAGTTATCTTAGAGCCATTCCAAGTATTCGGTCTAAGGGTCTAAGATAATTGTACTTGGTAAAGTACGAAAATGCAGCGTCTGTACAACATGTTAGTTGCGGCTGCAAGCGAGCGTCTGTCTCGCATTAAGCGGCACGCTATACAAACGTGGCTCGTGTATTTCGACCCATCACCCATCGACATAGCACTATGAGAGGGAGTTATCTTAGAGCCATTCCAAGTATTCGGTCTAAGGGTCTAAGATAATTGTACTTGGTAAAGTACGAAAATGCAGCGTCTGTTCAACATGCTATTTGTGGCTGCAAGCGGGCGTCTGTCTCGGATCGATCGGCTTGCTACACAAACGTGGCTCGTGTATTTGGACCCATGGACATAGCACTTACAATGTTTTAAGCAGAAACAACATTACAGCTACGGCAGCTGGCACAAGGATTTTGAAGGTGCCTAATCTATACAAAAACATATGATGAATGAAACATGAGGCCCTATGCTCGACCGGGAGTCAAGGAGAACACAAGTTATTCATATTAGATTCCAGTCAAAATCTTTGTCTTGGAAATATTAAATTCCAGCCCAGCTGAGCGAGGTTCAACAGTGATAGCGTTAATATTTTCTAAAAGGTGAACTGAGCTTTGGCTTAGAAGACATACGTCATCAGCATATTCCGAGTCCTCGAATTGTTTAAAGGGTGTCCATTGGATACAGCCTCAACCATTCAGAGCCGTGCGCATTATCTAGTCGATGACGTGGATAAAAAGTATAGGTGATAAGACACATCCTTGCCTTACTCCAGCAGTACTTAACTTCGAATGTATTTGACAATTTACTCGTGTGTAGATCTAGACATTTCAAATCCGCGTACATTGCCCGAATTAAGTTTGCATTGAAAATAATAATCTGACCCATATCATAAAAAAGTCTTTATTATGTTTCAGTATTTCTCGGTAATTATAAATATTTTTCATTATTTACACTTTTAAACTTTTCATATTCCAAGATGCTTCCAGAAACTGAAGATGTACTTAAGTTTTTACTAGTCCCTGGACCAAACAAACCGTTTGAACCCTTATTAAGATTGATACTTTGTCATCGTCAACAGTTTTTTGGAAAAGCTTTCCTTTACAAAGATCTTTTGGTTTTGGTTTGAGAATCTTATAAAATGTATCAGAATAGAAAATGTCTCATACAGATCCTCTCTAGGCACCATAAGGTCTTTCTCTCATGAGAACACCGAATACATTGCGTTTTTAATTACTCACTTGTTCTCCTCTATTGATGAACGGCATACCTGTCTGTCTTTTAAAACTTCTGCAAAGTCTTGGACCAGTGCCGGTAGGTAATCAGACAATCGCTATATTTTATCAGTTTCCTTTGCTTTTTAAAAATGCCTTTAGACAGAGTCAGAGTTTTCTTACCGTCTATGATGTCCCTCCAGCTGGCCGGTTATCCATGAAAGCTTGTTATCAATGTACAGGTCAAAGCATTAAGAGTAATTTGATGAAATTTGACACAGGCTCATGTTTTAGTCCAAGGACTATTCCTATTTTTTTAGCAAAATCGGATTACTATTTCGGGTACCTCCTATAGAGATGCCTTCCCGGAATAGAGTTTTTGTTCATTTGCAACCACAAACTTAGTTGTATTTTAATAATATTCAGCACAAATATTGCTTATGATAACCTTAATCAGTGTACCTAATTTTGACCATACCTCTAATACAAGACACATTCTCAAAAGTAGTAGTTTAAATTCCCATAACATTACAAAACGCGTTTTTAGGGGAAGTGTGTATATTGTCTATATACAAACTGGGAAAAGGGATACTAGAGAGTAAAAGTTAGTGCACAACATGGCTATTTTTAGAACAGTGAGGTTGCGTCATTTGTTGCTTTCTTTGACCTTTTTGTTCTACAGCAAATTTTATTTTTATTTACATCGACTGCATTTTTAATTATTCTAAAAGCATTTTGCTTCTTGGAAGGTACCAAATTAACAATTAACAGAACTCTGTTAATAACTTAACATTTGGAGAAATTATAATCGGAATTGAATAAAAATAATGAAAAATCGGGAAATAAGTGTGTCAAGGAACATAGAATACCCAACGACGTATTCTTTAAACAATGTTTTTCCAATTGGATTGCCTTCAAATTATGGCTGTTTTTACCAAGAGCTGTAATATAATTTTCTTTGATGCAACAGAAAACAAAATTGCAGGTCGTGTACGAAAAACAAAACAAGATTCCAAAAACAATGGAATAGAAAATCGTTCAAATGTCTGCCATGGTTTCTCTGTGTAGATGGCGTTTAATGACTCTCGCGCATAAATGTATCTAATATTGACCGATTGAATTGATGTTGTTGACTAAAAGTGTCCAGTTTACATCATCTCCTTTTGAGATGTTCATGCAGGCAAATCACTTAAGGCAAATATCCAATCTGAAATACGTGACACTTAGCGCCATCTTGTTGAGACCACATTTCGAAAATGTTCAGATCATCAAATCCAGACCAAAAGAAGATGTAAATCATCGCTCTCAAGGAAATGTGAACCGATGACAACATCATTCCAAAATCCAAACCAAACAGTAACTTTTTCGAGATCCATTGCCAACCACTTGAATTTCATTTGGATTGGTATCGTTTCAAATTTTCAAAAATTCTCCTTGTTTACATTTATCCAGAAATGAGTCTTATCGCTGAAGACGATTATTATCAGTTGCTTACTAATACAGTTTTCCTTGTCTAAGGTCGTTTATCTTTCTGGATCAGTTGTATTTTATACCGATAGACTTCCAAATCCCGACACAAAATTCTTCAAGTTGTGATTTACGAAAGTTTAGGTTTTTGTGAGCAACCCGAAATAGACTGCCTCAGATTTATGCAGCTGCACACACTTTCTGAAAACAGTTATTTTTTTCGGCAGATCTTGCGTTAAGTCAACTCACGGATGTCGGTAGATAGTTTACAAGACTAATGGACCTAAATTTAACCACTCTGCTGAATATCGAAAAGTTATCTCGTCGGGACTATCATGGCGACTGTGTAATGAGCAAAGGGAGCGGTGTGTAAGTTTAAAAAGATAGCCGTTATTAACTTTTAAAGATCGGAAATTCGAGTTGGAAGACTCTTAATGCATTTCATTTGGCATTTCTCAATTTCAGACTAACTCAATTTAAAACATGGAATGGTACATAATCAAGCAACGCGTGAAATTTATTTAGGTTTATTATGAAAATGGGTGTTCAGAATAAAATGCATAATCGTGCACTTCGTAATTTGTTCGGACAATCTAATAGTCCAAATGTGAGTACAATCGGAAAAATCGTACAATATTTTGAGCAAACCAGTTCTGAAGGAGATGTGAAAACACCAGTGCATTAGAGTGGTTCGAAAATATACATATATATATATATATATATATATTGACGTGGTAGTAAAAAACTATCAAAGATAATTGTAGCCCTTACAGAGCCGCGAACACCGATATATAAAATGTTATGATCGGACTTAAAATGTCGACACAGTGAACAAAATACTAAAAGGGCGGTATTTGTAAGCTTGGTAAAAAAATAAAAAAAAAATTTAGAATTGTTTTAACATTTAATTTAACATCTATCTATCTATGATCCTAAGGGGTGGCTGACACAACTTTTTTTGTATGGAAGCCATGCTCTTACTGCGGAAAATATTGCTGCTGTTCACGATAGTGCGGCTGAAGCCGTCCACCTCAACTCGTCGTCGTGACCAATAATTGCACCTCTCACGCTCGTCGTTCGCTATCGTGAGATGATAACGAACTTTTTATGGCCCGAATTGGAATTGGATGTGGACGATATGTGGTTTTAATAGAACAGTGCCGCTTGCCACATATCTAACAAAACAATGGCTCTTTAGCATAAAAAATTCAATGGCCGTGCTACCTCACTTGGTGCCGATGTCAATTGACTATTGGACTTCTTTCTTTTGGGGTTATTTGAAAGAAAAGTTGTACGCAAAAATTCAAGAGCTGAACGATGAGATAATTCGAAACATTAACGCTATAGAACCTTTACTATGGCTGAGCGTCAACGAAAATTTAGACTATCGGATGGAGGCCGAAGAGCTTGCGGCAGCCATTTGGCGATATTTTGTTTCACACATAGTTAAACCATACCAATATTATTATAATAATAAGAAATGACAATAATTTCCCAAATAATTTGTGTTTTATTCAAATAAAAACCGGCCCTTAAAAGTTAAACACCCTTTAGTTATCAGGAACCAACACAAATTTTCACTAGTACTAAAATCAGGAAATGCAATTTTGTATAATTTGTCTGGCTGCGACTACCTCTTATTGTTTCGATTTGAACTTTTTTAAACATAATTAGACTAATTTTGCTATTACTTAAGACAACTACGAAACCAGATCTTTTAAATAAAATTTATTAGTAATTTAATTAATTCTCACATAATTAAAAAAAAACATTTAATGTCGTACAATCCTGTATTAACAAATAAATTATACTTTAAAACCAGTAAGAGTTTTATACGGCTATGTCGCATCTAATGCACCCAACATCAAAATGTACTTAATTAAAGGGAAGATTCTACGAATAATTTTTGGACCAATCAGTAAATATCGATACCGAATCAATCACAAGTTGTATAAGCTATAAGCTAGCATCGACTTAGTAAAACGCGCGAATGGATGAATATACTCCAGCAAGAAGTGTTCGAAAATGACCCCGAAGGAACTAGTAGAAGTGGATGTCCAAAACTTTGATGGAAAAACCTTGTAGAAGAAAATCATTCTGTCCTACGAAATTTGAGAATATTCGCACAAGGTCGAAGAGCATGGAATTCTAAAATATGCTTAACTTTTGACCTTCTTCTATTATCCTTGACTCCCAGTGCAGCATAGGGACCTTTGACCTTAAAAGATTGTAATTATACTTCATTTAAATAAGTATTTTGTAGAACTGAAGTGTATACTTTAGGTATTATTTTGGGAATTACAAACGAAATAAAAATCTCAAAATACCGCCCATTATTTTTGATGTTGGATGTAATAAATCATGATCTCCCATAATTTGCATGCGCAACAAATTAAACTAATTTTAATAGCTTCACTCGAATTAATTATTCTTGTTAAAATGTCGTTTATGTTTCTTAAAATAAAATTCCATAATTCATGGATAAAATAAAGGGGGGTATTTTGTTTCTTGGAAACTAGATTTTGTTTCTTGGAAACTAGATTCTATTGACTAGAATCTTATTTGTTGCTGTCAATTTGGTCAATGGTTTAGCGCGCATCATCATCATCGCCAGCAACATTCATTCAGCTGTTGCTGAAATTCTTTTAATCTCTCACATAAATCAGAAGAGTGTTGTTGTTGCGCTTTTGGTTTTTTTCTTTTCAAAGTGTTTAAAATGTTGTTGTGGTTGTTGCTTGTTTTATTGTTGGTGGTGTTAAAATTTTTAATAACTTGGCTTAAAAAGTACATTTAAGTCTTCTTCTTACATGTCAATACACAAGAGCAACAACAAAATGTTAACAACATTTCTTGTATAGTATAAGTGTAAGCGTGTGTCTCAAACAGGGATGGCAAACATGGTACAATTGTACTTTTTTTCCGTTTGAATTTCCTTAATGTTGGCTCAAAATTGAAGTATATTCTGAATCCTTATGAAATTCTAAGACTATTGAGCGATGTCCATTTGCCTGTCCGTCTACTCGTATGTCTATCTGTCTGTTGTCGCCACTATAAAACCTTAACGAAGGATATAGGTCACTGAAATTTTGCATAAATATTCTTCATTTCTTTGTAAACTTTGGTATTGAAATCGGGCAAATTCGGTTCACATTTAACCATAGCTCCCGTATAACCTCGTCTAGGCTAATCGCTTATTTGCTAATAAATGACAATAACAGCTATGATAACTAAGCACTAGGCAGCATATAAAATTTTATCGAAATCGGTTCACATTTAACCATAGCTCCCATAATAAAAACTTACGGAAACAGCCTAAATTCCACCTTAAATACACTTAAATGCTAATAAATTATAAACTGTAATAGCTTTAGCCACTAAATTTAGCACAAGGAAGTATTATGTGAATGCCAGCCAGTGTGCAATCGGTCACCATTTCACCATAGCTCCCATAAAAAAAACTTACGAAAACACAAAAATACAAAAAGAAAAGGGGGTTTATGTCCGTCTGTCCTTTAGATAAAAGCGCGATAGAGCCTTAACAAAAAGAGCTAGAGGAACAAAATTTTACAAAAATATTTTCAATATCGAAAAATTAGGTTTCATCAGGCTTGAGTTCATTTTAATTTTCAAATTATTAATTTTGAAAATTGGAAAGTAAATTATGGAGAAAAACTGAAAAAATTATTTTTGAACGCGGCTAGTGGATTGCAATTTCTGTCCCGCCACAGGACGTCATCAGCACTTAGCGCCCTCGACCACAGTCGAGTTGTCAAATTGCAGAGATAATCATCAATTTAACTCATTGAGTTTGATCGAACATCACTACGTTTAATTGATTGTGTATTCTCCTATTACTTGTTTTTCAGTTTTTCTCCATAATTTACTTTCCAATTTTCAAAATTAATAATTTGAAAATTAAAATGAACTCAAGCCTGATGAAACCTAATTTTTCAATTAATTCTAAAGTTCGAATAATTAATTCCCAAATATTTTCAATATCTTGAATAAGTTGTGTATTGAAAATGGACAAAATCGGTTCACATTTAGTTAGAGCTCCCATATAAGCCCGATCCGGGAAACACATTAATGCTGATAAATTGAATACAATTGTAATAGATATGACGACTAAATTAAGAGTAGAGAAGTTGTATGCAACTATTGGTCAGTATATTAAATTTTATAGGAATCGGGCCATATTTGACTATAGCTTTCATATAAAAAACACTCCCGGATACCAAAAAAAAATTTAGCAAAGGCCAGTTAAAAGAAATAAAAGAATAAGCTCTATGTAAATACCAGCCAGTGTGTTACAATCGGCCAACATTTGGCTATAATTGGTCAACATTTAGCTATAATTTTGATATATTTATAACATCCCCTTTTTATATCTATAATCAAAAAGATTATATTAAGATTGCGCCAATGTCCAGACTTTATATACGGTAGATGCATTAGGAACTGCTAACAAAATATATGGACCTGTCGTATTACTATCAACATGTTTATTCTAACTAAATATAAAGCTTAACGAAAAGCATTTAACAACTTAAATATTAATGTAAAACCATACCAGGTTATGATACCGAATTTTGTTCAAAGTAAATACTAGGGAAACCACTTACATACTTTAAAATGTTGAACAATAAAGCTCCTGCAACCGAATTTAGTCCAAATATTTTACTAACAATACCAACTAGCGCAACTTTTTTCGAATTTGGTCCACATTTTAAATTAGCTGCTTCCTCGTAGATATATGAGAGATATTTCTAAATTTAAAACAACTTGATGGTGGGTATATAAAATTCGGCGCAGCCGAATATAACACTCTTACTTGTTTATTGTTTAGTTATGAAGTTTTCGGAAGACTAAAACTGATTTTCATATTTTTTTAGCTACATAACCCGATTAACTTTCTATCCCATTGGTCTGATGTTTTTAACACATAGAAATGGGTCTGTGACCAACTAGACCCACCATTACTCTCTGAGTTGATTCAAGTAAAATTTTAAATACATTTCTATTAAAATTGCATTAAATAGGTCGAAATTTCTTGTCCGTCACATTTTTTTTAAATATCAGAGAATTTAAAAAATAATAATATACAAAAGGTCGCGTAAGTGATTGTATGATATTCTTTTTTTTTTTTAAATATGTAATTCGTATTTAAACATACCTCCCATTCATGATCTTCACTTGATAACCCGTGACAGGCGTACATACTTGAACCCAGCTCTCATACTGCCAAATATTGTTCTAAGCACTACAAAGTATTCGAGATTTGTTTACAATCGGACCTTAGTAGTTTAGAGCATCACATATATTTTTATACTCTTCACTTTCATATGTGGAAAGGGTATATTTGGTTTGTTCTGATGTTTGTAACGCATAGAAATATTAGTCTGAGAACTTTTGGTATACCAATCGACTCATAATGACTGAGCTGGCCTATTTTTAATACCGAACTTTTCAAGAGATCAGAAATACTTTTGTCAAATGTTGTCCCTCTAGAAAGTTTATTTTAGGCGCTAATAACGATATTGTACAACGTCTTTATACTAAATGTCATCATCGTATCTATTATAATTTGTCATTTATTAGCTACTGAGAGATTGCCTTAGGCGAAGTTATACGGGAGCAATTGTCAAACGTGAACAGATTTCACCCAATTGTAATTCAAAAATTACATTTTCATTGATATGTGAGATATATACATACATATGAAGGTTTTGAACGGATATCATGTACTTAGCTGCATTTTTGTACATCCTAGGAAGATTACCTTTAATTTGATATATAATACATTCTCAAATGTTATCATAATGTTCAAAAGTCAGACACAAAATTAAGATAAATGCAGTGTGTCTGTCTTCTAAATTCAGATTTGTGGATCTCCTGAAAGGTATACCCATATGCATTTCACACAAAATTTTAGGATATCGTCCCATCATTGTCGATCAAAACACCTGAAATATCGCTCAAACACTAAATTATATCTACCACAAATTACCGAATGCATCAGAATTTAGGTAATCCCCTGCGAAGAACGCTATTAAATTTTATCAAAATAAACATCTGAGATATCGACAAAACAGGAGCTCCAAAAACTTGACTAGAACAGACAAACGGACAGACAGGTAGACGGACGGACAGACAGACAAACAGTCGGACGGACAGACAGACGGATGGACGTCGCGAAATCGATTCTCCTATCGATTCTGAGTCGATCGGTACAATTTGAATGGTATTTACAATCAGATTTCTGGAGTTTATATATCAGCAAAGGACGCTGTCAAATTTCATCACAATCGGTTCATAAACACTTGAGATATCGCTGAAATACTACTTACAAAATTTCTTTGACACGTACTTTCGGCAATTTGCTGTACATCAAAATTAGTTTTTTGGCGATATCTCAGTTGTTTATGGACCGCATTCGATAATTTAATAACGTGTTTGGCGGTGGAATTTCCTAAAATCTGATATAAAATTTATGTATGTCCGTGCTCCAGGAGGATGGTTTTTCCTATTTCTGCATTTCATTTTTTCAACAAACTTTCTCTTATGCGTACTTTGGGCAATTTGCGATACATCAAATTTAGTGTTTTGGCGATATTTCAGTTGCGAATTTCCTAAAATCTGATATAAAATGTATGTGGGTCCATCCTCCAGGGGCTTCAGAAACTTGATTTCAACAGACAGACAGACGAATGGATAGACAGACAGACAGACAGACAGACGGACATCGCTTAATCGATTGTCCTCCCGATTCTGAGTCGTGATCTACGATCACTAATGAACAAATTACAAACGGATGCACAAACTTATAATACCCTTTCACCTATTGGTGAAGGTGAATTCTTTCATAAACACAAATATGTAGTTTTAAAATTTTGTCCTTGGTTTATTGTTTTTCGGATTTGCCCATATGTATGTATGTCTTTAAGACTTAAGGAAAACTTGTTAAATTTTGGTCCATATGACCTTAGCAGTGAATGGTATTATATAGTCGGGTTTGGCCGACTATAGGTTTTCTTACTTGTTTAAATTCATTTCTGTTCAATTTGTGTTAAAAAAGTGGATGTAAGACCATTTTTATTACTAGATTTTTTAATTGGAAGATAGAAGTACCTATTATTGTATACATATACGATTTTTGTATATGTTTTATGCAAAGTTTTTAAATAGAAATGTTATTATGAACTTTTATTGTTAAATTTTAATCGATTTTCGAATCAAAAGGGATCAAATAAGATCCCATGTTACCATCATGATATAAAAAGTACAATTTGTTTTCATATTTGATACAAAATCAGCCATTTTCCATCCCTGGTCTCAAATAATAATAAAAACAACAAAAACAAAAGCCGCGAAAATCCACTCATTATTTTAGCTTAACCGAATGTTGTTGTTGCTGTCGTGTGTGTGTGTTTTTTATTTAATTTGTTTTGATTTTGCCTTTGAGATGAGCTTAAGTTTGTTTTTATGCTATTAATTGTTGTTTTTACTTCTTTGTTTTTTCTAAGTATTATTTGTTTTTCATCTTCTTCTATTAATGTTATTGTTGTTGTTAGCAGATTTTATGCTATTTCATTTGACTTTAACGCTTAAGCTTTTTATTTGATATAAAAGCAAAGGTTTTTAGCAGAATCATTAACAGTTTATCACAGACTAATTTAGCAAAATGTTCAAAATTGTGAGTAAACCGAATACATATACAAAAAAATAAAGATTTTTTCTAAAAGTTTCAAATCATTATTGGACATTAATAAATAAAATATCACGTGAAAATTAAAGGATAATAAAAAATAGTTTACTGAGAATATTAAAAAAAACTATAACTAAAAGTGTTTAATAAGTGCAAGGACATTGTGGAAAAGTTATTCATATAACTACTTTAGTACAATATTTTAAAGTTGACTTTAACTACTTAAACTGGTTTCTTATCACGTGTTTGTTAACAACTAAATAAAGTAACTTAAGAAAAAATAATAAAAAAAAAAAGTTCAAATGTCAAAACTTGTGGTCTTTAGCCAAGAACTGTTTGTTGCTGCTCAAAACAAATTTGATATTGCACACAAAAAATAAATTTGAATTCCTTTGCAGTGAATTTTTTTGTAACGTCTAAACATTTGGCAAATTACCATCAACATTTGTAGCTAATTATTTTTAACATGATGCCTGTTAAATTAATAGCCTCTTAAGATGATGTTGTTCATCATTTTTATTGCAGCATCATGTTGATAGTCTGCTCTCAACATAATTCTATCAACATAACATATGAAAAGTTACCTGCAGTTCTATGCTGGGGGATCGTCTCCAATACTAGTGAAAGGCACATGATCTTAATATGTACTTGTCATTGGAGGATACAGCACAGCTGTCCTTAACTCTTCCTTATCTGAGAAGTACATGTTAAAATCGTCGTTCCATTCGCTGTGGAATATATCCCTCTATTTGAAAGAAAATCTTTGAAACAAGATATGTATCGTCGTGTGGGAGTTTATGTGCTCTATCCGCCATTTTACTTATTTTGAGTTAATGATGTCACTTTAGGTTTTCGACCCTAAATTTTTCAAATTTGCAATCTGTTTTCGGCCATCTCGTCTAGTTTCTGAGATAAATAGACACTATTTTTGTTCTATATCCTTCAAAACAGATTTTTTTTGTGCTGTTTTGCCCTATACGCCAAATATATGTTTCAAGTGTCGACAGAAGCATTTAAGTGTCTCCGTTTTTTAAACGGTTCAAGATATACTTCATTCCATTTGATCTCCTTAATATTAATAGCACTTCTATTCGAACGCAAATGGAATACAACTCTCATGCTTCAAAGTCTATTTTGGAGTTACTCGTTTGTGTACAGAAGAGAGCGATGTTGCTTATTAGTGACAGGAGGCCAGCTAACTCTAATGACTGACTAGAGCATATTGCACTATGATTTCAAGCCGAATAACAATCACAGGCTTATCTGTAAACTGATTTGGAGTCTAAGAACATCTGTAATTTAAAAACAAGTCTTGCTAGCACGTCTTCTCCAATATACCCAGTACCCTCACCTCTACGAGACTGCAGGTCTACTTTAGGGAGGACAGTATAAATTTATCATTCTGCTACTTTAATATCTAAAATTTCTGACATAATTTTGATTCTATATCGTGGGTAGATGTACAACTAAGCCCTTATAGGATATTTACGATACTCCATCTCGACTGGCTCCGACGATAAGCGTACCTTTTCAGCGACATAAGGAACTACAAAAGTGTAAGCAACTAATGCTCATTGGGTTCCTACAGTGTTAATGCTTACTCATGAATCTCATGCTTTTCCAAAGTAGATGCTAGTGAATATAACTCATACCTTCTTGGTTATTCTTATTCGGGTCTATAAAAATTCTCTGAACTAGATACATGGCATAGCAGGTTAGTCATCCGCCTAGCATACCAGAAGTCTTAAGTTCGATCTCGGTCGGACCCACTTGAAAAAAATAAATTTTCAAAAAAGCGGCGGTTCACCTCAAAAATCTGCTAGCCTCTGGTTATTGAGTATTAGGCTATGTAAAACTTCTCTAACTAATGCATTTGCCGTTCGGAGCAGGAGTTAAAACGTAGTTCCCTTTTAATGAGTCTAAAAATAGAATCGGATGCAGCTCATTTTCTGAGAGAAGTGCCCCTTGCTCCAATTGGAATGTTGTCGGGGAATATGAAAATAATCTTAAGTAGTTGCAAATAAATTTTCATGGGATACCAACAATTTTTTCGTCCTTTCTCGGGGATTTACAAATCTAGAAGCAACATAATCTTTATCTTATTCTGGAATTTCTGGAATCCACAAAACATTTCCTACCTAATCCTTATCGGATCCCTATTTGTTTCATTCCAAAGCAGGAATGTCAGAATATCTAATATTCATTCTTGTTCAAAACTTACAAAATTTTCTAATCCAAACGTCTCATGTCACTCTTTATTTTAAGAAACTCCTCCTACGAACTAGGACAACCTCTTCAAAAATTCCAAATTTTAGAAAAAAAGTTAAAAAAAAAATTAAAATTTCGGTTGCTTTTCGGTTGCTGGTCAACTGGTGTTGACCAGTGTTATCGGTGCTCATGTGAGTGAACATTTATAAGAATTTGAATAAACCCTTCAATGATATTGAAATCAGATGTGTTCATTAATTTAAAGAGCCAGCAGGATATTTTGTTCCAGCTCTTTCTACATCTAATCTGAGATGTATTCTATGTTAGTTAGGAGTAAGAAACGTTGGTTGTATTGGAGACCTTTTATAGGAAACGCACTTATCGCTTAAAAAGGTCAGAATTCAGTTAGTTCAAATTTCTGTGAAATAATTACAAGTTTAATAAATTTTTAGAAAAATTCAACACTAATTGCCACAGACTTCACGTAATCTGATATGGATCCAAAACGTTTCTTTGGACCAGACTTTATTATCAAAAAGCTTTTAGATTTGAAAACGGAAATGAGACATTTAATGTTAAAACATTGACAATTAGTCGACACCTTTCATTCAAAATATGGAAACAGATGTCATTGCAGTATTCAGTTAATTATAGAATTTTTCTAATTTCTATGAGTCAAACGCTTTTTTTTTATTATTGAAATATTTACCCATTTAATAAATTTTAAGAAAAATTCAGCAATAATTACGTTATATGCACATGAGCTAATATAGATCGAAACTAGACCTAGCTAGACCTAATTGTTTAAAAGGGTTAAGATTTGAAAACGGAAATGATACATTTAATGTTAAAACATTGACAATTAGTCGACACCTTTCATTCAAAATATGGAAACAGATGTCATTGAAACAAAAATATGCGCCATACTCGCATATGTATGGCTTTTAAAAAATATTTGTTTTTCAATAAATTTTGAATCTTTTAATCTTCTGAGTAGGAGGATTTAAGTAATTACTCTACTATATAAAATATAATATCAAGATTTTTTTTATGGTCAAAATTAAAAATCTATAATCTTCAAATTTAGAACATTAAAATGTGAATGGCTTAATATTTTAACTTGTTTTTTTGTCAAAATGGAATGGCGTATGCAAAATATTTATTAGAAGATTTTAGTTTTGATAGGCAACATTTGAAAACCATTTAAATCCAGTTTGACAATAACTTTTCAATTATCAAGTTGATACTATCAATATATTGATTTTTATGTTATTTAACATTCTAAAATTCTTTGTGTTCATGTTTTTTATGCAAAACTCCATGATTGGGGAAACTAAACGTTAGTTAGAGACACTTTATAATCTTTAGCGGCTTAAATATGCATTGAGCTGATTTTTCTGTCCAGTTTTTAGTTTGATTTGCATAAAAAATAAGTTTGTTATTAATTTTTGATTTTAGATTGTTGTACTAAATTAAATGAATATTAAGATAAAATAAAAACTAGTTGATGGGAAAAAAATTAAATAAATAAATGTATGTTTTATGAAACCAATATTTATGGTAATTTTAGGATTCTTTCTCGAAATACCAGCTAAATGTTAATAGAGACCTTTGTTTCAAAGGTTAAGCGTTGTATAGACTGATTATTTAGCATTGACAGATTTTCTATATTTAAAGTGCCCAAAAATACAATTTTTAATAATTAACTTTAAAATCTTCATCAGGAGGTGAATACTTGTCCTTTTAAATTCATCTGGCAGCCTTGTTAATATTGTAAACATTGTTGCAACATTTTTGTTGAGAGAGAATGTTTACAACATAGGGCTAAAGCAGCATTGTCAACACAGTGCTTTTAGCACTGTTTTTAGAGCTTTTTAAAGAATTTTAGGAAGGGATACTTTCTATACCGCCGTGGTACAGCAGGTTAGTCATCCGCCTAGCAAACCAGAGGCCCCAAGTTAGATCCCCGGCCAGACCCACTTGAAAAAAAAATAAAATTTTCAAAAAAAGCGCTTCACCTCATAACTCAGCTAACCACTGGCAATTGAGTATTAGGCTATGTAAAACTACTCTAACTAATACATTTGCCGTTCGGAGCCGGAGTTAAAACGTAGGTCCCTTTCAATGAGTCTAAAAATAGAATCGGATGCAGCTCATTGTCTGAGAGTAGTACCCCTTGTTCCAATTGGAATGTTGTTGGGGAATTATATACTTATATATATATAATACTTCTCTAACTAATGCATTTGCCGTTGGGAGCCGAAGTTAAGACGTAGGTCCCTTTCAAATAGAATCGGATGCAGTTCATTGTCTGAGAGAAGTACCCCTTCTTCCAATTGAAATGTTGATTCTTCTGAGGTAATTTTCGACCACTTTTTGACACATATTGGGCGGTATTTTAGCCATAACTTGACGAATGTTGGTTTTTGAGTACTCAAGAGTTAAATGTTTATCTGCATTTCTTTAGCCCCACAAAAAAGTCGAATGGTATCAAAATGCATGATCATGGTGGCCAGTTGATATCGCAACGACGATAAATTACTCGGCCAGGAAATATCTCTTGCAATAAAGCCATATTCGTTCGAGTTGTGTGACATGTGGCACCGTCTTGTTGAAACCACATATTCTCCAAGTCGTATTCTTTAATAGCAGGCAAAAAAAAGAGTCGATTAACATATGACCACAATGCTCCGAAATCACGGTGACAGTCGTTCCATCGTCGTTTTCGAAGAAGTAAGGTCCAATCACACCTTCGAACCATAGAGCGCACCAAACATTGACTTTCTTTGGATATAATGGCCTCTTTTCAATTACTTGAGGATTCTTAGAACCCCAAATACGACAATTTTGTTTATTAATATAACCACCGACTGAGAAATGTGCTTCATCGCTAAAGAAAATTTTATTCAAAAAATTGCCGTCCACCGCCTCTTGTTTAAGCACCCATTCCACTTATTTACGACATTGTGAATAGTCAGCTGGCTTCAGTTGTTGTGTGAGCTGGACTTTATGTGGATGTAGGTTTAGATCTAAATGCAAAATGCGCCGTAATGTGCCGTAAGACAGTCCTTATTCCTGAGGAATCGACACATTCGGCTCTTCGACAACACTTTCACTTACAGCAGCGATATTTTCAGCGGAACGAGCGAAACGATGATGCACAGACCTTACAATATCTTTAACCCCTTCAGTCTCTTCAAATTTCTTTACAATTTTGTAAATTGCTTGCTTAGTTGGACGATTATGTAAACCATAATCTCCTCTTAAAGCACGATATGTGGCTGTTGCAGAATCACCATTTTTGTAGTATGTTTTGATCATTTTTATGCGTTGTGTGATACTTAAGCGATCCATTTTCGTCAATGTCATACTTTTAACTGAAAAGAAAAAAAAATGGTTTAACAACTCAGTTTGACAGATGTCGAATTCCAGTCATATACTTTTGAAACCACGAAATGGATAACCCTTGATCTTACGAATATTTATAGCTAAACAAAAGTGAAAACGCCAATTTTTTGAAAAAAAAACATGATTGGGAATTTATCCAATGTTAAAGGTTTGTCGGTTAAGAGTTTTAATTTTTGACTTTTGCCCCGCTATATCAGTAACTTTGGCCACAGTGCGATGGTCTGTCTACAAAAATCCTCTAAATTTTATAAAAATAAACTGAAATTTCTGGCCCAAATCCGAATAATCGGCCGATTTTAGGTAATTTCAATAGCGATGGTTCCATTACCAAAACAAGTGATACACTCATTCACTTACAAATTTTTTCAAATTGTCTAAATTTTGATAACAATTTCATATTGACGCCAAGTTAGCCTATATATGTTAATAAATATAAATTATGTTTGGTATCAATAACATGACAAAATGTCAGTGCTTGTTTTGTAAAAATTTGTCGTTTTCAGACTTTTGGTGCTTTTTAAAACATGAAAGTTTACAACTCTGGCCTAACTAAACTGTTATTAACAGTAATGATGTTGATAACATAGTTATGTTTATACAAACTTACCTGGCAACATGTTTGTTGAGGGAGAATGTTGATAATCACAATATAGGACAAAACTGTTACTAACAGCAATGATGTTTATAAGCACTTGTTTATCAGTACATTTTGTGATTTTTGTTAAGAAAAAATGTTGCCAGTGACACTGTAATTGTAATTATTATAGTAATATTTGATAATAACATATTTATCACTAATAGTAATGATGTTGATGACACAGTAATGTTTATAAAATCTTGTGTATCATAGCATTGCATCATTTTTGTTGAAAGAGTATGGCAAAACTATTGGAACAGTCCCATTTGTGAAAACTGTTATCCTCATTATTTGCACTACCAACTGTTTTTGTATCATGTACTAATTATTATTACGATTTTCTCTCCTTTCAGTTCGTCTTGACCGCTCTCTTGGCCTTTGCCTGCGCCGACAACATCGACAAAGATGCTGAAGTCTTGAGCTTCAAAAATGATCCCGCCGATGCTGAAGGTAATTATGCCTATGCTTTCGAAACCAGCAATGGTATCCAACAACAAGAAGCCGGTAATCCCAATGGTGTAGCTGGTTCCTATGAGTTCATCACCCCTGAGGGACAAAAATTCTTGCTTAACTATGTTGCTGATGAAAACGGTTTCCAACCCACCGGTGACCATTTGCCCACACCCCCACCAATCCCAGAAGCTATTCTTAAGTCCTTGGAATACATTGCTGCTCATCCCCCACAAGAGTAAAAAAAAATCGCGCACCAAACATAGGACAAATGAATACACCAAAACTATAGGGAAAAAAAGTGATAGTTAAACAAAATTTTGAATGTGATGAAATAATAAGCTGAAGGAGGGTCTATACAAATTGTAGCTGAATTAAATGAGTAGTAGTAAATTTCTTAGCTGGAAAGTAGTAGAAAAAGTAAATAGAACTAGTCAATATAAAATTGGTTTGTCATCATAAGAAATAAGAGCTAAGTAAATCTAAGAAGTCCTCCACACTAACGATCAGTTAATTCAGCTAAATTTTGTATTTAAAACTGCCAAACTATGGCATAATATTTTTATGTTAATGTTAATATTTGGTTGTACATTTTTATGTAAATGTTATTTTTACATAGTATTAGTTTGTTTTTTATTATTATATTATTTATAAGTTAAATAGAAATTGTAGCCTCATTTTTATTCACAATGAATAAAATGGCTAAAGAAGATTCAACACAAAAATGAAAAAAAATATTAAATACAACCTCAAATATGTTTGAATAAGAAAATCTATTTTACAGAGTTTTATTTGATACTAATCGATAATATCGATATTTGAATTATTACTTAAGGGTGGCCAAATTTGAGATGAGGGAGTAAATTGGCTTCAAAACTTAATTTTTTTGAAAAATATAACTGATGCCAATGTAAAGTAGAAATATGGAAAAACTATTATACAAAAGAATTCTATAACTGTTATACAAAAGTATTGTCTTTTGGATAATTGTTATACGAAAATATTCTCTAGAGGATAACTGTTATGGAAAACTATTTTCTATAGGATAACTGTTATACAAAAGTATTCTCTATAGAAAAACTGTTATAAAAAAAATATTATCTTTAGGAGAACTGTTATACAAAAGTATACTGTTATATGTTATCTTTAGGATAACTGTTATACAAAAAAATTCTCTATAGGATAACTGCTATACAAAAGTATTCTCTATCGAATAGCTGTTATACAAAAGTATTTTCTATAGGATAACTGTTATACAAAAGTATGATCTTTAGGATAACTGTTATACAAAAGTATACTGTTTTATGTTATCTTTAGGATAACTGTTATACATAAGTATTATCTATAGGATAACTGTTATACAAAAGTATGATCTTTAGGATAACTGTTATACAAAAGTATACTGTTAAATATTATCTTTAGGATAACTGTTATACAAAAATATTCTCTATAGGATAACTGCTATACAAAAGTATTATCTTTAACTCTTATACAAAAGTATACTGTTATATGTTATCTTTAGGATATCTGTTATACTAAAGTATTATCTTTAGGATAACTGTAATACAAAAGTATTCTCTAGAGAATAGCTGTTATACAAAAGTATTATCTTTAGAATAACTGTTATACAAAAATATTCTCTATAGGATAACTGTTATACAAAATTTTTCTCTATAGAATAACTGTTATACAGAAGTATTCTCTGTAGGATAACTGTTATACAAAATTTTTCTCTATAGAATAACTGTTATACAAAAGTATTCTCTATAGGATAACTGTTATACAAAGTATAAACCTTAGGATAACTTATATACAAAAGTTTTCTCTATAGGATAACAGTAATACAAAAGTATTATCTATACGATAACTGTTATACAAAAGTATCTTCTTTAGGATAACTGTTATACAAAAGTTATATATTTAGCAGAATTGTTATACAAAATGTACCTTTATAGGATAACTGTTATACAAAAGTATTCTCTATGGGATAACTGTTATACAAAAGTGTTCATTATAGAACAACTGGTAAACAAAAGTATTATCAATAAAACAACTGTTATACAAAAGTATTCTCCATACAATAACTATTATACAAAAGTATCATCCATAGGAGAATTGTTATACTAAAATGTTATAAAAAGATTTCCTATATTTATATAATTTTCTTCTTTTTTTGTAGGAAATTTTGAAAATTTCTCATAAAAATCGAAAATTTTGGAAATTTCTTATAAATTTTCGAAATTTCTTATAAATTTTCGAAATTTCCAATAAAAATGGGAAATTTTAAAAACTTGCATATAATGGAACATTTTGAAAATTACATACATATAAAAATGGAAAATTTCGAAAACTTCGCATGTAAAATTTTGAAAACTTCGCATGTAAAATTTTGAAAATTTCCCATAAAATTGTAAAACTTTGAAAATAAAAATGTAAAATTTTGAAAATTTTCCATAAAAATGTAAAATTTTGAAAATTTTCCATAAAAATTGAAAATTTTGAAAATTTCCCATAAAAATGGATCATTTTGAATATTTCCCATAAAAGTAAAAAAAAAATAAAAACTTCCAATAAAAATGGGAAACTTTGAAAATATCTTATAAAAATGGACATTTTTGAAAACTTCTCACAAAAATGAGAAATAACAAAAAAATCTCGTAAAAATGGAAAATTTTTAAAACTTCCCACAAAAATGGAAAATTTTTTAAAATTTTTTATAAAATGTAAAATTTTAAAAATTTTCCATAAAAATATAAAATTTTGAAAACTTCCCTTAAAATAGGAAATATTGAAAATTTTTCGTAAAAACCGGAAAATTTAAAAAATTCCTATAAAAATGAGAAATTTTCGAATTTCACATAAAAATGGAAAATTTTCGATATTTCCCATAAAAATGCGAAATTTTGAAAACTTCTCATAAAGTGGAAATTTTTTTAAATTTCACATTTTTATAGAAAATTAAAAAAAATCGTTTTTAAACAATTTTCCACTATATGAGAAGTTTCCAAATTTTCATATTTCTTTTAAAAATGGGTAATTTTCAAAATTTGGCTTTTTTTAAGAAAATTTCAAAATTTGTCTTTTTTTAGAAAATTTTTAATATTTGCAATTTTTATAAGAAATTTTCCAAATTTTCCTTTTTTATAGACAATTTCAAAAATTTCCCATTTTTATGGTAAGTTTTAAAAATTTCGCTCTAAAACATTTCCCATTTTCTGTTTAATCTAATGGTTCTATTTTAAAATAAAAACATAAATTTTCCCATTTTTACAGGAAATTTTCAAAATTTCTCATTTTTTTATACGAAATTTTAAAAATTGAAAATTTTTATGGAAATTTTTCAAATTTTTCCATTTTCTATACAATATTTTGCTTAGAAATTTTAAAAATTTCCCCTAAAAATGGAAAATTTTTGAAAATTTTTCATAAAAATCGAAAATTTTTACAAACTTCCCATAAAAATCGAAAATTTCCCATAAAAACTGAAAATTTTGAAAATTGCCCATAAAAATAGAAAAATTTTCAAATTTCTCAAAAATACAAAATATTGAAAATTTCCTATAAAAATGGAAAATTTTGAAAACTTCCCACAAAAATGAGATAGTTTTAAAATTTCTCGTAAAAATCGGAAATTTTTAAAATTTCCCACAAAAATAAAATAAATTTCCCCTAATAATGGGAAATTTTTAAAATTTCTCACAAAAATATAAAATTTTGAAATTCTCCCATAAAAATGGAAAATTTTTTAACTTCGCATAAAAATGTAAAATTTTAAAAATTTCACATTAACATAGAAAATTTTGAAAACTTCCCTTAAAATCGGAAATTTGAAAAATAAATAAAATGTGAAAGTTCTCATAAAAATGCGAAATTTTGAAAACTTCTCATAAAGTGGAAAATTTTTTAAGTTTCACATTTTTATAGAAAATTCTAAAAATTTCGTTTTTAAAAAATTTTCAACTTGAGAAAATTTTCAACATGAGAAGTTTTCAAAATTTCAAATTTCTTTTAAAAATGGGTAATTTTACAAATTTGCCTTTTTTAGAAAATTTTCAATATTTGCCATTTTTATAAGAAATTTTCAAAATTTCCCATTTTTATGGATAAATTTCACGTTTTTATTTTCAATTTCAAAAATTTCCCTTTTTATAGGAAATTTTTAAAAATTTCCCATCTTCTATTTAATCTTTTGTTTCTATTTTAAAATAGAGCCATAAATTTTCCCATTTTTACAGGAAATTATCAAAATTTCCCATTTTTATTGGAAATTTAAAAAATTTGACATTTTTATGGAAAATTTTCAAATGTTTCTATTTTCTATACAATCTAATACTTATTAATGAATAAATTTATTATTCAAGTTCTAAATAATACGCATAAAAGATAACTATTAATAAAATTTGTTATGTTATTGTTTTTAACTTTTATAATTAAGCAGCTGCATATTATTATTTAAATTAATATAGTCTACTAGTGTCTGTTGTTTTTAATATTTTCTATTGAAATTATTCTAATTTCAACTATTTTTCTTATCACGAGGGTACACTTTTATGTTTGGATTTCGAGCAATTTTGGCGCTGTTATCTTGAAATTTACATAACAAAATTATCCCGCTTAATTTGACAATATTCTTAAAAATATAGTCTTAGGAAACGACTAATAATACATCTGCGTCTATGAGCTGGAAATCAACAAAAATTTAGGCTCTAAGCTCTACGAAGCAAATGGTCACCAGTTTTACATACACGCAAGAACGTATTTTGAATTTTGAAAAGCATTAAAGCCATTTGCGATGATAAATATTGTTTTCTTCAATCTCGAAACATAACAAGTAATCATCGTATATGCGTATTTTATGCTAGAAAATTCATAATTTTATTTTTTAATTTTGTAAATTCTTGAAATGAACTAGTTTTTTTAGTATGCAAAAATTAATTTATGCAAAGCTTTAATAGTCAAATATTGAAATGGAACAAATGTTATGAGAATGGAAGATTCTATTTATGAATTTTCCCCCTAATTCATAAACGAAAAATAGAACTATGACAAAAACTTATAATTCAAATATGGGCAAATCCTGCGTGACGGACGATACATTTGTACGGATTTTGTTGTACTTAAATGTATCCCATTGCCGTTCTATACTAGTTCTAACGTTCTAATATTAGCTCATCGATTGTGCTATTGAATGGCATTTGTTAATTTACATACTTCTTTTGGAGGAAAAAGATATTCCTTTTTAAAGTGATGTGACGGACGCTACGAAAAATAGAAGTGACTTTTTTTCAACAAGTGTTTCTGTAATTTTCATCAAATCGGTCATAGTAATAACAAAAATTGTAAATACATTAAAGATAGAAGAAAACTAGAGGATTTCAAAACCGCTTTTTTAAAATATTTTAAAGTTGCGCCAAAAAACATAAATAAACTGATGCGGACGCTACATGACGGACGATACAGTTTTTACTTGCATATTTTTAATTGGGAAAAATGCATATTTCGTATTTTTTAAGGGTTCGTAAATCAGTAAAAATAATGGTGTTATTTGTTCCCGAATTTTATCTCCTTCATCTTCATGTTCGCGGTTAAAAATTCGATTTTTGGGTACAATTTAATATTTCACGAAACAGCTACATACATATACTTATTTTAAGTTTTACACTTTTACATCTTATTTTTCGGTCCAGGAATGCTGCTGCTAGCTGTTATGGTGTCCAAAAAAAAAAATTTTTTTGAGTTGGGCATCAAATTTGCCCCACTTTATGGTTTTTTAATACCTAATATCTTAATATCTTAAATTTAATATGTGGATATTGACAGTGTTATTGCTTTATGAATAAGACAGACAGTTTTGTATTTAATAAATATAATTTTGGAAAAAATATATACTGTGACGGACGCTACACACTTTTATTTACATATTATTCTGTAAAACGCTATATTAACATCTTTATATTTTTAGCCTAATATAAAGCATACTATAAATTATCTTTACGAACCAATTTCAATTGGAGAAAAAAGAAAAATTGCACTAGTCAAATTAAAAAACCTTTAATTCTGTGACGGACGCCCTTTTTTACTTGACGTTATTTATGGGTCAAAATTTCTCAAAAAAATCAAAGTTGCAATTAAGTATTTCGATTTCTTTGAAACTTGGTAAAAGTTTAGTGTTAGATATGAGTAATTTTTGTGCCAAAGGATTTTTGAAAATTTTCAAAATATGGAAACCACAGGACACTAAATTTTGAAATAACTTAATTTTTAAAATTTAATATCTCTGAGACATTTTAATCAATTTTGCTCAAATTTACAGGACTTTTAGATAATTTGTGTGTGTTTTAAACTAAATTAAGTCGAAAAATTTATTTTCAAAATTTGACCAAAAAAAAAAGTCAAAAAATTTTTTATTTCATTTTTTCACTCATAAGCACCCCTACGATTTTTTTCTAATAATAATTTTATGATTCCTTGCCTTTTCACGAAAAAATTAAAAAAAAAATTGATGTAGACTTTAAAATTGACGGAGATATTCCATTTTTAAGCCTGCGACGCACAGCATCCCCGGCGCAGCGTGACGGTCTCATGAAGACATTTTTGGGTTTCGTTGAATAGGGATTTGAAGAAAGCTTTCGCTTTACATAATTTATTATAACTCGTGACAAAAGACGAGTATGAGTTACATTAATATGACGTGCGTTATATTAATGTAACTAAACTTTTACCAAGTTTCAAAGAAATCGAAATACCTAATTGCAACTTTAATTTTTTTGATAAATTTTGACCCTTATATCACTTTTAATGGGGTTTTCATCTAATTGTATAAAATTAAGCAGACTTTGAGCCCCTACTAAAACTTGATACCTAAAAGGATGTTTTTGCGATTTTTATGAACTTTTAAAAAACCTATTATTTGAAAAAATTTATAAAAATTCGAGATGAGTGCAAACAAAGACCTGCCATTCACGAAGAGACCAATCAAAAATTGTATCCGTTATATATTCTAAAGGTTCAATATATAGTAAATTTTTCCATAAACACAAATAACTATGTGATTTTTACAGATTTCAAACTTTGTTCTTGGTTTAATGTTTTTCGGATTTGCCCATATATTAAACAAGTCTAAAGACTCAAATAATATCACTGTGCTCGAATTTGACACTTTATTTTTTTAACAAGCTGGTCACCCTAGTGGTAAAGTTAATTCGAGTACGCTGAATTCAATGACATTAGCCGTTTTTCGAAGTTAGCGCTCGTATTCGCGATATTCGCGATTTAAAATTTGTACGCTATTGTAAAAAAAAACGGTATTTAAACACAAGATTCTTATTTTTTTTTTCTCCAAGAATCTACTTTATTCGCGAAAAATCAATACAAAATTATAAAGACACGGTAATTTTTATTTGCGCAAAATTATTTTGTTATAAATTTTTTTTTATTGTCATTTTTATATTTTTTATTTATTTTTATTTTTCCGTTAATTTATAAAATGTGCTTTATTGTCAAATCGTTTTATCATTTCTTTATGATTCTTCTGTTTCAACCAATTTTTCTTGAAGGTTCCAGCAAATGTCACCTAACAGCGAATCCAATTTCTTGCCACTGTACCAGTGTTCAAGTCTAGCCGTCACTAGATGGAATCGCTCTCCATGCTCGTCAGACTCAGCTGGTGATTGCATAGCAAACTTGTTGGCATGACAATGCAAAAAATGAATCTTTAAAGACATTTTAACATTAATTCTATGAAAAGCGGTAAGCATGTCTTGTATATGAATGCGCCAGTTGCAAGACGTTGTCAATTACCGCTTTTACGGAGTTCCATGCCTCAAGCTCATCCATACTGAGGGCATCTTCAAATAACTTAGCCTTCATCAAGCGACGGATATCCGGCCCATTAAGTATTCCTGTAAAAAAACGAAATATAAATTCAAATTTTCTACATATCAATACAAGATAAATTAATACAAACCTCCTTTTATTCTCATAGCACTTAATCTTAGAAAAATACGACATAATTCGTTAAATGAATTTCCATCCGGATTAAGTACTTTAATAAAATTTTTGAAACTTAACTGCTATGCCACTCTTGTCATGTTCCAAATTTAAATTTTATCAAAGCAGATTGATTAAAATCAAAGTTAGCGAATATTGCTAACATAAGTGATAACTTCTGAAAATATCTAGCGCTACTAATTTCAAACTCTAAGCAAATAAAATTTGCGAAAAAAAAAATCGCGAAAAAAAATTTGTGCTAAAATTTCCAATTTACTTATGTACATATTTAATCAAAATTTCTAAGTTTAAAATTATTAAAATGATCAAAAAAGTATAAAAACATCGTTTTTATAGTACTTTAGCGTACAAATTTTAAATCGCGAATATCACGAATACAAGCGCTAACTTCGAAAAATGGCTAATGCCACTGAAATCTGCATACTCGAATTAGCTTTACCAATAGGGTGCCCAGCTTGTTAAAATTTGCGACTAGCATAGTGTATTCAAAGAACTTTTGTAATTAGCGGACATTGGCTGATGAAAGCCGCTACCAAAAAAAAAAAAAATTAATAACTTTTTTTCTATTTAATGAATGTGGTAAATTTTTTTTTAATTTGCAGATTGATTCTTAGTTTTGACAAAAATGGATAACTGGCACACCGAAGCAAGAATTTGGATTGTCCGCCGTTATCACGAGCTGGGGTCCGTAGTTTCGGTTCAAAGAGAGTTTAGGCGCACATTTGGCGGCAATCCTCCGAGCAGATGGACCATAAAGAGGCTCGTAAACAATTTTGCCGAGCATGGGACAGTCAATAGAAGGCCTTACCATCGAAACCCTTCAGTTAGAACGGAGGAAACAATCGCTGCTATAGCTGCTGCGATACAACAAAATCCAAGAGTTTCAACAAGAAGCTTATCTGCTCAAATGGGTATAAGCAGACAGTCATTGCAGTCTATTATGCACAAAGATTTGGACTTATTCCCATATAAAATTCAAATGGTCAACAAACTGAACGCTGCAGACTTGCCGATTCGCTTGGAATTTTGCCAGAAGATGCTACAAATGGTGGAAGAGTATGGAAACATGTTGAACTGTCTTTTCATGTCTGACGAGGCCCATTTCGATTTAAACGGCAATATAAATAAACAAAATTGTCGAATATAGAGTGATTCCAACCCACAGACACGCCATGAGACGGAATTGCATCCACTTCGTGTCACAGTGTGGTGTGCAGTTTCATCACGCTGCATTATCGGGCCCTACTTCTTTGAAGAAAACGGTCACCCCGTTACGTTTACTGGATACCGTTACTTGAGCATGTTGAGAGAGTTTTTCTATCCAGAGAATTCCTTTTAAATCTGCGTGGTTTCAGCAAGATGGTGCACCTCCTCACATAGCCCAACCTGTTATGACAGAATTGCGACGAAAATTTCCCTATAAGCTGATATCCAGAAACTCCACATTCCGTTGGCCACCCAGGTCGCCTGACCTTACTGCACCTGACTTTTTCTTGTGGGGTTATTGCAAACAGGATGTTTACAAAGCAAAACCAACAAATTTGAATGAACTAAAGCAATCCATTCGAGCAACAATTGCGGCTATTCCTGTCTCAACTCTCCAAGCAGTAATGAACAACTTTTTCCTAAGATGCCGCACATGCATAAACGCGCAGGGGGGTCATTTAAGTTCCATTATTTTTAAAACAAATTAAACTATATTTAATAAAATTGAATGAACTTTAACATGAATAAAAGAAAAATGTATTCCATACACTGAAAAAAAAGTTATTTGAGTTTCTTAATGTAGCAATATTCATCAGCCACCCTGTACAAGAAAATCCATTATTTAATTTATAATTTTTTTTTAAAACAAAATATCTTTTCTTTCACCACATGAAATTACAGCATTTAAAATTTTAATTTATCTTCGGTTTCAATAAATTGTGGAAGCTTTTTACATACTGTCATGGCTGTAACGAGTAGGCGCTGCCTGCCACTCTTGCCAGACAATCCTCCAACAATGATGTTTTGTGGTTTGGAAATGTTGTATGAGTAGTATGTTGTAATCTTGTAAATGTCTCTTCGAAAGTTTGTTTCAATGTTTATAAGTAGCTTTGCTAAAAATAAATCCAATATCTATACGATTAAAGCTAAATTACACACTGAGACAAAAAAAAATGAAGCAAAAGTTTCTGGGATATTATACCTATACAAAACTATTGTGTAACAACGTCCCGAAAATAGAAAAATGTAGAAAAAACCGGAAAAAATATATTTGGTGTTAAAAACCCACATGTCTCTCTTCAAATCAATATCTTAAAATCGGTTGGCATTTGTCTAAGTTACAGGGTGATAACTGCATAAGTATGAAACACAATTGGAACGAACGACCAATTTTTCGGAACGAATATTCGTCGCTAGAAATAGAACATATGGCTTTATATAAAAGTGCTCACAATAGATGCGTACGACGAAATTCGTCATGAGTATCGAATAGTGCGATTGGTTTATTTCTATTTCATACGCAGACGAACGACGACTAAACTGGTTTAGAGTGGCTGTATTTCTATTTCTGTTGTAAAATATTAGAAATTATATATGTTTTTGGAAAATATGGTCACCTTTTAAATTGTAAACAAAAAATAATTATTTCAAATAAAATTAATTTAATATAATCTTCTTGTAAAAAAAAATAAAAGAATAAAATAAAAAAAAATTGCGTGACATGCACGAAAGTGTGAGTAATTTGTGCAAATGAAAAATCAACAAAAATGGCGTCAACAACGTTTATTCGTCCCAAATGTGTTCAATGGACGAATGTTCCAGACGAATTTTTAAAGCCGAATTCGTCGTGCTGGACGAAATTAGTCGTTCGTCCCAATTGTGTTTCTACCTATACGTGTATGAAAAACCGGTTTTTTACCCTTAACTCCAGATTTTGGGGGTCTTTTGAAAATTCCAAAAATAGAGTGTTGTTCTACTCGACAGTACCTACCAGAAAAATGCAGAGACCGAATATTGTTTTATTTTTTAAATCAATCAAGTATAAATATCATTGCCGATGAAAATTTATTTTCATTTCGATCGATGAATAAAAATGAGGGATTTATATTTGAAATATTAATATCCCTTATGATGAAAATTTTAAATATCTTTAACGATAAATATCCGATCAGAAAAATATTTTATTGATTGTTTTATTTTTGAACTTCTGTTTTGACTTTGAAAAATAAAATATTTTTGAAATTATAAAACTTTCAACAATGAATGTATGAATATGTTTCCAATTAATTGCAATGTTTTAGGACATCGAAGTTAAACCTAATAGTCGTAATGGAACTATTGGTGGTTTCTTTGACTCGCAAAACCATTTCAATATAAAATTTGCAACAATAATTGAATTTATTGTTATTTAAACGTCCTAAAGACTTTTTATACCAGGACATATCTTCTTCTGTCATTCTTGACTCCCACTGGAGCATAGGGAATGGAAGGATGCAGAATTGCCTGGCGTCTCTAGCTACCAGGTAAGAACTGTATCCAATTCCCACTCTAACCTTCTCGTGGTACATCCTGGAAACCTTAGCAACCTAGTTTTAGATGCGGTAAACAACCCGTGTGGGATTCTAAGTCAGGGCTAATATAAAAGGGAGTTATCTTAGAGCCATTCCAACGTATATGGTCTAAGTTAATTGTACTTCGTAAAGTACGAAAATGCAGCGTCTGTTCAACATGTTAGTTGCGGCTGCAAGCGGGCCTCAGTCTCGGATCGAGCGGCTCGCTATACAAACGTGGCTTGTGATTTTAGACCCATCACCCATCGACTTAGCACTCACGATGTTTTAAGCATGGAAAGAAACAATATTACAGAATATACTACTCCAAGGGGTAATCATGCGAGAAATCCCCCAGCTACGGCAGTTGGCGCAAGAATTTTGGAGTTTCCTAATCTATGCAAGAACATTATGATGAATGAAACCAGGACAAATACAGAAATAAAATTTGAATATTTTCTATCAATTTTTTTTTTCATCGGATGAAAAAAGATGAAAATAATTTTGAACTGATAAATATCCCAAACAATTTTTTTATTTTTTATTTTCATCGGATTGAAAAACGATACAAAATTTTTCGAACAATTAAAAATCTTTAGGGTTATTTATTATTTTTTAAACTTCAATGATTGCTTTTGTATGGATTAAAATATGAAAATATTGTTTTAAAAGTATTAATATTCGGTCTCTGGAAAAATGGTAAATATAACATCCCAGAAACTTTTGCTTCACTTTTTTTTTGTCGCAGTGTGTAATTTATGTAGGTCAGTGTTATTTTTAAGGTTTAGAGCTCTTCTGTCAAATAAACATCGATACCCATTGATGGTCCCTGGGTGTTAAAAATGTATGGCTATATATGAATAAAGGTCACTTTAAAAATGGTTTCTCCTTTTTATTGATTTTTTTTGTTTTCATGTAATTTAGCTAAATAATTATCGTAAATTGTTGTAACAAAAGATATTTAATTGCCTGTCGCGCTGTTGATTTGGAATGAATCCTCTCAACAGGAAGTACTTTATAAAATATCCAAAAAAGATCATTGCCATAGCCCAGTTTTTTTCTAAATTGCACCTTGTCTGAAATGCATTTTAATTGCAACCGTTTTTTTTCAATCTTAAGTCAAGTACCATTTATAAAAAAATACTTAACTTTTGAATATTTTCCATCAGTTTTTTTGGTGGTTTTGGTTTGATCAATGAAAAATAAAAATTATTTTTATACTAACACTTTCTGCTTTACAGTCGTTTTGATGAGTAATGATATTACCACAGTGTCGCGGTTAAGGTCAAAAGTTGTTTGCAACTGCAATTAAAAGAATCAATGAACGCTTTGTAGCGATGAGTTTCCATGAACGTGACATAAATACTTGTTAAAATATACATATGAATGTTCTCTTCTAGCAGTAGTGCAAAGGTCAAATCATGGGTATATATATATATATATATATATATATATATATATATATATATATATATATATATATATATATATATATATATATATATATATATATATATATATATATAGGGTGGTTAAATTTCAAGGGCCGATGCTGATTTTGAATAAAACACAAACTATTTAGGAAATTATTGTAATTTTATTTTATTATGATGTATTGGTATTACTCAATTATGTATGAAACAAAATATCGACCAAATGGGCGCCGCGACCATAGCGACACACCTCCATCCGATGGTCCAAATTTAATAACTTTTTTTCTATTTAATGAATGTGGTACATTTTTTTTTAATTTGCAGATTGATTCTTAGATTTGACAAAAATGGATAACTGGCGCACCGAAGCAAGAATTTGGATTGTCCGCCGTTATCACGAGCTGGGGTCCGTAGTTTCGGTCCAAAGAGAGTTTAGGCGCACATTTGGCGGCAATCATCCGAGCAGATGGACCATAAAGAGGCTCGTAAACAATTTTGCCGAGCATGGGACAGTCAACAGAAGACCTTGCCATCGAAACCCTTCAGTTAGAACGGAGGAAACAATCGCTGCTATAGCTGCTGCGATACAATAAAATCCAAGAGTTTCAACAAGAAGCTTATCTGCTCAAATGGGTATAAGTAGACAGTCATTGCAGTCTATTATGCACAAAGATTTGGACTTATTCCCATATAAAATTCAAATGTACAACAAACTGAACGCTGCAGACTTGCCGATTCGCTTGGAATTTTGCCAGAAGATGCCACAAATGGTGGAAGAGTATGGAAACATGTTGAACTGTCTTTTCATGTCTGACGAGGCCCATTTCGATTTAAACGGTAATATAAATAAACAAAATTGTCGAAAATGGAGTGATTCCAACCCACAGACACTCCATGAGACGGAATTGCATCCACTTCGTGTCGCAGTGTGGTGTGCAGTTTCATCACGCTGCATTATCGGGCCCTACTCAAAAAGTTCAAAAGTTGTTTGCAACTGCAATTAAAAGAATCAATGAATGCTTTGTAGCGATGAGTTTCCATGAACGTGACATAAATACTTGTTAAAATATACATATGTATGTTCTCTTCTAGCAGTAGTGCAAAGGTCTAATCATGGGTATATATATATATATATATATATATATATATATATATCGGGTGGTTAAATTTCAAGGGCCGATGTTGATTTTGAATAAAACACGAACTATTTAGGAAATTATTGTAATTTTATTTTATTATGATGTATTGGTATTACTCAATTATGTATGAAACAAAATATCGACCAAATGGGCGCCGCGACCACAGGGACACACCTCCATCCGATGGTCCAAATTTACGATGACCCTGAGGCATAATGGAGGTTCTATGCCGTTAATGTGATGAATTATCTCATCCTTTAGCTCTTGAATTGTTGCTGGAATATTGACGTACACCTTTTCTTTCAAATAACCCCAAAGAAAAAAGTCCAACGGTGTCAAATCACATGATCTTGGTGGCGAATTGACATCGCCATTACGTGAGATAACACGACCATTGAATTTGTTGCGCAAAAGAGCCATTGTTTCGTTAGCTGTGTGGCAAGTGGCACCGTCCTGCTGAAACCACATATCGTCCACATCCATATCTTCCAATTTGGGCCATAAAAAGTTCGTTATCATCTCACGATAGCGAACACCATTCACAGTAACTGCCTGACCGGCCTCAGCTACACTATCGCGAACAGCAGCAATATTTTCTGCGGTACGAGCTGTACGAGCATGCACTGGTGTTCTCACATCTTCTACAGACCCGGTTTACTTGAATTTTTCCACGATTTTTGCGATTGTACGCACATTTGGACGATCAAATTGACCAAAAAAATCACGAAGTGCACGATATGCATTTTGATTTGAACGCCCATTTTCATAATAAGTCTGGATAACTTTAACACGTTGTTGGATTGTGTATCTCTCCGTGGTTCAAATTGAGTAAGTCTGAAATAGAGAAATGTCAAATAAAATTCGGAAAAAAACTTGGCGTTTAGGTGTGGTTCACATTCAACATCGGACATTACAATTTAACCACCCTTCAATAACCAGTGGCTAGCTGAGTTATGAGGTGAACCGCAGCTTTTTTGAAAATTAATTTTTTTCTAGTGGGTCTGGCCGGGGATCGAATTTGGAACCTCTGGTATGCTAGGCGGGTGACTAACCTGCTATACCACGGCGGTTGCACGGAAATCATGGGTATTCTGCTATTATTTATTTTTAGTCTATTTTAGTAGAATCTAATTCGTTAAAAGATTTGACGGTTTCTCTTAAACCGGGCCGCCACCAAGTTTCAACAGATAGATTTAACGCATGCATTATAAAAGTGTATTTTGATCCCCCTGCTACGGCAGATTGCATAAGGATTTTGGAGGTGCATAATCTATGCAAGAACATGATGATAAATGAACCAATTCTATCCGAATATATCGGACTATAAAACCTACTATATTCTAAGTGGCGATCATCTTTACCTTATGTACGCTCGAGACGCCGAGCAGACATAAACAGCGACCATCATTTAGTTATATCTAAAGTTCGATTAAAATCAGCGGCTCTGATGTCTGAAACGGCAAAAGCCGATCGGAACATTGATGTTGGAAAAATCGAACCAGAAATACATTGAAATGCCTTTATTACTTCCGTAAGGAATCGGCTTCCAGATCTTATTAACAACAACTCTAGTATTAACGAAATTTCAAGGTTAGGATTCAAAGATCATAAAAGGAAAATTTAATACGTTAGATGGAACACTTCAAGTCAGCATTAAACAATCCTATTGGATTAGAACCACTGACGAAAGTGCGTTATGAAACCAGCCATGACAGTGTATTCAATGGAATTTCAGATAATCTACCAACAATACAAGAAGTGAAGCCTTAAGCGCAACAAGGCCCCGGGCAATGACAGTATTTCAGCGGAGATGATTTTTTGTGATGTTGAAGGATAGGCGAGACTGTGGCACCCATTTGTACGTAAAATATTGGAAGAAGAAGCTCTGCCAACCTACTGGAATGAAGGTATCCTAGTCAAAATACCAAAAAAAAGGGTGACTTCAAAGACTGCATAACTACAGGGGTATAACATTTCTTCTAATACCGATCAAAATACTAAGTCAAGTAATTTTGAACAGAATATCTGATGCAGTTTTATCCTCATCATCGACAACATAATGCGCACGACTCTAAATTGTAGACACGGTATCCAATGGACACCCTTTAAACAACTCGAAACTTGGAATATGCCGATGACCAAAGATGTCACTGTTAAATCTCGGCACTTGGACTAGAAATCAATATTCCCAAGACAATTATTAAGCTTGAAGTCTAGGGTGCAAACCCACCGTCGCACATCACAGTGGATAACGAGGATATTGGATGTGTAGGTACTTTTAATTATGTGGGAAGTTTGATATCTACCAGAGGTGGAGCAGACGAGAACATTTAAATCGTGTATTAATAAGGCAATATTTGCATCTTCGAACTACTTGAAAATCTCGACAAACATCAACAACTAAATTGCGAATAAACAACACGAATGTCAAGTATATACTATATTACGGTTGCGAAACTTGAAAACGTCCAAATGCCATCGAAGTGCGCCTGCAAACCTTTGCAAATAAATGCTTACGGCAAATCCTTAATATATGGTGGCCGAATCGCATATGACATGATGATCTACTAAACGCGACAAATGAGGCCCTATGCTCCACTGAGAGTAAAGGATAACAGAAGAAACGCGACAAATAGAATCTCTGTTTCTACAGAGGTATCAACATTGCCGACAAACGCTTTGTTATAATCCACCGGGAAGAGGCCGCCGTATTGGTGCTCCTGTTAGATCGTGGAAAAGGTCAATTGATGCGAAATTGCAAGTAGCAAACTATTTATGGAACGACGTATGCCTATCATCTTGCAATAGAGTCCCATATAAAAGAATGGTTAAGGCAATATTCTACACTTGGATTAATTTAGCGTTTCTTGAAAGTATTTAAGCCATCGGGCTGATTGCTCTTCTGAGGTTGTTAGAATCCCGCCGTTTCTGTCTTTTGTGGATAGTTTTTTTTTAAGTTTTCCTGTTTGAAACTCGTCTTATAACTGCCAGCGGCAGCTTCTTCTTTCGCGCGGTAGTTTAAGGTTCTCGTTAAGCTCTGCTTTTTTAACATTATCTGAGGTACTCATTATCTGCATATCTCGATATAAACGATCCTTTACAAACCTCTGAACGCTGTTAAAAAAACATGCAAAGATCTTTCTGGACATGTTTCAAATAATGTTAAAGGGATTCCTTCTTCTCGCCTAATCAGCATCAGCAAAAGCGAACAGTTGCAAATTTTAGCATTATCGTTTCCTATATGAATCGGGCCATATATGTCTGGAATGAATACATACGGCCACCTATCATTTGCTGAATTCATTATCTTTCTCTGTCTCGCAGTAGTTCATGCCAACAGATTCTAGTTTTTCTGGAATTTATAAGGTAGTGCCAGGGCATGCTACTGGTGCCCGGCAAGCACATAAAATGGATACTGAAATGCTGAGCCATCTTCTTGAGGAAATATCTGTGGAAATGAAATTAATGATGTTGAATTCAGAAAGACAAAATCTTATGAGGCCATATGTGCCGTAAAGCCAATATCTATTATTTTATCTGGTTTACAGTGGACGCACTTCCCGATTGCAATATGATTTGCTGTGCTTTCACAGAATCTTCTTGGTCTACATCATATTATCGTCAGTAAAAACTGGCACTGTCAGGAGTTCTTTCGTATCTTAAATGATGTATCAGCTAGACTCGTACGGAATTTTGTTGAAGTGATTGCATGTAACAATTTAGGATTTAAGTAGGCAATCATTGCTTCCGTTTTGTATCTCTAGTCGTACTTGCTTTAAAAATTAGAATAAAAAACTGGTTGCTAACAACATCTTCTTATTTCTACAAATCTCTTCTTTCTGAATAAAATGGAATTTTTCAAAAGCCAATAAATATTTAAATTTAAAGAAACTCTTGGAGATACCTTCTCGCCAACATGAACTTTGTAAAATTTACAGGAGAAGCATTTTTTAAAATATCTTTGGATAGTGAATTGTACTTAAGTCTTTATTGTTTTTGCTGTAAAATCATAATGGTAAATTCTACTGCCCTGATATTTTGTGAGATGATGCAGATGATCATGAATAATAATTTTAATAATAAAATGAAAATCGTCCATCATGTCGCTTAACCCCTTTTGGCGGTTATGGATCGATATTTTTCTTATCATCATGTTTATTAGTTTAAGGAAGCACCTAACGCTTAGGGGGAATTAGCACCTGTAGCTTTATATGAAGACGTAGGTTTTTGTAACTAACCTAAAGGGTGATATTTCTAAGACTTCAAACAGTTTTTGTTTTAAGAAGCTAAATAGATTTTGCACGAGTTGGGGGTGTCATGAAGACCCTGACCACAAGCTGGGCATTTGTTGGGGACGGTACGGTCTATGCGGGACCAAAACATGTTTAATATCTTGCTCTATCCCGATCTCAGTTGAGCCAGAACGACTCTTGTTTTCTGTGGCAAGTTCTTTTCTTCTTCTGCTATGGGCTGTGGTAACCTGAAATCGCGGAGTTGGTGGCGTCTCAATGAATGTTGCATAACGATGCCTAGTACGAGGTATGGAATTATCTTACTAAGGTAATGTTACACATTAGACATAAAATATTTTGGATTGTGCTTTTTTTTATTAAACGATATTTTTTTTTTGTATTCAATACAAATTTTCTTAGGTCTATAATAACAAATAATTTGTGGAAAGCTGTAATAGTTTAAGTATATTATCCCCGAGTAAACAAACACCCTTCTCTAGCCTCATTAAAGTTTACTTTCTTTATCGGCTTGAGCCAGCTCTTTGGCGGCTTTAGCTTGTTTTGCTCTGGCAACTGGTCCAAAACGATTAATAAATTTAACAATTGGTTCTATAATAGTCTCTGGATTATTCAAGTGTAAATGATGGGTGCCGTCACTTTCAACATATTCAAAGTTAGGTTTTGTCTTTAGCACATCCAGGACTTCATCATAATATTTTTTATCCTCGAAATATGTAGAATGGCGGGCTTTGATAAACATATAAGGACATGTTATACGCTTAGCCATTTCCACACACAATTCCTGGGAACCGATGGCATAATTGTAAAACTTTAAACGTCTATCACGTGTAAAGTAATACTTATCGGGATACTTTTCAGATTTTTGTATATTACGAGCCAACATATGTTTGCAGAGATCTTTGTTGACCGAATGGAATGAACCCTGATAATTACGTTCTATTAGCTCGTCATATGTATAACTGGGCGGTTCACTTTTATTGCGATTACGTTCATCCTCACGTAAAAATTCATCCATACGCGTCTCCATGGTGCGTATAACACTGGGGAAGGGACGTTGATGCGGCTTAAGGGCATCTATGCCAATAACCATATCTACTTTGTCGGGAAAAACAGCAGCAAATACAAAGCCAACAATAGAAGACATGGAATGTCCTATTAGTGAAACTTTCTCCCATTTGTATTGTTTCATTATCACACGTATAATATAAAGATTATCGATGCTGTTGTAGTAGCACCCATCGGGTAGCCTCGAGGATAAGCCATGACCAGGCAAATCAACCGAAAGGAATGCCACATCTGGCGTTAGTAAAGGTACTAACATATCATAGGTACCAGCATTATCTTGCCAACCATGTAAACCTAAAATTGGTTGTACATTTTGTGGACCATACCATTTACCGGCCAAATGACCCCAAGGAACAGGAATGGATACTTCGGAAAACTATAAGTATAATTAAATGTTATTTTTAAAATTAAGACAAATTTAAAACTTTTTAAATATGCATTTCTTACCTCTCTAGTTGGAGGTTCACCAGTTAAATCACCCGCATGACGATATCTTTTAACGACTGCCGTTCCATCAGCATTTGTGACACTATTTGGTTCCATGCTACCTACTGAAATATGAGGAAATTCAATAAATGGATTAGTAAACTTTAAGAGCCAATAACGAAATGTTTGTTTTTTCTTAGAATTATCTAAAACTTTTGGCGATAGATTACGTACAATTGTTTCAATACAATAATGAAAAGTACTCGAGTCTAGCTGATAAACACTTATTCCACAAACGTACATATATCAGGTGGTCTAAGGTACAAATGGACAGTGGTTTCAAGAGAATTTTATTAAGACTTAACGCTTATACAATATAAATTATCATTAGGAGAATTTTATTTAATTGCACTCCTGCTAGTTTTATTTATTGCAAAAAAAAAAAAAAATACTGCACAATGGGGTCTTGTTTTATTTATACCTGAACAAAAAAGTTTTTAATAATTTCTACAGAGGTACATAAAAGCAAGCTGTTGGATGGGTGCAATTTGAATAGCATTTTAGTTTAGAGACAAAGTGTACTGAGTATTCTTTTGAATATTGCAATCGGTAATCGATCCTAAAATTATCCAACTAAGCTCAAACTGTTTTAAAACATTTTTATTTAACACTGACCTTTGGATGAAAATTTCATAATCACATTTATTGTTTTAGAAATAAAACAAAAGATTCAAATCTATTACTAACAAACCAATTAACCTTTTGATTTGAAAGTTTTACATTTTTAATTAATAGTTGTACAGTTCGAGTAATAAAATGACACGCGTGGCAATAAAAAAATGTATATTTAGTTATTGTGGTAATAGTTTAATATTCTAGATAATAATACTGACGTAACAATCTGTTAAATCTGCAAATATATCTAGTTCGTATGGGGTTAACTGCTCACTATAAGGGAGTGTAAATTAAGAACTTTTCTTGAATCAAAGACTACTTTCATTCCAATTTCTTAATGACTATCAACTTTGTTAAATTTCCGCAAACTAATAAAGAAATATCGAAAAATGGTTTCTTAGGTTTTATCTATTTACACTGGTCAACAGTTTTGCGTACTTCTCAAAAAAATTTTTTCTCGAAATATAGTTTTACGTTCCTCAAAGCCACAAAAATTTGCTTTAATTTGCAAAAATCGTTTTATTATTTCGTGTACCTCCAATAGGGCTTCCTGGAATTGAGATTTGGGTCACAAATTTTAGTATATTTTATGATTTGTCGAGGTCATCAAAATATGCAATTTTCTTAGACAATATTTATAAAGAAAAGTTCTGTATGCGTATTTCTATTAAAATGTATTACACAGGAGGGGGTTAAAAATTTGCGAAAATAGCGTTACGTAATATGTGAACAGCCCCAAACGGAAATGGATTAAATATACGTTGAATTTCACTTGAAATTTATCCCTATATCTTTGTATAAAATAAGCGGTTTTATTCGCGGTTTGCATTTGAAGAGATATTTATTGCATTCAATAGAATCTAAAAAATAATTCTCTAAATTAAAAGGTTTTCGAAATACAACTCAAACAAGTAAGAAAATGCTATAGTCGGTCAAGCCCGACGATATGATACGCTTCAGCACTATGGTCAAAGGTCTGTTCTTTTTCGTACATAAGGGCAAATATTTGCTAAATTTTGCCATCATACAAATATTTTCTTAAGACTTATATCGTCACCTGAAATACAAAAGGGCGTAACTACACTTCTATTTTTTTACAGGAGAAGCAAAAAACGTTATAACTTTTAAACTACAAAGAACATTAAATCTAAATTTTGGAATTGGGTCAACAAGCCATCAGCGAAGTAAACTCTAAAACCTAAAATGGTAAACAACTTTTAGGTTTTGAAAAATTGCGGAATCTCGATTCCGGGCTCACTTCCCGTAATCGATGCCACCTCACATGCGACGAAATTCGCAAAAGCGCGCCTAAATCTGAACATAAGGACAACTTTATATTTATTTTACCTATATAAAACGCAATATAAGTCTTTACGCAAGAAAATAGAAAATGCATTTGACCTTAGTGGTGAAGGTCAGATACAACATTACATTTGCCAAAATGGTTTATGGAATCATACCATTTTCCGACGGGAAGCGCAGCAAGACATTAAGTCGACTGGCCTTCTATTTGTAAGTTAAAGGATTACTCAAAATTAACAAGGTGGTACATTACCATTCTCTCCAAAGCTTAGGAGGGTGAATAGCTATCGAGCGGTAATTCCCATTAAGAACTAAGGTTTATTCTCAAATTGAGGATTATTTGAAAAATAAATGTTTTTCAAAGGGCAAACGTTTGATACTGATTTGAGAATAATAGCGTTCTCAACAAAAAGGGGACTTTATTCTCAAATTGAGAAATGTCATTATTCTCAAATCATTATCAAAACTTATTCTCAAAGGTTTTTCAAATATGGATATCATCTACATGTGGAACATAAATAAAATGGGGTTGTATTTTTTAAATTTTTTAGTTTGTTTATTTTGTTTTTGAGGTTATTTAAACATTTTTGCTTAAAATATTATTTTTGTAATCTTAGTTAAAAAACTTTTAAGAAACAAAGAAAATTTACTTATGCATGTGAATATTATTGATTTTGATGAAAAAATTGTATGATATTTGGTACAGACATTTGATTCGGCAATTAAAAAATATGGTTCAATTTAACAAAATCCGAAAAAAGGACGAATTTCGGTACCTCGTATACAAATGCAATACAATGTCATTCCATTAAATTATCTTAAACTTCAAAAATTATTTTAGCATTATTCAATTTTTTTAAGTTTGAAAAAGAAATTGAAAATAACGTTTGATATCAAATTTATATAACACTATTTTTCAAATAATTCTTAAATCATCTTAGGGTTTGATAAGAAAAACCTTTATTATCAATATGAGAAACTATAATTTTTCAAGCGTTTATTCTCAAATGAACCTTCATTTGAAAATAAATGTGAGTCTCAAACCATAGAGTGCGATCATATGTTTTACTAAGCACAAAAAAAAAATAGAAAAAATAGCAAAAAAAATGTATAATGACATTTTTTATATAAAGATGACGTCTTTTAAATGTACTTTTGACGTCTCTTAAATGTACTTGACAGTTTCGTCCACAGTCTAGTTCTGGTTTATGTCTCAAACATATGCTCAGGTTTGAAAAAAATATCATATGTAAAAGTCATCATATTTCAAACGTTTGACACTATTCTTTCTGGGTTAGCCTGTCACTTTTTTGGTATTAGTTTTACATTAGCTACATTCTAGCACAGAAAAAAATCTGGCTAAAGATTAGTACAAGATTAGTACCATTTAACCAAGTAGACTTTCACAATTATGTTGAGGTCCGCTAAAACCCTTTTAACTGGCATAGGCATAACTACTAATACTCTTTCAAGTTCGAGCCGAGATTGATTGCTTTTTATCAGGTTTAAATTACTTGCAAAAAATATGAACATTGTAGATGTCTAAGCTTCCGATTTTGAAGCATTGGAGAGAGACAGGGAATATGTTCCACCTATTCGGACAAGTGCTCATCTAAGTGAAGTGTGCAAAAGTCCGGAATGATACCGTCCCCCTGTTTAAACTAGAGTTTAGGGCACAGTGACCCGTTAGTATGCCTTTACATCTTCTTAAACTTTTTCTATTAAGACCTAGTGTCCGCTTAAGCCGTAAAGCAATAGATGTACTGCATGTTACCATGTTATCCCATGCCAAAACCAAGAATTTCCATGAGTAAATAACTAAGAAAACCTTTGTGTAGCGATACTTTACCAAAAGTTTAAAACATTTCTGAAAAGCATGTTTGTTCCCGTACTCTAACGAAACTACGCAAAATAGTCCGAAGTAGTCAGAAATTACTTAGAACACAAAAAGTTGTACGGGAACACTTTTGAGTAAGTTTGGGTTGTTTCGTTAAAGTACAGGAACACACATGAAACCTTAAGTAGTTGGATTCCAATCGAAATGGTATTAGGTTATATAAATTCCACAAAATCTTAAACGCTCTAAACATTACAAATGATATCAATAATCCTATCTTCGTTTCAACAAATAACACTGATTAATTTAAAAAATTGTTCAACTATTGAATAAACAAAGAAAAACATACAAATTCAATTACACTTTGAAAATAAAAGTGGGTGCGAAAAAGTTTTTACTTATTCTAGGGAAGCAAAATACGGAATTCATTCCATTTCCGAACGGAATTGAGTTCTATGACATGGCCGTATGTTTCTTTTAATTAAGATTTAAATATAAACAAATAAAAAAGGTATGCTTTTAAATACTCTAAAATTCAAATACATAAAGTAGGTATGTATTCTGGAAAAGATTAGATAGCAAACTGACTACATGAGCTAGCAAATTATTAAAAATAAATACCGTCTGCAAGTACAGACAGACATTTCATACAATTTAATTTCTTATTCATCAAATTATGTTTGGACTTTGATACTGCTAAAGTGCAGCATTTGAAAACTAATAGAAATAATTCATAAGGCAATGTTTAAGTTTTTTTAAGGCTTAATCTAATTTTAGTTTGTTAAACTTACATGTAAATTTATTTTCTGGAATTCTAAATGAAGATGTTGATGACATTGTTGCTGATTTTCTTTATTTACTGGCAAAATATTAAACTATTGATTTTTTCCACCTGCTCCTTGATTGATTTACTTACTTTCTTATTGTTTTAAATACTAATGATCATATTAATTACAGTCCGACTAATTACTACAAGTTAAATTATTATCAATTCTTGTTTATATGGTTTTTTATTACTTTTGGCAAATTTTTTTGGACTCAGAGTTTATGAGAGAGCGGTTTCTTTGTTGACGTTTGCTTTGAAAGTATTTTCTCACAACATATGGTTGTGTATTGAGTTGCCAACCATTTGGTATATATTTGGTCTGGCAGTTCTATAACAAAATGAATGGCCGTTATAATTTCAACTTTTAAATGTTAAAGATTAATGAAATTATATTTAAAAAAAAACTATTGTATAGACCATTTTTCGTTAAAACAAGTAAGAAAAGCTATAGTCGGTCAAGCCTGACTATATCATACCCTTCACTACTAAGGTGAAATATGTACCAACAATTAAACAAATTTTCCTTAAGTCTTAGAGACATATATACATATAATACGTGCTATTTTTTTATTCAAAATTTCGAGATTTATATCATTTCCGGGTAAGGGCCTGATATGTGAGCAAGGGTCAATTGTGGAACGATTGTTATCAAATTTTTGTTATTGGTTCATATTTATAAAATATTTATCTGTGCAAAGTTTAAGTAATCAAATGCATTTATCTTTAGAGTTATTAACGTTTTTGTGATTTTATGTGTATGTGAACGTCTTTTGAGAATGTGTCTTGTATGGGAGGTATGGTCAAATATGGGCCGATTTCTACAAAATTAGGAACACTGATTATGATTATGATAAGCAATATCTGTGTCGAATATTATTAGAATTGTGACTGTAAAGGACCAAAAACTCTATACCGGGAAGGCATCCCTATGGGAGGTATCCGAAATAGTAATCGTCCTTGGACCAAAATATAAGCCTGTGTCAAATTTCATCAAATTATGTTTAAAGTTACGACCTGTAGAATGATAACAAGCTTATATGGATAACCGGCCAGCCAGCCTGCCATCCAGCCATCCGGACATCGTTAAAACAACTCAGGGAGTAATTCTCAGTCGATTGATATACTAAAAGGTTAGTCTCAGACCAATATTTCTATGCATTACAAACATCAGCACAAACCCAATATACCCTTTCCACCTATGGTGGTGAAGGGTATAAAAATATTTAAGAACTTGCCTGGACTTAGCGGAATCAGTTTCAAAATCATCAAAGTTTTTATTCATACTTTTTACTGCGACTCGATGCTTGTTGTTGTAAAATTGTGGCCTTAGTTAGGTTAGGTTGAGCAGAAGGCTGACCATAGAGTCCTCGTCACTTGGCTCCAAGGATGTGGTCCCTTTGAGTTTCCTGCAGGGGAGAAACACAAATAAAATTCTAGTCTCCCATATATAAAAAGGGTCAGCTAGAGCCAGCCGAATGCAACAATAAAAAAGCTATTTTACGAATGTTAGAGATCTCACATAGATCGTGCAGAATCGGGATCCCAGATGAATAGTCCTAATGTCAGCAAGGGCTAGGCAGTGACAGAGGAGATGAGGGACAGTTTCTTCCTCCTCAACGTTGTGACAACTTCTGCAGTAGTCATTGCTTTGAAGATTAAGTCTTCTAGCATGTACATCTTTTAAAGGGCGTCCTGTGAGTACTGATATACGGGTGCAGAACGCTTACTGTCGTAACTTGGTCATGTAAGTCAAGAGACTGCACAAGTCGTTTCTGTGAACCAGTTGGTCTGTGCGGACCTATATATATATATTGTTTAATTTTTCCCTGACCGAGGAGAGCACCACCTTTCGCTAGATTATCCGTAATGATGTTAACTGGTACATTGCTGTAACTGCGTACCCAGAACAGTTCAATGTTAAAATGTCTCGCCATCTCATTTAGGGATGCCCGACATTCACGGGTAAGAACGGATGTCGTATAGACCGATGACAAAGGGTGGAATGAGGCAAGACTATCCGTACAGAAACGACCGAGGAGAGCACTACCTTTTGCCAGATTATCCGCAATGATGTTACCTGGTGCATTGCTGTGACTGGGTACCCAGAATAGTTCAATGTTAAAATGTCTCGCCATCTTATTTAGGGATGACCGGCATTCGCTGAAACGAATATCTCTGTAATATATTCGGTGGTTCACAAGCCCCTTGCTCGACCTATAAATAGCTGAGATTTCAGCCTGAAGAATACTGCAGTGTTTTGGGAGCTTGAATTTTACTTTTTTTTCCAAAAAGTAGGATGAAGAAGCCCCACACACACCAATTTCCGATTTAGATCCGTCTGTGTAGATTTCCAGGGTCCCATCTCTGAAATCGATTTGTGTCCCCGAGATAACCACAGAGAAGGATTGATCGAATAGCGGTATGGAAATATGCTACTCGCATTTGCCGATGACATTGATATTCTAGGACGCCCTTTGAGCAAGGTAGCTGCCGCCTTTTCCAGTATCGAGAAGGAATCAAACAAAATGGGTCTAGCTTTCAATAAATCAAAAACAAAACTGGTTTCAGGCAGGAATTGGTTGTAAAAGAATTTTGTATACCTTGGTACCGCTGTGAACATCAACAACGATATAAGTTTCGAAATCAAATGTAGAATCATACTTTATTTCTTAGTTGCCTAAGCAGGCAACTAAGAAATAAAGCTCTTTCGGTAAAACTAAAACCAAGCTCTATAAAACGCTTATACTGCCCGTGTCATAGCAGCTGAAGCTATTCTTGGAGCTTTTAGAAGGGAGATTTTACGAAAAAATGTTGGACCAGTCTGCGTCAAAAATAAATATCGACATCGAATGAACCATAAGTTGTATGAGCTATACGCTGACATCGACATAGTAAAACGCATTAAGCAGCAGCGGTTGCGTTTGCTAGGACATGTCGTGCGTATGGATGAGAATACTCCAGCAAGAAAAGTGTTCGGAAATGATCCCGAGGGAACACGTAGAAGAGGACGTCCGAAACTTCGGTGGAAAGACGAAGTAGAATACAATCTTTCAAAGCTTGCATCATAAAATTGGAGAATATGCGCACAAGATCGAAGCGCATGGAATTCTAAAATATGTATGCTCGGCCTTTGACCTTAACATGTTGTAAATATAGATCAATTAAGTGATATACCAATAAGTCAGTGTATTTTTGAATACAGCACAGGTTCTTATATTATACACAAAGTCAATTTATTTTTTAACATAGTCTCCTTTTCGCTATAATAAGTTCGAAGTATGTCCAAATTTTGTATTCCTTCCGAAAAATATGATTTGTCGAGGTCATCAATATAGCATTTTTTTTGTGAGATGATTACAACGTTGGAGTCAAATCTTTTTCAGCCGAGCCACTTCTCCAAGATTGCGACAAGAAATAGGAAATCTGGAGATTGTGGCGGTTTTTGTGTTCTGGTGGATACACATTTCGGTTATGAAACGGTACATGTACTAGTCCATATTGCCGTTCAAAAATACTTAACGTTTAAGCAAAGCGGTTGCGTTTTTGGAAAGCTTTATCATACCCAAGTAATTGTTCAAAACTAAATTAATTACTGATGCTTTTTTAATCTTCAATCGGCTAAAACCATATTGTGTTTTTTTTTATCGATTCGGAGGTAGAGATCTCAACAAAGCATCAGAACGTTCGACGTTTTTAGTGCCGTTCGAACGGCAGTCGGTTCTTCGTACCGGAACGACTCGAAAATCTTAGGATTCCGACCAAGGACTGCCACTTCTGCGATATTACCAATAATATCGCAGTTAAAACAACAACAACGTTTTTAGTGCTTGTAAGGCCTCTTCGAAATTTAGAAACTACTTCTTTATCACAAATGGTACAGGCTTAGCTTGGTTTGAGTAGTATAAAGATGATTTTTCGATGGATACGTCTTAACTTGTCAAGCCCAAACTTACCTTGGTTATCCTTCATCCCTACTGTGGACATTGAACTCCTCATCGTATCACCCGCGCAACTATGTTAACACCCCTTATTGAAGTGAGCTATCATGTTCCGCGAGTTCTCCCATAAGAACTATAAAAATATGGGTTAGGACGTCGGGCTAGTAACCCACTCCTGGAAAAACAAAAACAATTACTATGAAAAAGCTAAAATTGGAATAAAAACGGCGGCTTATATTAAAGGAGGACGTCTGAAACTTCGATCGAAAAACCAAGTATGTGTAAGAAAATCTTTTAAAGCTTGGCTTACGAAATTTTAGAATATGCGCAAAATCGATCGAAGCGCATGGAATTTTAAAATATGCTTGGCCTTTGACCTTAACAGGTTGTAAATATAGGCTATTTAAGTAAGTAAGTGGGTGACCGAACAGTGTAACTTTTTTGACAAAATAATTTTAATATTTGCAAAAGAAGACTGACTACGAGAGTCTGAATAAACGAAAACTAATTTGACAGATGTAGCTTCAACAAAATTACAGTTAGCAACTATCAAAAAACGGAAGTCCCTTTTTAAAGATCTTTACTACGAGGGCGCTTCGGAAACTTTTTAGCCTACCAATGAAAGAGAATAGTTAGTTTTTCAAAAATATTTTTATTTTTCAATATAGTCTCCTGAAACTTCAATACACTTAGCAATTCTATCCCTTGATTAAAATAGTTTTCCTCAAGGTCTTCAAAATAGTGGTTTACAGCTGCAATTGCATCTTCATTTGAGGTAAAACGCTTGCCAGCAAGGATTTTTTTTAGATTTGGGAACAGGTAAAAGTCACTGGGAGCTAAATCAGGAGAATAAGGTGGGTGGTCAAGCAACTCGTACTTTAATTCGCTGATTTTAACCATCGTTAAAACACTCTTGTGCGCTGGTGCGTCATCTTGATGAAAAATTATTTTTTTGGATATTTTTCTCGAATTTGTACATTTAATTGATCCAAAAGGTTGCAATAGTACTCTGAATTTATTGTTTTACCCTTTTGCAGATAGTCAATCAATAAAATAACTTTGAAGTCCCAAAAAACCCTTGACATAACCTTACCAGCCGATTGAATTGCTTTTGCCTTCTTTGGGGCACTTCCTCCAGCTTTAGTCCATTGTTTGGACTGTTCCTTTGCCTCTGGAGTATAGTGGTGGGTCCATGTCTCATCAACAGTTATGAAACGACGCTTAAAGTCCATTTTATTTCACTTAAAACGATCCAAACAAGCTTGAGAAGTGTTCATTCTTATGCGTTTTTGGTCGACTGTTAGCAAGTGCGGCACCCATCTTTCAGAAAGCTTTTTCATCTGTAGTTCTTCATGCAAAATGAAATGGACTCGATCATTTGAGATGCCCATGATATTAGCTATTTCACGCACTTTTATTCGTCGATCATTTAATACCATATCATGCACTTTGGCTACAATTTCTGTTGTTGTTGCTGTTTTTGGACGTCCACTATGTGGTTCATCTTCAATGCTTGTACGAAGCATTGAAGATGAACCACGTAGTGCATATGAAGGAGCCCTTTAATATAACACATTCACCATATAATTATGCATTTCTTGTCCCGATAAACCTTTTTTATGTAAATATTTAATGACATCACGTACTTCTAATTTTTCCATTGTAAAAAATAGCGGATGCGTCTTTTGTGAACACCTGTTTCTGTATAAAGGAGTTACCAGATCGAAACAAAATTTAACATATGTTTATAGCAGAGATGGAAGTTTGCAAAACACTTAACTTTTTTCTGTTTGTACCACGCTTTTTGTGCTAGGCTAAGGAGTTTTCGAACCGCCCTCGTAGGAGCGGACAGATAGTAGTGTTAAAAATGCAATCCCTATTTATAAAATAGCTTTTTTAATCTATAACAGAGACTGGATAAAAATCGTAGAGAAAATAGCCAATTGTAGCCAATTTATAAAGCAAAAACTTCTGAAGTAATATATTCGGCATAATTTACACTAAAGGTGTTAAAAAGTCCATTAAGGGGTGCTACCATGTACTTCAATTCGAACGAAAAAATCGTTTAAAGAACAAAAGATTAGTTTTACTGATTCTTGCGTTATAGTATTACGTGTTATCAAAGAGAACACTGTTGGGTAATTTTATTTGAATTTTTAGAATTTTGCATTTAATGACTGGTTCGCATACAGGCGATATTTTCTTTGGAACATATTTAGTAAACATGTGTGTTTGGACATAAACACCTCAAACACCTCCAGTATTTTACTTGTTCAACAAAATTTTTCTGTGTATAATTAAATTTTTACAGTATCTTTTAAAATGCATAAACTGAGGTTTTTGCTTTCTCGTTAAACGTCTACGCGTTAAAAAATTTATTAAAGAATTTGAAGTAAACATTTCACAGTTTTCACAAATTTTCATAAACAAACCGAAGAAATGTTTATAAAATGGCTTAAATGGTTGAATATACTAGACAGACAGCCAATAAAATTGGCCACTAAATTACAATACTTTATGTGGCATTTTTATGTCAGAATCTGAAAATAATTGAGGGATAAATTTTGTGTTCATGTCCGTGATATTTATTTCTTTTCCAAATTGTTTGAGAATGTTGATTAAGCATTCATTTCAGAAGTATCGGGTGTTTTTTATTGAGGTATAGAACTTTAAGTTGGCATCACTTTTTTAACTGGCGGCCATTTTGTCAGCTGTCAAGTGATTAATATTTAGTTTGATTTGCCATTTCATCATGAACAGGTTGACAAAAGAACAACTCTTGCAAATCGTGCAAATTTATTTCGAAAATAATGGTTCAGTTCGCGAAGTTTACCGCAAGCTCCGTTCATTTTATGGTCGACATAATCGTCCATCAGAGCAATTGATTCGGTTAACCATGGATCGTTTTCGCACTACGTTTACTCTATGTGATAATACGCATCCGCAGCGACGTCGAACAGTGCGCACCGAAGAAACAATTGCCGCTGTAGAGCAAAGTGTTGAAGAGGACCCGAATGAATCGATTCGCCACCGTGCACAGCAATTGGAGCTTTGTCCATCAACTTTATGGAAGATTTTGCGCAAAGATCTTGGCTTGCGACCTTACAAGATCCAGCTTGTGCAAGAATTAAAGCCGCGAGACCATGCAATGCGTTGTGATTTTGGTGTATGGGCCGAAAATGAGATTGATCTCGATGCTGATTTTCATCGCAAAATTTTGTTCAGTGATGAGGATCATTTTTGGTTGAATGGCTACGTCAACAAGCAAAATTGCCGCATTTGGAGTGAAGAGAATCCACATGAGACCCTTGAGACGCCATTACATCCACAAAAACTGACTGTTTGGTGTACTCTATGGGCTGGTGGAGTCATTGGTCCATACTTCTTCCGAAATAATGCTGGAGAGTCAGTTACCATAAATGGAGACCGGTATAGAGCCATGATAACCGACTATTTTGTTAGCCAATTGGATGGCATGAATGTGGATGAGTTGTGGTTCCAACAAGACGACGCTACATGCCACACAGCGCACGTCACAATTGATTTATTGAAGGAAACATTCGATGAGCGCATAATTTCGCGGAATGGACCTGTCAATTGGCCACCAAGATCGTGTGATTTGACACCACTGGATTATTTTCTTTGGGGATATGTGAAGTCGCTCGTCTACGCCAACAAACCAGAAACGTTAGGGGACTTGGAAGCCAACATTCGTGGCGTTATTGCCAACATACGGCCCCATATGCTCGAAAAAGTAGTTGAAAATTGGACCTGTAGAATTGGCTTTATTCGAGCCAGCCGCGGCGGCCACATGCCCGAAATCATATTTAAACATTAATGGCATAAAATTATCCTTCCAATAAAGCCAAATTGATGGACATTAAAACGATTTTCTTGTGTTTTATTTCAATTCGAAGTTCTATACCTCTAAAAAAAAACACCCATTATTTCAGAACTTTCGTTTCGTTATTGATTACTTCATAATTCATTTCAATACGAGGGCGGTTCGGAAACTCCTTAGCCTAGCACAAAAAGCGTGGTACAAACAGAAAAAATTTAAGTGTTTTTTGAAACTTCCATCTCTGCTATAAAGACATGTTAAATTTTGTTTCGATCTGGTAACTCCTTCATATAGAAACAGGTGTTCACAAAAGACGCATCCGCTATTTTTTACAATGGAAAAATTAGAAATACGTGGTGTCATTAAATATTTACATAAAAAAGGTTTATCAGGACAAGAAATTCATAATGATATGGTGTATGTGTTGGGTGAAAGTGCTCCTTCAGATGCAACAGTAAAAAATTGGGTTGCAGAATTTAAACGTGGTCGTACAAGCATTGAAAATGAACCACGTAGTGGACGTCCAAAAACAGCAACAACAACAGAAATTGTAGCCAAAGTGCATGATATGGTATTAAATGATCGACGAATAAAAGTGCGTGAAATAGCTAATATCATGGGCATCTCAAATGATCGAGTCCATTTCATTTTGCATGAAGAACTACAGATGAAAAAGCTTTCTGCAAGATGGGTGCCGCATTTGCTAACAGTCGACCAAAAACGCATAAGAATGAACATTTCTCAAGCTTGTTTGGATCGTTTTAAGCGAAATAAAATGGATTTTAAGCGTCGTTACATAACTGTTGATGAGACATGGATCCACCACTATACTCCAGAGACAAAGGAACGATCCAAACAATTGAGGAAGTGCCCCACGGAAGGCAAAAGCAATTCAATCGGCTGGTAAGGTTATGGCAACTGTTTTTTGGGACTTCAAAGGTATTTTATTGATTATCTGCAAAAGGGTAAAACAATAAATTCAGAGTACTATTGCAACCTTTTCTCACAAATTCGAGAAAAATGTCCAAAAAATGATTTTTCATCAAGATAACGCACCAGCGCACAAGAGTGTTTTAACGATGGCTAAAATCAACGAATTAAAGTACGAGTTGCTTGACCACCCACCTTATTCTCCTGATTTAGCTCCCAGTGACTTTTACCTGTTCCCAAATCTAAAAAAATTCCTTGCTGGCAAGCGTTTTACCTCAAATGAAGATGCAATTACAGCTGTAAACCATTATATGGAAGACCTTGAGAAAAACTATTTTAATCAAGGGATAGAACTGCTACAAAAGCGTTGGACTAAGTGTATTGAAATTTCAGGAGACTATATTGAAAAAAAAAATATTTTTGAAAAACTAACTATTCTCTTTCATTGGTAGGCTAAGAAGTTTCCGAACAGCCCTCGTATAAGGTACCAACAAAAAATTTTAACAATATAAATTATGTTCTTCCACTTGAGATCAATGATGTACATTAGAGTGTCCCACCTTTGTATGGAGAAATTTAAACTTTGTATGTAATACAGAAAGACATTCCCCCCATATTTTTACATTTGACTCCAATAATCCAAATGGGAAGAATTTGTTGCCTGGGTTTCCTGCTAACAGGTAATAACTGTATTCAATTCCTACTCACACCTCATTGTGGTACATCCTGGAAACCTGAGCAACCTAGTTGAAGATGCGGTAAACGTACGCACATGGAACGTACGCACGCTATACGAAACTGGAAAACTAGAACTGAGGCGTGAAATGTTGGGTTATAAAATTGATTTGCTGGCGGTACAAGAAGCAAGATGGACAGGACAAGGGGAAGTTCGGAACAAAAATACTGTGTTTCCAAAAATACTGTGTAGAGGTGTGGATTTTCTGAGGACTAAAAGAATAGCTATAGCCATGATAGCATGGTATCCCATCAATGAGAGGCTAATGGCAATAAAACTTAAGACTAGAGCTCGAAATTTGATAATTACCACTGTCTACGCTCCTACTGAAATCCAATTTGATACGATGCGATAAAGACAAATTTTATGATGTATTAAGCAGTTGGATGAACAGTAATGTACATAATTGTGATATTACCATGATACTGGCCGACTTTAAAGCCAAGACTCAAACAGCACCTGTTTGGAACACTACATTGGTAAGCACGGTCTCCGAGTAAGAAACGACAACGGGAAAAGATTAATCGAAGGAAACTGGTTGTAGGTGGCACTCATAAGCTCCACCATAAAATAAATTGGGTATCACCGAACGGCGTCGCTAAGAACCAAATTGATCACATTTTGATCAACTCTGAACACTGGCGATCATCTTTACTTGATGTACGCTCGAGGCGCAGAGCAGATGTAAACAGCGACCATCATTAAAACTAGCGGCTCTGAGGTACGAAATGCCAAAAGCCGATCGAAAAATTGATGTTGGGAAACTAGAATCAGAGCGACGTTAATATTTAAAAAATTGCAAGGTGGTCAACAAACGTTAGGTTTCAAAGACCATTAAGGGAAAGTCCGGCTCATCCAAGCAACATGGGATCTACTTGAAGAACGTAAAACCTTAAAAAATACTATTAAAAAAATAGAGGCCCTATGATTCACTGGGAGTCAAGGATAGCAGAAGAATAATTCAAATGCAAAGTTTCATTCAAATCGGATATCGGAAAAGCGTGCCGAATTGACGCCAAAGTTTAGACATGCCAGTTAAATGGGGTTTCTTCAAATATTTAAATATTTAAACATAAAGTATTTACTTAAATGGCCTATAGTTACAAACTGTTTAGGTCAAAGGCCGATTATATTTTAGAATTCTATGCGCTTCTATCTTGTGCCCATATTCTTTAATTTCGTATGCCAAGTTTTGAAAGATTTTCTTCTACTTGGTCTCTCCATCGAAGTTTTTTACGCCCTCTTCTACTAGTTCTCTCAGGATCATTCACACTTTTCTTGCCGGCGTATTTTCATCCATTCGCACAACATGTCCTAGCCAACGCAGCCGCTGCTGTTTAATGGGTTTATTCGATGTCGATATTTATTGTTGACGCAGACTAAACCAAAGATTTTTCGTGCCGAACTCAAACATTGCTTCAAACACCTTCTTACTTATCGGGCTGTCAAAAACTGCTTTTAAGTCAACAAAGAGATGATACGTATCAATTTGTTTCCCTTGAGTCTTCTCCAGAATTTGACGTAGATTAAAGATCTATTGAGTGGTTGATTTACCTGGTCTAAAGCCACATTGGTACATCCCAATTATTTCGTTAATTTTGGGCTAAAGCTTTTCACACAGTAGGATCGATAGAATCTTATATGCAATTGACTGTATGGTTTCTATAACTTGGGACATACGCCTTATCAACACATCACTTCCGGCCTTAAAAAGCACTGCTGGCAAACCATCGGCACCCGCAATTTTCTTATTTTTTAGTCGAGTTACCGCAATTCTAACCTAATTTTGGTTGGGTGGTGGACATATAACGACGTCATCATTGATTTGTTCAGGCGTGCACGAGTAGCTGATCACTGCCGAATAACCCTGTAGGCCGCATTTTTCTCAGCGGTGCAGCACTCCACGTCATACCAAGAGTTTTTATGATGAGGGATTAGTGTCTTTATTACAGATTTTGCAGCAGACTTCATGGAGTTGACAATATGTTGATATGATGAATATGATGTCCTTGGAACTAGAAATATTTCCTCCGAGTAATCGAGCTTCTTGTTGCGAGTAATCGTTGGCAATTTAATAAGATTGTAGCTTGGTGGTGTTAAATTTTTTTTTGCGCTTCAGTCTGCGTGTTTCGCGACACTCTCAAACGTATTCTCACTTTGGCTGCAATAAGATAATGATCGGAGTCCAAATTGGCTTCCCGAATTGTACGCACAATACACTTGATGAGTGTCTTCCGTCAACTACAATATGGTCTATTTGATTTTTTGTTATTTGATCGGGAGACACCCAGTAGCTTCGTGTATTTTACGGTGTGGAAACCTAATGCTACTCACTACCATATTTTGAGCAGCCGCAAAAGAGGTCAACCTAATACCATTGTCAGTTGTTTTGACGTCGTGATTCTACCCCAATCACGTGATTGGGGTAGAATCGTGATTCTACGTAGTGGTTCTACCCCTATCGTAAAGTTCCTTAGGTTGTTCAAAAAAGGCTTTCTTTATATCATCATCTTTCTCCTCTGTTGGAGCGTGAGCACAAATCAAACTCAGATGGAAGTCCTTAGCTTTGACGCGTATTGTCGCTAGCCTTTCGTTTACTGGGGTGAACCTGGAAACAAGATTCCGCATTATTTTTTAACCATAAAACCGCAACCAAATTTGTGACTACTCTCATGACATCTGTAATGCAGGTCGCCTTTTGGTGTCTTGGCGACGCCGTGGCCATTCCATCTCATTTTCTGAACAGCAGTCACATCACTTTTATACTTCTCTAGAACATCCATCAACTGGATCAGAGCACCTCCTCTATAAAGGGTTCGGATATCATAGTCGTCAACACTTTGGGGAGCAATTCTTCTTTTTTGCTTTTTCTTAGTAAGTTTTATTCCAGGAGTGGGTTAATAGCCCGATGTCCTAGACCCATGTTTTTATCGTTCTTTTGTAAGAACACACGATACTTGTTGGCTCGCTATTTTAACGGGTGGTAATGTAGCTACCCAAGTGACACCAAGATAAGTCTGGGCTTACCATGTTAAGACGAATCAGTACGATTACTCAATATCCAACATCCTCTTCATCAGCCATTGTTACATATTAGCAGTTTTTTTTAAGCAGTAATTACTATTGCTTCAATGGGTAGAAATATCGGGTTATTGTGGTTTCAAAAGTATTAGGCATCTGTCGAACTAAGTTGTTAAACCATTTTTTTTTTTTTTTTTTTATTTTCAGTTGAAAGTGTGACATTGACGAAAATGGATCGCTTAAGTATCATACAACGCATAAAAATGATCAAAACATACAACAAAAATGGTGATTCTGCAGCAGCCACATATCGTGCTTAAAGAGGAGATTATGGTTTACATACTCGTAATCGTCCAACTACGCAATTGACTAAATTGTGAAGAAATTTGAAGAGACTGTAGCGGTTACAAACATTGTATCATCTTTTCGCTCGTTCCGATGAAAATATCGCTGCTATAAGTGAAAGTGTTGCCGATGACCCGAATGTGTCAATACCTCTTCGATTTCAGGAATTAGGACTGCCTTACGGCACATTATGGCGTAATTTGCATATAACCATTCACAACGTCGTAGATACGTGCAATGGGTGCTTGAACAACAGGCGGTGGACGACGATTTTTCGAACAACATTTTCTTTAGCGATAAAGCACATTTCTCTCTCGGTGGGTATGTTAATAAACAAAGTTGTCCTATTTGGTGTTCTGAGAATCCTCAAGTAATTAAAGAGACGCCATTATATCCAGAAAAAGTTACTGCTTGGTGCGCTCTTTGGTCCGAAGGCGTGATTAGACCTTACTTCTTCGAAAACAACGATGGATTGACTGTCACCGTGAATTAGGAGCGTTATGGTCATATGATAACCGACTTTTTTTGCCTGCTATTGAAGAATAAGACTTGGAGAATATGTGGTTTCAACAAGACGATGCCACATGTCACACAACTCTAGCGAATATGGCTTTATTGCAAGAGACATTTTCTGGTCGCGTAATTTCTCGTCGTGGCGATATCAACTGGCCACCAAGATCATGCGATTAGACTTTTTTTGTGGAGCTACACCGTGTTTATGCAGATAAACCTTTAACTCTTGAGCACTTAAAAACCAACATTCGTCAAGTTATGGCTGAAATACCGCCCAATATGTGTCAAAAAGTGGTCGAAAATTACCCCAAAAGAATCAATGCTTTATAAAAAAAAGGAATATCATTAAAAAAAATGTTATACATGTTTTATTTAGGTTCACTTTTAAAACCGCAAAATGAATAACCCTGTAGTACGAAAAGCTTCTTTTTGTCATATTTTTTGAAATGATAAGATCTTTAATGATAAATACTTAACCAGACTCCTACCTTAGATTCATACAATTAATTTGAAATTATCTGAAATTGTTATGATACCTAAGCCCAGGAAGGATGTTAGCCTAGTGGCGTTATATCGTCTAATAAGCTACTATCAATTTTCACTAAATATTCTCCCCTGAATACTTTTAGCTCATCTTAATTTAAGCGTTTGCATTCCTAATCAAAAAACGACCAATAGCAACAGTGAAAGTCCCAGTTGAAAGACCCTTTAGAATAAGTAGATTGAAATAAATATAAAAAATGATACCAATTAATAATGACCCTAAATGATAACACACGTTTTAAAATTTTTTATTATTTTTCAAGTATGTAGAATTTCAAAAAAAAAACAACAATAAATGAAAATGTTTTCAAAATAAAATTTCAAAAATATAAAAAATATATGTATATATTTCTGAAGCGGAATGACGAGATGATGTCGCAAAAGATTTAAATAAAAACACGTACTTTGAATAAAAAGTTTAATTTTATTTTTTTTTTATTTTTATTTTTGTTGTTTTCACTTGAATGTAATTTTTATTGATTTCATTATTTATTTAATTTTCAGTTTCTTGTTCTTTTGTTTTTGTTCTCATTTTTTTTTAATATTTTGTAATTGATAGTCTTTTCTTAATTAGAAATAATTTTCATCTTTCTTATCATCTTTATCGGCTTATTTTCAAACTGTTTTCAATCTTCTGTTAATTTTCTTGTTCTTAATAATTATTTAATGCAAAGTGTAACATTTAATTTTATTTCTTCATTTTTTTTTTTTTTAAATTTTTATAATTTTGTTTGCAAATCTTAAAATTTAGTTTTTAACCTTTTTTAGTTGCATAGGAGTATTAATTAATTTGATATAATTAAATAAATAGGGAGATTCATAAGGTGTTCTATCAAATGTCATAAACTACTGAAATAACTTTAATTGAAAATGTTTTACTTTTGAATTCAAAGTAAATTTTTTACTTTAACATCTCTAATTGCCATGAAATTTGCCGTCTACACTTTAGCCCATAAAATGTATTAAGCTCTTCAAAACTTCGTTGAGTATGTAGTTCAAACTTTAAGCCAAAGTAAACTTTAATCGCTTTTCAAAGATTTTGTATATATATTAATACGGTTTTCCGATTTTAATGAATTTAAACCGTGATAACTTTTTGTAATTTGCAAAAAATCCGAATTGCCAAAATACTCACAAGTCTATCGAGCCCTTAGATAGCAATAATCTTAAACTACATTCCGTTAAATATCTCTTAAACTTCTAGAGATAGCGTAGTACAGTAAGCATATTTTTCTTAAGTAGTTTTCGAACGCGTAAAAATCTTTTCGATAGGTTTACATTTGCGAAAGTTATACGGACCAATAGGTTTTATATATAAAAGGTGCTAAACTTTGGAAACTTTAGAGGACACTGTGATAAAAATAGACATGTTTTTAAAAATTGCTCTAAAACTCCAACTGATTGCGCCAATAGTTTAAAAGTTATTGAATTAAAACTAAAAAACTTCAAATATAATACTTTGCATCATAACTTCTAAACAATTTCGAAAAAATATAATGAGTTTGTCGTAAGTAGCAATTAAACAAAGAACAAAAATGCTATACACCAAAACATTGTCCGTTTTAGTTAAATAAAGATTTTATGTCGCTAACGATCAATATTTTTGCTGTCGTTTGCGATAATTTTAATCTAAGGGCATCGAGCTCTGAAAAATATACATATTTTTAAATTTCTTATTCTTTTATGAAATTTCGGTTTATTTGAATAGAATATGAGAAAATTTTCACAGGATGAGTTATTGGGCGTCAAAGTAGACCTCCTCAAAAGTAAAATAGCTTTTGGACCATGTATCTCTTTTAATTATTCCATATATGAGGATCTATACTCCACTGGGAGTCAGGGATAACAGAAGAAGAAGAATTGTTGATTTGATATCACTATAAATTGTTAAGTTATTTCATTTCAAAAAAAATTTTCTTCGACTTTTTTTAGTTTTTGGCCGATTGTGCATTCTATATTAAACCGATATTTTTTAGAAAAATACTGACATATAACCTAAAATTTAGGAAATAAAACTGTAAAAACAGTTATTAAATATTTCGAACCTTTTAGTGTTGAGAAATTTTCAAAATCAAATACTTTTCGCTGATCGAAAAAATCGTCATAACTTTTTAAAACATGATTCGTACCCACGAAAAATACTGACATATAACCTAAAATTTAGGAAATAAAACTGTAAAAACAGTTATTAAATATTTCGAACCTTTTAGTGTTGAGAAATTTCCAAAATCAAATACTTTTCGCTGATCGAAAAAATCGTCATAACTTTTTAAAACATGATTCGTACCCACCCTAATCGAATTGAGTACGAATCGAATTTTAAAGTTATGACTAGAAATTGACGTCGTAGTAAAAAACTATCAAAAAGAGAAATGTAGCTCTCAAAAAGCCGTGAACTCCGATATATAAAATGTTTTGATCGGACTAAAAATGGCGAAACAGTGAACAAAACACTAAAAGGGTGGTATTTGTAGGCGTGGCAAAAAAAAAATATTATTGTTTTTACATTATCTTTAATCCTTGGGGGTAACTGACACAACTTTTTTGTATGGAAGACGAACCGCCTATAGTATACTAAAATTGCTAAATTTCGAAAAAAACGGTCTACATTTTAACCTAGTCTCCATATAAGGCCAAATGCTGTAAATATCTTGAATATAAATGGTTATAAATGTGTTGACAATTGTTCCAGGCTTAAACTTAATGATTAATGATATCAAGCTTAACCGACTACTTATTTTATTCATATCGGTACTTAAGCATATTGGATGATGTAGGGGATGTTGGACACCAAGCAACGGTTCTAATTGGTCTTAATTAAGTTAGCCCAGACTTATCTTGGTCTATCACTCATCTCAACTATGGACACAGACCTCCTAGTGGTATCACCTGGTTAGCTTACTTAACACCCGTTAAAGTAGTGAGGTAACAAGTGCCGCGAATTATGAAATGAGAACTATAAAAATATGGATTAGGTCGTCGGGCTAGTAACCTACTCCTGGAAAAAACAATTACTCCCTATGCTAAGCTGGGAGTCAAGGATAAAAGAAGAATGAAAAAACTAAAATAAGAATAATAAAAACGGACACTTTAATGTAAGAAGAGGATGTCCGAAAGTAGAAGACAATCTTTCAAAGCTTGGCCTACGAAATTGGAGAATAGCGGAGAAGATCGAAGCGCCTGGAACTCTAAAATATGCTCGGCCTTTGACCTTAACAGATGGTAGACATACATACGTCAATTTTTCGAACACTGATCACACCCAATTTTTTCGATTTATTTAAAATGTTCGGAGGAATTCTTATTTAGATTTGTCTAAAATTGGAAAACGGCTGCACTGATATGATCAATTTTTCTTTCTTAAATGTTCGTAGTAATTTCATTTTAATTTTTGCCGAAAAAAGTGACCACTACCACATTTACACCCACATTTTTTTTTAATTTATCTAAAACCGATTTGGCTACTTTAAATAACACTATGACACATTTTGAAGCTAATGGTCTGGGGTCAAAAAATGCCTATGCCAAATGAAAGCACTAGACTGATTTATTGAAATCCTTAAAGTATTTGGAGGTGATAGGTGAAACATTGGAGTTATCGCCTTTCGAAAGTTGCAATTTTCTGTATTGGGTAGAAGAAATGAATTATCATTAAAAAACTTTAAAGGGTTATTAGTATTGTTTATGTTTTACATCGTATGTTGGCCGTAAATTCAAATTCCTTATTGGTCGCCTCAAAAAATTGACCACTATACTGGACCACACGCGTATTTATGTACCGTATAAGGTGCAACATATTTTCTATACAGAGGTATTTTATACCGATAAACATGAACAAGTATTTCAAAACATTATACTGTATGCTTTGGGGTTTGAAACACACAGTCTAGTAGAAATTTTCCTGACCCCAAAATCGTGTTTTACAGTGTAATCGTCGGGAAATGTCATGTACAAATTTAACTTTAAAAGAAAATTATCGATGCAGGCAAAGTTTCACCCCCCCAAATACAATTTTTTTTTTTATTTTTGTGTATCTTCTTAACTAATGTAGAGTAACTTGAATCAGGCAAGATCAAATTTAGTATCGTCCCGCAACGCGGGCAGGGCCAGCTACACTTACTCGCAAAATGGAATGTAATCTTCGGTTATTGTGTCCACTATTTTATTATTTATATCAATTTAGAAAATTGTTACTGATTAATATTTACTAAATGCGATTTGATAATTTAAACTTAAAAAAAAAATTAAAAATATGGCAACCTCTTCGCAAAATTTGAATTTTTTTTGTAATATGCATCGCAGAAGGCATTGCAAAAGTGTTCATACGACTTTGAAATCTATAGAAAATCAATGTGGTACCGCTATAAATTTTTAAAATTTTGCATAAGCTTAGGAAAATTTCAACAGCTCGTTTGATTTTCGTTTTTTTTTTTATTAATTAATATTTTATACTCCAAAAAAATATAAAATGGCGAAAAGGAATGAAATGTCTACAGATATTCGAAAGTTAGTGATTAAGTTGTCAAATGAAGGAAAATCTATGGCAAAAGTGAGAGAAATTGTTAATTTATCAAAATCTACAGTTCAAACTATAATAAGGAATTATAACAAAAGTAAGAGCTTTGAAAGTTTGCCAAGAACTGAACGCCCATCGAAGCTTGACGAAAGATAAAGGCGCAAGATTGTAAGAGAAGTTACAGAAAATCCAAAAAAAGTAGCGTGAAACTAAAAAAGGATATAAACAGAGATTATGGAGTTGATGTTCATCCAGATACAGTTCGTCGCTGCTTAAAAAAAAGCTGGACTTCAGTCGTTCATAGCCAGAAAAAAAACGTACATTAGTCCTGTCAATAAAAGGAAACGCTTTGACTATGTCGCCAAGTACAAGTGATGGCGTGGGGTTACATGAGCTCTGGTGGAGTCGGAAAATTAAGATTTATAGATGGTATTATGGATAGTCGAGGTTATATAGATATTCTAGAAAACGATTTTAAGCCAAGTGTTGACAAACTCAATCTTAAAGACAATTTTATATTCATGCAATTATAACGATCCTAAACACAGCTCAGGTCTGGTAAGAGAATGGCTCCTATACAACGTGAAAACAAAACTTCCCCACCCTCCGAAGTCACCTGACCTAAATGTAATTGAACACTTGTGGGCTCATTTGAAACAAAATCTTAAAAATAAAAGAGTCACATCTAAATCTCAATTAAAAATTATATTGCAGAAAGAATGGTATAATATCACATCCGAAGTAACCAAAAATCTTGCTGCATCAATGCCTAAGAGATTGCAGGAAGTTTTCGATGCAAAAGGAGGCCATACCAGCCATTAGTTGTTCCGTAATGAAGCAGAGACTGCGGGAAAATACAACGTATGTACACTTTTGTTGTTAGCTATAAAATTAATTTTTGGGTTTTTTTTTACCAAACGCTGTGAATAGCATTACATTGTCTTTTTTTATTTTATTCTATTAACGCTTTTCATATGAAATAAAAAATGTTAAAAAAAAATTAGTTGTTTTACTTAAAAATGGATTTTTTTTGCAGAAGTTAAGTCGTATGTAGAGTTTTGCGACTAAGTGTAGTTAAAATTTATAATATATAAAAATAGTTACTATTTTCGTGTGTCATCATATACATGATAAAAGAAATTAGTAAGGTATAACCGTTCTCCCTTTTGTCAGCCATATTAACTTTCTGACGTTTGATCGAATTATTATTTTCTTTTCTCAAATTATGCTACCATACTACTTTTAAAAATCCCAGTTTCGGTTTGCTATTATACTATAAACACAATCACGACTGCAGGCTACGGGCTACAACCTGTTAAAATTAGAATACATTCATTCAAATAGAAATCATTTTTTTAAGCGTCGACATAGCCACACGACTACCGACTACCGTTGTAGTGTAGACAAAAATATATATACATTTTATATATAATATAAAATGTATATTTATATAACTCTAACTCAATAAAAGTAAAATTTTACGCTGTTATAACTAACACGCTACATATGCTAGAGCTAAGTAGTTTATGATATATAAAAGCCCAGTATATCCTGTATAAAATTCATTATATAAAAACCATACTTATGTCTATATTATTTAAAGATATGCTCATTTTTATAAACAAAGTCGGTTGTAAAAATAAGTTTTGAGTATATGCGCTCTTAATCTTTATAAATCGGAAGAATGTATATCATTTGAATGATACTTTCAGTAGCTTTTGTTTGATATACCAGTTTATATCGGATATAAACTTCTAAAGTTATGCCGTATAATTTTTGAAATTTACTATAAAAGATTACACCAAAATCTATCCATAAGAACATTTTTGAAGATAAGTTTTTTAAATAAAATTTTGGTGCAAATAAAATTTTCAATCCCAAAAAGAAGCTGAAGAAACTGTAACATAAATTATAAAAAAAATATGTTACACAAAAATACTTTAAATATATTATGACAAAATTGAATTGTCTCAAGTCTTTTTTTCCTTGTGCAGGATCCGCTAAACTTTATAAAATAAGTTTTAACGAAATGTTTACAACACATTACACATTATACGTTCAAAACTTCCTGATAATAATATTCCCATTTCTCACATGTGGCAACGACTTTTATAATTGTTTACAAAAAACAAATTTCAAATATTTCGCATTTACTTCAAAAATTTTTTTTGTAAGAGAGAACGGTTATACCTTACAATTTTTTTGCCATGATCATATACATAATAGGTCGAATCTAGTAGAACCAGGCAAGAACAAATTTAGTAACATCCAAAAACGCGGGCCATCCTAGCTTGTAATACATATATAAAATTTGATCAAAATATATGGAGATTGTTCTGGGACATTCAATGAATTCTGAATTTATTTTCTCAAAATTTCCTCATGGTCCAACTTTAAATTTTTGTAAATTGTTTGAATAAAAAAGAAGGAATATAGGCTTTTAAGATATCCCCAGGTCTAGCACATAATCAGATTATATTACCATTCTTAACAATATACATACATAATTTATTTTATTAAAAAAATTCATACAATAGGACATTAACATTGACTTAAGTCTAGGGTCCATAAAAATCGGATTACTATATAATAAGATATAGGCATTTAATCTTGAAAACAAAAATAACTTTCAACGGTGATGAAATCTCAAGCTATGCCAGCTTTTAAATATTGAAGAACTTTTAAGAATTTATGGGCTAGGAGGACACATAAACCAAATTTCATCGAAATCAGAAATGGTAGGTTCAGTATGTGTTCGAAAATATTTTGATTGTTGAGAATGAACGAAAATTTATATTAGTTACTATTTCTCCTGCACTTTATTTATCCTACTACTAATTGTACGCACTTTTAGTATACTACTTTTTGCAACTCTGCTTTATTTGAACATAACGATTTACATTGTAATGTCTGATACAGTTTTAATAAATTAACTCAAACCAACAGGTTATGGGCCACATGTCGCGCATAGTTAAAAGAATTTAAAAGTGTTTAAAGTTTTTTTTTAAAATCGAAAAGTATTTCCGTGAAGTGTTTAAAAATGTCGAGTCTTCCAGTCGGTTTTTCGTTAGAACGTCTAAGAGGACGTGAAAATTTTGATATATGGAAGAGACAAGCAAAGTCTTGTCTAGTCATCAAGGGTTGCTGGAAAATTGTCCAAGCTGGTATAGTAGATGAAGGTGATGCAATTTTAAATGAGAAGGCTCTGGCGGAAATTACTTTGATGGTGGATCCATGTAATTATGGACACATTGCGACAGCGACGAGTGCTAAGGATGCCTGGGATGCGTTGATGAACGCATATGAGGATACTGGCCTTACGAGAAAGGTGGAGCTACTCAAGCAGTTGGTCAACATAAAGCTAAATAACTATGGTTCTATCCAAGAATACCTGAACGAGTTGGTCATAATTGCCTTGAAGGTCAAGAATGCAGGTCTTAATATAGACGACGAGCTCACAGCATCTTTAATGTTAGCCGGGTTAACTGATGATTTTAAGCCGTTGGTGATGGCCGTGGAAAATTCCAAGGAAAAGCTTACAGTGGATAAGGTAAAGAATCTTCTTTTGCAAGACGCCAAGTTTGATGTCCAAAGTTCTGAAAAAGAAGCGGCGCTGTACTCGAAGAATTCCAAGAAGAAGGAGAAAAAAGCAATTCAGTGTTACAACTGTAAAGAATATGGTCATATTTCGAAGAATTGCCAAAATAGAAACAACAACAGAAGTAACGGTAAGTCATATAAGAAGAATGAAAAAAGAGAAGTTTCGTCAACTCTCATTGCAACAAGCATGAGCATGAATGTTGCTGCAGAAACAAATGAGGGTTACAACAACAACAACGTTATGCATTGGTATGTTGATAGTGGCGCTAGCAATCATATGATTAACAACAACATGTATATGTACAACGTACAAAGCATAAAGAACAAAAAGGTGGTGATTGCTAACAAGAGTCAAATGAATGTTGACTGCGCAGGCGACGTCGACTTAAATATTGTAAATGGGCAGAAAAAAAGTGTAACGGTAAAAAACGTTGAATATGTACCGAATTTGTGTGCAAATCTTCTTTCAGTAAGACAAATGACTAGAGATGGAAAAAAAGTTATTTTTGAAGGGGAAACATGCAGAATTCTGAATAAAGACGGTACGATAATAGCGTCTTCTACTGTATGTAACGACTTATACCGTATTGATAGTGAAGCTGTTTCTAAGAAAAATAATGCTTTTGTTGTTAAGAAAGAAGCTGGTTTATGGCATAGAAGAATGGGTCACATCTGTGACAAAAGTTTGACCGAAGTTAAAAAATCTTCTTTTGGAATAAATTTTGCAACTGAAACTAAGGAGCCCTGTGTAGTGTGTATTAAAGGCAAACAAACTAGACGACCAATAAGAGAAGATGGTACAAGAGCTACAAAACTTTTGGAATTGGTGCACTCTGATGTTGTTGGGCCGTTAAATGTAAATTCCTTTTCTGGTGCTCGTTTCCTGGTTACATTTGTGGACGACTTTTCAAGAAAATTGTTCATGTACCCTTTAAAGAGAAAATCTGATGTCTTTGAAAAATTCGTGGAATTTAAGAAAATGGCGGAGAATCAGTGTGCAGCTAAAATAAAAATCCTTAGAACGGACAACGGGCGTGAGTATGTCAACAAGAATTTTGAAAATTTCTTGCAGGAAAGTGGAGTGATACACCAGAAGACATGTCCTTATTCTCCAGAACAGAATGGTACAGCGGAGAGAATAAATCGAACCCTAATAGAACGAGTAAGGTGTATGCTTATTGATAGCGGCTTAGACCATCGTTTTTGGGCTGAGGCTGCTAATACGGCGTGTTATCTAATTAACCGAGTCCCTTGCCGTGGTATAAATAAATCTCCTGAAGAAATTTGGTCAGGCCGTAAACCCAATATGAAGTTTTTGAGAGTGTTTGGGTGTCCTGCTCTGGTACACATTGCTAAAGAGAAACGAAGTAAGCTGGACACAAAATCTAAAGAATGTATCATGGTAGGATACAGTGCCGAAAGCAAAGCGTATCGACTTTTCAACCCTGAAGACAATGGAATAATCATAAGTCGTGATGTGGTGTTCCTAGAAGGTAGTAAGGTGAACATGAATGTAGGCGATGATTTCTACTATCCCGATCTACTACAAAATTATGAATGTGTTGATTCAGGGGAGAGTAGTGGTGTATTTGAATCAACCCCAGACGTTGAAACACAATGTGAGAATACTGAAGAGGCCGATGACGAATCCGATGAAAGCGATTACGATGACTCAGTTGAGTGGTCATCTCCCTTAAACTCACCGGTTACTGTTGATGAGGAAGAGTGGTCACCAAATCTTTATGAAGAACAAAATATGCCTGTGGTGGAAGGTGTCCGTCGCTCAAATCGAATTGCTGATAGAAATCAACAGGGTCACAACTTTTGTGCAACAGAATATGTTTCGAGTGATCCAAACAATGTTGATGATGCGATGTCATCAAATAATTCAGATGAGTGGAAAGCTGCCATGAGAGATGAAATCGAATCGTTAAAGAAAAATGAAACGTGGGTGCTGACAGAATTACCTCCAGGTGAGAAACCAATAAAATCAAAATGGGTCTTCAAAACGAAAAGAGACGAAAATGGTAATGCCATACGATGGAAGGCCAGGCTGGTTTCCAAGGGGTTTTCGCAGCGTGAAGGAATCGACTATAATGAGACCTTTGCACCAGTGGTCAGATACGACTCGATCCGGTACTTATTGGCGATGGCAGTTCGATACGATATGCATGTACATCAGATGGATGCAGTTAGTGCTTACTTGAACGGTACGTTAAAAGAGACTGTATACATGCAACAGCCAGAAATGTTTGAAGATGGTTCCCAAAAAGTATGTAAGTTGCTGAAATCGATTTATGGTCTAAAGCAGTCGGGTCGTGTTTGGAACGAAACGATCAACAACGAGCTGCTGAAGTTAGGTCTGGTGAGAGGTGAAGTCGACCAGTGTGTTTATCACAAAGTGGAAGGTGGTCTTTTGTTATACGTTGCCATATACGTAGATGACGTTTTAATCTTCTCCAACAACATTAAAGCGATTGAATCTTTAAAAATCAAGCTGGCAAAGAAGTTCAAGATGAAGGATATGGGAGAGGTCTCATCAGTACTTGGCACAAAAATTACGAGAGGTAAAGACTTCATCAAGATTGACCAATCCCGCTATATATCAGATGTTTTGGTGCGATTTGGAATGAGCGAATGTAATCCAAGTTCGACCCCTATGGACTACAGTCAAAAGTTGTCTGATAGTATGAGTCCTAAAAATGATGAAAAGAGGCAACAGATGTCGAAAATTCCTTATATGCAGGCAATTGGGTGCTTGCTGTTTGCTGCACAAATTACTCGCCCAGATATTTGTTACGCAGTAAATGTATTAAGTCGATTTGGAACTAATCCTGGAAAGCCACACTGGGAAGCAGTGAAGCGTGTTATGAGGTACTTGAAAGGTTCAATCGACAAAGGTATAGTCTACAGAAAGCAGCAAGCAAATGACATCAAAGGTTATTGTGACGCGGACTGGGCCGGTAATGTTGACAACCGTCAATCTACAACGGGGTATGTATTTATTTACCAAGCCGGTGCCATTTCATGGTCAACTAAGAAGCAAAAGACAGTGGCATTATCTTCGACGGAAGCCGAGTTTATGTCACTAACAGCTGCAATACAGGAGTCAGTTTGGTTGAAACGCCTGGAAGCCGAACTTAATCCTGTAAGAAATCAAAGTATGTTACTTTACTGTGACAACAAAGGCGCTCTGCAAGTAGCGCTTAACAATAATTACTCGCCAAGAACGAAGCATGTGGATATTAAAGCCAAATTTATCCGTCAGAAAATCGATATGAAGGAAGTCGTTTTGGAATACTTATGTACAAATGAGATGATTGCAGACGTCTTCACCAAGGCTGTAACGCCTCAAAAACTAGCATATTTTAATAATAAATTTGGACTTTACTAACACATGAAATTAGGTTAAGTAAAAATGAATATGAATTTAAATTTAATTTTTGATTTTAATGAAATTTGTTTAATGTAAAAATTAGTTTAAGTTGATATGTTAATTTTTGTTTTAAAATACTATTTACCTTATGTAAAAGGTGCATGAGAAACTTTAAATTTTGGAAATTTGTCATTCAGGGAGAGTGTTGAGAATGAACGAAAATTTATATTAGTTACTATTTCTCCTGCACTTTATTTATCCTACTACTAATTGTACGCACTTTTAGTATACTACTTTTTGCAACTCTGCTTTATTTGAACATAACGATTTACATTGTAATGTCTGATACAGTTTTAATAAATTAACTCAAACCAACATTGATTTTACTAGTTTTAGAATATAAAGACTTTAAGAAATTACAACATAATAGCACACCTTGTGAATTCCTCAAATTAAATGTATTTATTTTTTATTTCTTTTCAGTAATAGAAAGTTTTAAGTTAAAGAATTAACAAAATTTTCTTAAGTTTCAATAAAAAAAAAGTACTTAGGAAGATTTATTTTTAACAAAATAGAGTTTTTATAATTACTACAATAATTAAATATAGAAAAAATATATTTTATATAATTAAATATTTTTTAAATAATTTAATAAGTTTTGTTGTGGCTTCAAAAATGTAAGAGTTGGGTGGTTAATATTTTGGTTATTTGGTTATAATTAGTTGGGATACGTTTAAATTTTATTGGAATTGCTTTTATTATTTTAATTGTTTTTTTTTTTCTGTTTTGTTCAAAATATTCATTTTTTTAATTATTTAGAAATTTTATTTTAGGTATTTTGTTCATTTTTATTTTAATCATGAAAATTTTAAATATTTTCGGTATTTTTTTCTTGAGATTATTTTTGGAAATGTATAAAGAGTCTAGAGAGCTTAATAATGCATTTTATTATTAGTTATTTTTAGTTTCCGTTTATTTTTTATTAATTATTTGTTTATTATACTGTTTTAAATAGAATGTTATATATTTTCAAGGAAATGCTTTGTTTTATTTTATAAATATTAACTAGTTTATATGGTTTCTTTTTTCTTTTCTTAATTAAAAATTTTAATTAAATATTATACTCAAGAACTGTTTAGGCCTTAATTAAGTATTTTTGCTTAATTTCATTTTCCAAAATTACAATCACATTTTTTTTTTCATTTAAATCACAAACTATTTATTATTTTCTTGAGATTTTGTATATTTTCTTATCTTTATATTCTTGACATTTTCAAATTTATTGAGAAAATATTTCACCTTAATTTAAATTTGGCACCATACCCGAGTATTTCATAAATATTTATTCTTAATCATCATGGGGTTCTTACAACAACGATCAATAACCCAGTGGGTGATCACGATCGATACCCTGAAGATTTTTAGAAAAAATTTATTTTAATTATTTTTAGGCTGATCTATAACTTAATAATTTATTTTTTGCATTTTTATTTTTTATAAATTAAAATGTTTAAATTATAATTTACCGAGAATTCATTTAAACTTTAATTCAATTCATATTAAAGCTGTTTTGAATTAAAGTAGTATTAAAATAAAATAAATATGGTTTAAATTTGTTCTGGAATAAATTGTAAGGGCCGATGTTGAATGTAAACCACACCTAAACGCCAAGTTTTTTTCCGAATTTTATTTGATATTTCTCTATCTCAGACTTACTCAATTTGAACCATGGAGAGAACACAATCCAACAACATGTTAAAGTTATCCAGACTTAAAGTAGAAGGCCAATGCACGCGGCAAGCGGCTGCGGGCGGCAATCAGCTGTTTTTTGATTTGTCAAATTTCAAGCGGCAATGGAAAAAAGTAGAACTTTGTTCTACTTTTCCGCGCGGCAGATTTTTTCAGTGCTGCCAGATTTAATTATATCCTACTCAAATATTTTTTTATATGAACATTTTTGTAAACAAGCGCACATTTTATGTACTGGCAATACTACGACCGCCCGCAGCCGCATGCCGCGTGTATTGGCCCTGTACCATTATTGGGAAAATGGGCGTTCAAATCAAAATGCATATCGTGCACTTCGTGATTTTTTTTTTTTTGGTCAATTTGATGGTCCAAATGTGCGTACAATCGCAAAAATCGTGTAAAAATTCGAGCAAACCGGGTCTGTAGAAGATGTGAGAACACCAGTGCATGCTCGTACAGCTCGTACTGCAGAAAATTTTGCTGCTGTTCGCGATAGTGTGGCTGAAGAGCCGTCCACCTCAACTCGTCGGCGTGCCCAACAATTGCACCTCTCACGCTCGTCGTTGATGAACATTATGCATAAAGACTTGCATTTACACGCTTACAAGGTGCAATTGGCTCAATTGGTCAAAGCCTCTTGACCATTCCAAATGTCGTGAATGGCCAGAATGGTGGCAAGAAATGGCAACCGTGGATGATCAATTTTCGACGAAAATCATCTTCAGTGATGAGGCACATTTTCACCTCAGTGGATTCGTCAATAAACAGAATTGCTGCATTTGGGCGAATGAGAATCCAAGAGTGATTGTCGAAAAACCAATGCACCCACAAAGAGTGACTGTTTAGTGCGGTTTATGGGCTGGCGGCATCATCGGGCCCTATTTTTTCCAAAATGAGGCCGGTCCGGCAGTTACTGTGAATGGTGTTCGCTATCGTGAGATGATAACGAACTTTTTATGCCCCGAATTGGAAGATATGGATGTGGACGATATGTGGTTTCAGCAGGACGGTGCCACTTGCCACACAGCTAACGAAACAATGGCTCTTTTGCGCAACAAATTCAATGGCCGTATTATCTCACGTAATGGCGATGTCAATTGGCCCAAGATCATGTGATTTGACACCTTTGGACTTTTTTCTTTGGGGTTATTTGAAAGAAAATGTGTACGTCGATAAGCCAGCAACAATTCAAGAGCTAAAGGATGAGATAATTCGGCATATTAACGGCATAGAACCTCCATTATGCCTCAGGGTCATCGAAAATTTGAAACATCGGATGGAGGTGTGCCGCCGTGGTCGCGGCGCCCATTTTGCCGATATTTTGTTCCATACATAATTGAGTAATACCAATACATCATAATAAAATAAAATTACAATAATTTCCTAAATAGTTTGTGTTTTATTCAAAATCAACATCAAAACCGAGACACTTGAATGCTTCTTTCGACACTTGAAAGATATGCTTTGTCCAACTGACATTACATTGAATTCTCATGCCCAGAACATCAAGAGCATCTGATGTATGTACACCACCCATTAATACAGATGAAGTAACATTGTTTGGGGTGCGTTCATGCGTAAGTTTTTCGCGCATTAAAATCAACTTTATTCGCACGGCCCCATTCTGAAATTGTTTCTAAGTCGCGGTATAATGATTCATTCATGTTTAGTCTCTTAGTGCGGACCTCAAGAAGGCTTGGCCTACGATTGAATAAATATGAATGGCAAATATTACTATCATCTGCAAAATAGTATATAGGATTCGAAGTTTGACGTAGAAGGTCATTTATAAAGATAAGAAATAGAGTAGGAGAAAGAACAGAGCCTTGCGGTAACCCTGAATTAATCTTGAACTCGTTTGAAGAGAACCCATTTATAACAACTCGTATAGTGCGATCTCTGAGGAAGCTCGATATAAACCAAGAGAAGTTATTACCGACACCAGAGGCAATAAGTTTTGATAGAACCATCCTCTATCAAACGGTGTATTGATTGACACCATTTTTCCGATAGGAAGGCTAGCAGATCTCCCATGAACGTCCCCTACGGAACCCAAATTGGCGGTCGCTTTGTAGGTTGTTAGACTCTAGATATTTAACAAGATGGTGGTTTACCATACTCTCCAAAACTTTTGGAGAGTGCAGAACAAATTGGCGGTAATTTTCAGGGTTGTTAGTCTCACCCTTTTTAGGGATGGGCGTAACATTTGTAACCTTCCAACACTGAGGAAAAAAGGCTAGCTAATGGACGAGCAAGCGTCACAGAGCACTGCTTCAAGACCAGTGCTGGAATGCCATCCGGCTTATTTATATTGAAATCCGCTAGCTACAGGAATTTTTTTCTATTAGGGGCTGTTCACATATGACGTAACGCTATATTCACAGATTTTTACCTTCCCCCCTGTGTAACGCATTTTAATAGAAATACACATACCGAATTCCTCCACCGTAACAAAAGTCATAAATTTGTCAAGTTTAAATCGCCAGACTTGCCTTCATGTAAGAAGCAGTCAAAAATAGGTTATAGCCGAAACGAAACATAAATCATTTTACAAAAATGGTATTCAAATGTTAGAGCGGCGCTGGAATGAATGAATTGTAATAGGGCTGATTGACTCCTAAAGCGTATAAAAATTCGACTCATGCATTAAACACATAGAAAACAGCAGGCTACGGGCTACAACCTGTCAAAATTAGAATACATGCATTCAAATAGAAATAATTTTTTTAGAGTCGACTCAGCTACACGACTACCGACCACCGCTGTAGCTGTAGCCAAAATTAAACTATTTTCTATTTTTGTTGGCGACAATAATAGATTTAGTGCTGTCAACACTATATAATATTGAAATAAATGAGCGATTTAAACCACTTGACTTTATTTACCATAAACAATTTACATACTTATCAAATATTTATATATATAATGTATATAATAATATCTAATGAAATATTATGTAAAAATTTATATTTACATAACTCTAACTCAATATAAGTAAAATCTTAAAAAATTATTTTTCAAACTGTCTAACTCACACACTACGTGTGCTAGAGCTACGTAGTTCATGTTATATAAAAGCCTAGTATGTCCTTTATAAAATTCATTATATGAAAGAGCATACTTATATCTATATTGTTTTAAGATATGCAAATTTAAAAAAAATCTGTTGCAGAAATAAGTTTATAGTATATTATAGCTCTTAATCCATTATAAAGAATATTATATAGAATATATAAGAATATAAAAAATATTTTCAGTAGCTTTTGTTTGATACCAAAAAAGTTAATACCGGATATAAACTTCTAAAGTTATACCGTATTATTCTTGAAATTTAAAAAGCGCATAACTCTTCAACTATAATAGATCACACCAAAATCTTTCTATAATTTTTGTTTTTTTGATATAGACATACTATCAGGTTTCCTGTACCTGTTGACTTCGGAGATTAATCAATAAAATGAATTTATGTCGTTTTTATCAAAACTGAAATTGTTATTTTGTCCATCTTATAAACGCGATATTGGCACCACTCATAAACAGGTGTTTCGAAATGTAGCTGCCGTCCCCAAAATAATTAAGTAGCTGACTACGAGGCGACGATTGCAGCCAACGACTTTTGTTGTCGGTGTTCGTGTAGCCTGCTGTTGTCTATGTGTTTAATGCATTATTCTTCCAGTTTGATTAAATTTTATTAATCCATGTGACTTTATTAAAAATATTTCGTTGTAAATATTATTTATTTCATTTCATCTTCTAATTTAACAACCAAATAGTGCTTTCTTTTTTCAAATATGCCGAAACTTTCCAACATTTTGGGATATCTTTCTATAGGCTTATAACGAAGATAACAAATATCATAATTGTTTAATTTAATATTTCAGATTTTAACTTTTTAGTTATAAAGTGTTAAATGTGACACCTTATTAAAAATGATTTTTGACAGAAATAAATTATAATAATTGTATCTTTCTCTCAACAAATTAGCATTAATATGAAAATTATAATCCTATTCTTATAAATCAGTTTACACTTTAATGATTACCCAGTAAACCATTTAGTCTAGATAAGGAACATTAACAGAAAATGTTTGATATATTATCAAAAATATATAAGTTTTCTGTTACCAGAAACTTCAGTTTGATTGGGAAATGAAAGAATTTAAAATAGCACATCGAAAAAATATCAGTTCATTTATTATTATTTTGATTCAAAACGGATATGTTTCTGATCTCAAAATATCAGAATCACATTAATGTTCTGCTGATACATAAATTTCAAGATAAAGATCCGTTTAGATTAATAAGTAGCTGTCAGTCTGGTTAGACCTCTTAATATAATGACAGTGCTACTGTCCCAATGCAACTTCAATTTTATTCAAAAATTCACTTTCAACTTATTATAAGTCATTAAATATGAAACAAAAGCAAAATTTGCATTTTCAATTATAAGTTTTAATTTATTTGATTTGAATTTATTAGCGACATGAGTAATCGTGAGAATTTTTAATGATATCTCATGTAAATCTTTTAAATTTTAAATGATATCTCGTGTAAAACGTTAGAATTTTTAATGACATCTCGTGTAAACGTGTCTGATTGAATTATAAATTCAGAAATTTTTTTAAAATTATTGTTTCTACCTTTTTAAGATTTTAAAAATCAAGATACGAAATTAGGGTGGTGATCCTTGCGTTCCTCAAAACATCATCCCCGCTTAGGTTAAGTGGAATAAGTAAACCAATAATAGGCAATAATGCTTCCTAAGAAATAGTACTACATCCTTAACATACTTTGAGGAAATTTGTATAAACGTGATACCACTAGAAATTTTGAACATTTTACAACACCAACCTTTAGCTTTTGCAAGCTTCTAAAAGCTCAACTGCAAGAATTACGGCGAAACTCTTAGGGAAATATACACTCAGTCGCATAAATACGTATCCACCCGTATACTCGATCGAGCTCTTTATCGGTGTTGGGCATTGTAGGATTAATTCTGGACCAGCATTAATTAAGTCCACTACAATATCCTGATCTTAATTGTGCGAGTAACACCTCAGTAGTTCTCGACAGACTTCTCTCTTCCTCTGCAATAGGTGGGGGACGACCACCAAGTACAACATTTATCGGGTAAATAATTATCGTTGAAGTTACCACGCTCTTATGAATGTCTTCCAGAGCTGATTTGTATGAGGTAATATTGAGTGGCTGGGTGGTATGCTTTCTGATATCACTCTCGGATGAGGATATTATACCGTTAGATGATGATTCGGATGACCCCTGCGATGATGTTCTTTAAGTGGTAGGACTTTCGTCTCCTCATGCAGATCTCTTTCTTAGGAAAATTTTTACTGTTTTAAGGACTGCATTTTGACAGCTCTGAAGCTTTTTTCCACTGCCTTTCGCTCACACTTGATGACCACATGGGTCAGCACAATTTGTCTTTATCTTTTCGCCAAGTGCTGCCGGCTTGCGACGTGAGGACCTTATTCCAACTGCGTAATTTATCGAAAGTTGCGATGACATGAGGTGAAGATAAGTATAAGCTGTCGAATGTCGCTTCCAATATTTTGGGATTGGGTTTTTGTTTGATCGTAAATGCAAATGGAGTTTTTATTTACGTTTATTCTTTGACCTTTTCGAGTCATGTGTTCACTGCTAGTAATTACGGATTTTTTGTACAAACGGCTGAGGATCAAACAAAAGCATTAATCAAGGCGGATCGTCAATTAAATGTGAATAAGGTTAAACAAAGGTTAAATTTATCAAAAGCAACAGCCAGAAAAGGTCAATTGCAAATGTGTCATATTCCACCAGAAAACGCCAGACCACATATCGGGTGTTTTTTATTGAGGTATAGAACTTTAAGTTGGCATCACTTTTTTAACTGGCGGCCATTTTGTCAGCTGTCAAGTGATTAATATTTAGTTTGGTTTGCCATTTCATCATGAACGATTGACAAAAGAACAACGCTTGCAAATCGTGCAAATTTATTTCGAAAATAATGGTTCAGTTCGCGAAGTTTACCGCAAGCTCCGTCCATTTTATGGTCGACATAATCGTCCATCAGAGCAATTAATTCGGTTAACCATGGATCGTTTTCGCACTACGTTTACTCTATGTGATAATACGCATCCGCAGCGACGTCGAACAGTGCGCACCGAAGAAACAATTGCCGCTGTAGAGCAAAGTGTTGAAGAGGACCCGAATGAATCGATTCGCCACCGTGCACAGCAATTGGAGCTTTGTCCATCAACTTTATGGAAGATTTTGAGCAAAGATCTTGGCTTGCGACCTTACAAGATCCAGCTTGTGCAAGAATTAAAGCCGCGAGACCATGCAATGCGTCGTGATTTTGGTGTATGGGCCGAAAATGAGATTGATCTCGATGCTAATTTTTGCAAAATTTAGTGGCCATAGCTGACATAGTTTATAATTTAATAGCTTTTTAGTGGCGTTTGTGACATTTTAGTGATTACCGGGAGCGGTTTTTTTATGAAAGCTATGGTAAAAAATGGACTGATTCCTATAAAATTTGACATACTGACACAAAGTTTGATAAAACTTCTCTGTTCTAAATTTAGTAGTCATAGATTTTACAATTTTATTCAATTTATTAGCATAAATGTGATTTCCGGGGCAGGATTATATGGGAGCTCTAACTAAATGTGAACCGATTTTACCCATTTTCAGCACACAATTTCTATAACATATCGAAAATACTTTTGCTAAATTTTGTCTCTCTAGCTCTTGTAGTTAAGGAACTATCGCGCTTTTCTCTGACGGAAAAAAGGACATAAACCCCCTATTCTTTTTGTATTTTTGTGTTTCCATAAGTTTTTTTATATGGGAGCTATGGTCAAATAGTAACCGATTGTAACAAAATTTTGCACACTGGCTGGCAACCACATAAGACTTCCTATCGAAAATACTTCTGCTAAATTTTGTCTCTCTAGCTCTTGTAGTTAAGGAACTATCGCGCTTTTATCTGACGGAAAGATGGACATAAACCCCCTTTTCTTTTTGTATTTTTGTGTTTCCGTAAGTCTTTTATATGGGAGCTATGGTCAAATAGTAACCGATTGTAACAAAATGTTGCACACTGGCTGGCAACCACATAAGACTTCCTATCGAAAATACTTCTGCTAAATTTTGTCTCTCTAGCTCTTGTAGTTAAGGAACTATCGCGCTTTTCTCTGACGGAAAGAAGGACATAAACCCCCTTTTCTTTTTGTATTTTTGTGTTTCCGTAAGTCTTTTATATGGGAGCTATGGTCAAATAGTAACCGATTGTAACAAAATGTTGCACACTGGCTGGCAACCACATAAGACTTCCTATCGAAAATACTTCTGCTAAATTTTGTCTCTCTAGCTCTTGTAGTTAAGGAACTATCGCGCTTTTCTCTGACGGAAAGAAGGACATAAACCTCCTTTTCTTTTTGCATTTTTGTGTTTCCGTAAGTTTTTTATATGGGAGCTATGGTCAAATAGTAACCGATTGTAACAAAATTTTGCACACTGGCTGGCAACCACATAACCTTCCTATCGAAAATACTTCTGCTAAATTTTGTCTCTAGCTCTTGTAGTTAAGGAACTATCGCGCTTTTCTCTGACGGAAAGAAGGACATAAACCTCCTTTTCTTTTTGTATTTTTGTGTTTCCGTAAATTTTTTTATATGGGAGCTATGGTCAAATGGTGACCGATTGTGACAAAATTTTGCACACTCGTTTTCATTAACATAAGACCACCTCGTACTAAATTTAGTGGTTATATCTGCTATAGTTTTAGATTTATTGGGATTTAAGAGCCACTTTTTGAGTTCGAGATCGGAGATTAAATTAATGTTAATCGCCAAATTTTGTTTTTGAGTGGTCGATTATCTTATTTTGATCTCTAGTTTAAGCGGTCAATGTTGGTGGTTTAATCTTCAGTGAGAACTGTAAAAACACACATGCATAATAAACAGCTGTTCAAAATACGTAAACAACCAAAAATGTATAGGTATTTTTTTTGGAAGTGCAGATGAAGATTTAAGCGACTCCGAAATTTATGAAAATTTAAATAAAACAATTATAAGAAAGTTAAGAACTATTAGAACACGGCCAAATAATTTTTATTTGTATAATAACTATGAAATTAGCGCAATGTCTTCTTATTCTACAAAAAAAGTTATGTCATTTTGACAACACATTTGACATTTGCAAAAAAAGGTTACCATTTCTTGTTGATCGATATGGCAACACCATGAAGTTTAAACCATCACCCAAAAAAATCAAATGCAAATAATATGCACTTTTAGATAAGTTAATTAGAGAATAAATTTAATTTTGATCTCAAACTCAAAAAGTGGCCCTAAGTGTATTTTAGGTGAAATTATGTCAGTTTTTTGTATGGGAGCTATGACTAAATGTGAACCGATTTTAATGAAATTTTACATGTTGCCTTATGCAAAACTTCTATATAACAAATTTTATCATCATAGCTTTTATAGTTTGTTATTTATTAGCAAATAAGCGATTAGCGCAGTCGAGGTTATATGGGAGCTATGGTCAAATGTTAACCGATTTTGCCCAATTTCAATACCAAAATTTTCTCATAGATGAAGAATGGTTTTACTAAGTTTCAGTGAGCTAGCTCCTTTCGTTTAGGCGTTATCGTGATTTCAACAGGCAGACAGACAGACGGACATCGCTCAATCGTCTTAGAATTTCATAAGGATTCAGTATTAGGGTGGGTCGATTTTTTTAGTGAACAATCGTATAGCAAAATCGAAATCTGCACCTGATTCTAAGAAAGTTTCCCTAAGAAACCAGGTGTCTAAAATGAAATCCTAGCTAGCGCCGTGAGGCCTGAAAATATTTACTTCCTACATATTGAATAGAATTTTGGAAAAAAAAATAGTTTTGGATATAATTCGATATCTTGAAAAGTGATGAAGATATCTCAGTGAAACTTCAGGTGGATAAAGCTGGTGAGTTTCCACAAAATATGGGTAGAATGCCACTGGGCTCTCAAGCGTGAAACCAATATTTAATATCTCGAAGTTTCTGAAGATCCTACTACTGTCAAAAAAGCGATGTCGTCTCCAAATGCTGCTGATTGGTCTCAAGCTATGAAGGAAGAATATAATTCTTTAATGGAAAATGAAACCTGGACGTTGGAAAAATTACCTGGTAATAAAAAAGCAATTTCATGTAAATGGGTATTTAAAACCAAATGTGATGCCAATGGAGATGTTATTAAAAGAAAAGCAAGATTGGTAGCAAAAGGTTTTAGTCAAGAAAAAGGCATTGACTACAATGAAACATTTGCCCCAGTAGTAAGGTATGATTCTATTAGATATTTAATTGCTTTAGCTGTTCGACATGATTTAATAATACATCAAATGGATGCTGTAACTGCATTTCTAAACGGTATACTACAAGAAGAAATTTATATGAAACAACCTGAAGCCATGAATGACGGATCGGGAAAAGTATGCAAACTTAAAAAATCTATATACGGTCTAAAACAAGCAAATAGAGTTTGGAACGAAACTTTAAATAAAGTGTTATTAGACCTACATGTAAAGCGTAGCGAAGTTGATCAATGCATATACTATAAAGTAACTCCAAATAAAATTCTATATATTGCAATATATGTAGATGATGTCTTAATATTTGCAAATAATATAAAAATAGTTAATGAAGTAAAAGAAAAATTAAAGAACAATTTTAAAATGAAAGATCTTGGAAAAGCTACGTCGATTTTGGGTATACGTATAAGTCGTGAGAAGAATTTAATAAAATTAGATCAATCCCAGTATATTAAAAATGTGCTGAAGCGTTTCAATATGGAAGATTCAAATCCGGTTAATACTCCTGTTGATATTAATCAAAAAATATCAGAAGAATTTTCTCCTAAGAGTGAGCTGGAAAGGAAAGAAATGTTAAATGTTCCCTATATGGAAGCTATTGGAGGTCTTTTGTTTGCTGCTCAAGTAACTAGACCTGATATCTGCTATATAGTTAACGTCTTAAGCAGATATGGTGGGAATCCAGGGAAGGCGCACTGGGAAGCTATCAAGAGAGTTTTGCGATATCTCAAGGGAAGTCTTGGGAAAGGCTTAATATTTTCAAAAGGCGATGATGAACTGACTGGATATTGTGATGCTGATTGGGCAAGTGATATAGATGAAAGGCGCTCAACAACAGGATACCTGTTTACTTTTCAATCAGGTGCAATATCATGGTGTACAAAGAGGCAAAAAACCATTGCTTTGTCTACAACTGAAGCTGAATTTATGTCAATGGTAGCAGCTATTCAAGAAGCAATTTGGCTAAGAAGACTTGAAAATGAAATTTCTCCAAATGCTGCTAAAACGATGACTTTGTTTTGCGACAATAAAAGTGCAATTCATGTAGCACTCAATAACGCTTACTCGTCTAGAACAAAACATATTGATGTAAGAGTTAAATTTATTCGTGAATGCTTCGAAAATAAATTAATTAATTTGAATTACTTGCCTACAAATGAAATGTTGGCTGATTTGTTAACAAAAGGAGTACCTTTTCCAAAATTAAAAACACTCACGGATAAGTTTGGTCTCAACTAGTATTTTGTAATTTTTTTAATTTAATCTTAAATTAAATTTTTTAAATAGTTATCGTTATCGTGATTTCAACAGACAGACGGACAGACAGACAGACAGACGGGCAGACAGACAGACAGACGGACAGACAGACAGACAGACAGACGGACATCTCTCAATCGTCTTAGAATTTCATAAGGATTCAGTATTAGGGTGGGTCGATTTTTTTAGTGAACAATCGTATAGCAAAATCGAAATCTGCACCTGATTCTAAGAAAGTTTCCCTAAGAAACCAGGTGTCTAAAATGAAATCCTAGCTAGCGCCGTGAGGCCTGAAAATATTTACTTCCTACATATTGAATAGAATTTTGGAAAAAAATAGTTTTGGATATAATTCGATATCTTGAGAAGTGATGAAGATATCTCAGTGAAACTTCAGGTGGATAAAGCTGGTGAGTTTTCACAAAATATGGGCTACAGTAAGGCGTAGTAGAATGCCTCTGGGCTCTCAAGCGTGAAACCAATATTTAATATCTCGAAGTTTCTGAAGATCCTACTACTGTCAAAAAAGCGATGTCGTCTCCAAATGCTGCTGATTGGTCTCAAGCTATGAAGGAAGAATATAATTCTTTAATGGAAAATGAAACCTGGACGTTGGAAAAATTACCTGGTAATAAAAAAGCAATTTCATGTAAATGGGTATTTAAAACCAAATGTGATGCCAATGGAGATGTTATTAAAAGAAAAGCAAGATTGGTAGCAAAAGGTTTTAGTCAAGAAAAAGGCATTGACTACAATGAAACATTTGCCCCAGTAGTAAGGTATGATTCTATTAGATATTTAATTGCTTTAGCTGTTCGACATGATTTAATAATAAATTAAATTAAATTTTTTAAATAGCATGTTCAGGGAAGGTGTTGAAAATGAACTTGTTATTTTATACTTTATATTATTCAAATCAAACATGTTTTGTATTTTAATCATTGTATGAAAATTTGAATATAATAACTTCGTGTTATTATTCTAATACTATTTTCAATACATACAAGTTCGAACAGTTTTATTTTCGAATCGAGATACGCAGTAACCTCCCTGGTTTCTTAGGGAAACTTTCTTAGAATCAGGTGCAAATTTCGATTTTGCTATACGATTGTTCACTAAAAAATTGACCCACCCTAATATATATCGTTTTTGATTTTTGAGCCAATATTAAGGAAATTACAAACGGAATGAAAATCTCAATATACCCCCATGGTGGGAATAAAAAGTAGTCAAAAAAATTTAATTATGACACAATATTTCCTATAAGAGATAACAGGACCATTTGTGCTAAATAAGTGACCACCACTGTATATCATTTTTACAACTAACGCCGACTGACTTTCCTTTTTTTTTTTTTGGCTGGGAAAATTGTTTAGGCCGTTGTGAACAGTTCTAAGTATAAATAATTTATTAAAAAAATTAATTTTTTTGTTTTTTTTTTTTGTGATTTTATTTCTATTAATAGTTTTGTTCTTACGCTTTTCATTCTTTAAATAGAAATAGAAATAGACTACTAAGTAGTTATTTAAAAAAAAAATTCTATAAATATAAGTACAATAATTAAGTAGTTTTTCTTTATTAGAGAGAGCGTTTTAGAGAGATTTCAAGTAGTTTAAGAGTTCGAGAGTTAACGAGATATAGAGTGATAGAGAGAGAGAGAGAATGTTTCATTTTTAATATTAGTTAACATTACGATAAAAATATAAGAGTTACAAAAAAGGAAACAAATAGTTATAGCTTAAATTTAAATATAAGTATGAGAATTTCTTATTAAAGTTTCTTTAATTATTTTTAGAGTTTTTGTTTTGTTTTATTTTTTACTTTAAGCAGAGTTATAAAAAATGTTTTTTTTTTTAGATTTTTTGTTAAGTATATAAGTAAGTATCTAAGTATGTATATAATATAACTGTGTATATAAGTATAAGTATGAATGTATATGTTGTTGTAGGTATAATTTTGTTTTCATTTTTTTTTTTTTTTTTCTTATAATTTTTTATTTTTAATTAATAATATTAATTTGCTGTACGGTTTTGTAATTTATTCTTGTGTTGATAAAATGTTTAAGTTGATTTTTTTTAATTTTTCTCTATCAAATATGTTAAGTATCCAATTCACAAGATGTTGTAAAAGTTATAATTATAAGACATGACAACTTTTATGTATTTTTTTATTCCCGATTTTTATACTCAAGAAAAACATACAGAATAAAGTATGAAACACAATTGGGACGAACAACCAATTTTTCGGAACGAATATTCGTAGTTAGAAATAGAAGATATGAGTTTATATGAAAGTGCTCACAATAGATGCGTACGACGAAATTCGTCGTGCGTATCGAATAGTGCGATAGGTTTATTTCTATTTCATACGCAGACGAACGACGACTAAACTGGTTTAGAGTGGCTGCATTTCTATTTCTGTTGTAAGGTATAAGAAATTATATGTGTTTTTGTGAAATATGGTCACCTTATAAATTGTAAACAAAAAATAATTATTTCAAATAAAATTAATTAAATATTTTCTTTTTGTGAAAAAATGAAAGAATATAATAAAAAAAATATTGCAAATGTTGTGAGTGCGCGATATGTACGAAAGTGTGTGTAATTTGTGCTAATGAAAAATAAACAAAAATGGCGTCAGCAACGTTTATTCGTCATAAATGTGTTCAATGGACGAATATACAAGACGAATTTTTAAAGCCGAATTCGTCGTGCTGGACGAAATTAGTCATTCGTCCCAATTGTGTTTCTACCTTAAATTTTGGAACACATTGAGAATCTTAATTTAAAAAAAAATAATTTTTGAAGCAAAAATTCTGATATAAAGGGTGGTTAAATTGTAAGGGCCGATGTTGAATGTGAACCACACCTAAACGCCAAGTTTTTTTTCCGAATTTTATTTGACATTTCTCTATTTCAGACTTACTCAATTTGAATCATTGAGAGATACACAATCCAACAACGTGTTAAAGTTATCCAGACTTATTATGAAAATGGGCGTTCAAATCAAAATGCATATCATGCACTTCGTTATTTTTTTTTTTTTTTTTTTTGTCAATTTGATCGTCCAAATGTGCGTACAATCGCAAAAATTGTGGAAAAATTCGAGCAAACCGGGTCTGTAGAAGATGTGAGAACACCAGTGCATGCTCGTACAGCTCGTACTGCAGAAAATTTTGCTGCTGTTCGCGATAGTGTGGCTGAAGAGCCGTCCACCTCAACTCGTCGTCGTGCCCAACAATTGCACCTCTCACGCTCGTCGTTGATGAACATTATGCATAAAGACTTGCATTTACACGCTTACAAAGGGGCAATTGGCTCAAGAACTAAAGCCTCTTGACCATTCCAAACGTCGTGAATGGGCAGAATGGTGGCAAGAAATGGCAACAGTGGATGATCAATTTTCGAAGAAAATCATCTTCAGTGATGAGGCACAATTTCACCTCAGTGGATTCGTCAATAAACAGAATTGCCGCATTTGGGCGAATGAGAATCCAAGAGTGATTGTCGAAAAACCAATGCCACCACAAAGTGTGGTTTATGAGCTGGCGGCATCATCGGGCCGTATTTTTTCCAAAATGAGGCCGGTCAGGCAGTTACTGTGAATGGTGTTCGCTATCGTGAGATGATGAACGAACTTTTTATGGCCCGAATTGGAAGATATGGATGTGTACGATATGTGGTTTCAGCAGGACGGTGCCACTTGCCACACAGCTAACGAAACAATGGCTCTTTTGAGCAACAAATTCAATGGCCGTGTTATCTTACGTAATGGCGATGTCAATTGGCCGCCAAGATCATGTGATTTGACACCGTTGGACTTTTTTCTTTGGGGTTATTTGAAAGAAAAGGTGTACGTCGATAAGCCAGCAACAATTCAAGAGCTAAAGGATACGATAGTTCGGCACATTAACGGCATAGAACCTCCATTATGCCTCAGGGTCATCGAAAATTTGGACAATCGGATGGAGGTGTGCCGCCGTGATCGCGGCGTCCATTTGGCCGATATTTTGTTCCATACATAATTGAGTAATACCAATATATCATAATAAAATAAAATTACAAAAATTTCCTAAATAGTTTGTGTTTTATTCAAAATCAACATCGGCCCTTGAAATTTAACCACCCGATACATAAAAATGTATTATTAGTGCTTTTGAAAGTTTAGGAGTTATGAGCATCTAAAATTTTAACATTGATACTAATATTTCCTCTTTAGTACGAGGGCAGATTAATAATTACATTTTCAAATTTTCCGCCTACTTATTAAATTTAATCCACTGTAAATTTTTTTTTCAGTTAAGTTCTCTACAACCGAAACATTAGAAAATATTTACGATATGGTATTAGCCGATCGGAGATTAAAAGTGGGAAAGACTTTAGGCATCACACAAGCTTTATTGAATTCAATTTAAACAGTTACTTGGGTATGAGAAAGCTTTTCGCAAGATAGCTGCCGCATTTGCTCACGATCAACCACAAAAGCAACAGTTTGACAATATTGCATGAATATTTGGCCTTATAGAGCAATAGGGTCGAGTTTTTGCACCGTTTCGTAACCTTGGGCGAAACGTGGATTCAGAACAACACACCGGAGGCCAAATCATCGGGATAAATAAATTGCAGAAGTTAAGGTTAATCAGCTGACTGACAACACAGTCCGCTTTACTTAGGTCCTTGGAAGTGGAACCTTTGTGTTATCTGCTAATGCCCTCTTTGTGTGACAATAAAAGCTCAATTAGAGCCAGCCAGATGCTGCAATAAATGTGTCTATTTTACAAAAAATAATATTCGAGAGCTGAGACAGATTATGCAGAAACGAATTACCCGGACCGAGACGACAAGGTCTACGCGGGACCAAAAGATGTTAAATCTGTGTCTCCATCCCGATCTCAGTTGAACCAAAAAGACTCTTGTTTTCTGCGGCAAGTTTTGTTCATCTTCTGCTTTGGGCTACCTTTTAACACAACATTCATGCGATAACCTGAAATCGCGGAGTCCATGAGGGACCAAAAGATGTTTAGTCATTTGTTTCCATCCCGATCATTGAGCCTGAACGACTCTTGTTTTCCGCGGCAAGTTCTTTTCTTCTTCTGCTGAGAGCGACCTCCTAATACAAGCGTCTATACGGGACCTAATAATGTTTAACCTGTTGCTCCATCCCGATCTGTAGCGCCAGAACGACTCTTGTTTTCTGCGGCAATTCTTTTCTTCTTCTACTATGGGCGACCTCCCAATAAAACATATATGCGATAACCTAAAATCGTGGAGTTGGCACAGTCTATGCGGGACCAAAAGATGTTTAATCTGTTGCTATATCCCGATCTTTAGAGCCAGAACGACGATCTTAGTTGAGCCAGAACGACTCTTGTTTTCCGCTGCAAGTTCTTTTCTTCTTCTGCTATATGCGGTGGGCGACCTAATAATACATGCAGGCGACCTAATAATACAGGTATGATGTAAAGAATCGAGTATATATATTATTGTGCTATCCTCATATTGCCAAGAAGAAGATTCCAACTGTGTGATGTTAAAGTTTGCAGACAGATTATGTTGTGTTCTTATACTGGAAGGATATTTTTTCCCTCATGAAGATGTATTATTAATGTTATTGTTTTTAGGGCAATAACATTCATAATACATCGGGGGAACCTAATCCCTAGAGGGCGCATCCCCAGGTGGCGGATAGGGGAATGCTTCTCATGAGTAGGGAACCAGCCACATAAATAGGTGGCGAGTAACCACTTTCCATGCGTGGGTGGTAGGAGAAAAATTGAATATCTCCCGCCGACCAAACAGGTAGCAGTGGGTTAATACTTTGAACTAACCCCACCCCCAAGCCACAGTGTCAAGCGTTTTACCGTGCTATGGGCTTTCGGTTTGCAGTCGGGGGTAAACGGTGCCTGGCGGATACCTTAACGCCTCCGTCAGTATCTAGTCGCTCTCGCGTTACCAGGGGCTATGACGCGGGCGACCCCAGTTCCCCTACACTTGTGGGAACAATATTTCGAAACCAATTAAAACAAACAAAAATCAAAACAAAAGTAACACGGACGGGACTTCTTTGAAGAGCCAGACGGGACTCACCAGGGAGGAGCGAAATTGACAAACTGACCCTTTTTAGTGACAGTAACGCATACTCCATCAGGAGAGACTATTACTGACAGACTTGGAAGAGAAGGGGGGTTATTGGACGATCTGGACTTCTCTCATACCACTGGACCCACACAGACTCTGGCGGATGTCTCACTTGAGTCGGATTCGGAATTTGAGGTAAATGTAATCTTAAATTCCGGCCGATCTCAGTCGGGATCTCCTTCAGGATCTAAGGACTGATGGTCGGAGAGACCCAGAAGGAACAGCCTGGCTCTGCCGACTTCACGGCTATCGCACGATGTGCAGCAGAGGTCACGCTGGATTCTGGCACAGATGTCCATAGACTCGCGGACGAGTGCAATGTCTTCCAGGCAGAGATTTTTGCCATTTGGAATGCTACAGAGCTCATTCGCGGGGATATAGTATTACCTCCAAACTAGTTTAAAAATGTAGGATAGCTCTTCTTCACCTATCTCTCAGTTATAGGATTAGATTGTGCTGGGTTCCGGATCATTGCGACATCATTGGCAACAAAGTTGCGAACGAAGTCGCTAGACTAGGCTCGAGCAAAGACTTAAGTCAAAGAGTGACAGATATGTCTCCACCTATCTGTCATTTTTATCTGGGCATTAAGTCTTGGATAAGCAAGGAAACCACAAGGACATGTGGATACATGGTTACGTGTAGGAATCTAGAGCTCAATGGCCTTAACCGGACATTAATGGAACCGAAATTCTATTAGGTCTGAATAGGTCTAGCTTAATAAGATATATAGGGTTCCTTACGGGACACTGTGCCCTAAATTCGAGGTTACATAGGTGACATAGTAGCATTCCGGACCTCTGCAGACTATGTCTAGATGAGGATTCGTCCGAGCCGGTAGAACACATTGTCTGTCACTATCCAAGGCTGCAAAATTAAAGGCACAAACATCACAGATTCTTTGCTGAACTTCAGGATCTGCAACAGTCCAGTTTGTTTGATATTGTAGAGTTTACCACTGGTCTCAACTGGCCTAGATAGGGTATTCTCCTTCTCCCTCTACACTTTCTATTATATTTTCTCTTCCTCTATCTTCAATCTTTTTCTTTCTCCTCTTCTAGTAAAGGATCACAATGGACCCCTGGGGTCTCCGAGTGAAGGTGTCGCTTGACACCTTCTTTATTACCTAACCTAGGGCAGTTTTTGATATTTCTGCACTAAGTATCACAAAACGACGCTGGCCACAACGGAGTAGCATAATTTTCCACTAACCGGCCAATAGCTTTATAGGTAGACAGCAATGTTTTTTAGTCCATTCCTCAAGAATTGTCGGCTAGTACATATACATCGTAATTTATGCGCAACAGTTGTGACATATGCTAAAGAAGTAAAAAGGCTGTCGAGTGTTACTCGAATATATATCTCATCGATCTCGGCGACAAGCTGAAGACTTACTTCTTTTGTTCTTAAACTCTACAAACGATTGACGACCAATAAGATAATTTACTATCTTCTTCAAATTTGTTGGCATTGTGGACTGCAGGATGTCCTAGAAAAGGGTAGCATAACTTACCGTGTCAAAGGCTTTTCACAAGTCAAGCGCCACAAGAACCGTTCTTTCACAAGGCCTCTGCTGGTTTAGGCCTTATGCGATCTGAGTGGTAAATGCTGTAGTAGCGCTATACATTTGCGGAAATTATGTCGATAAGAAGCTACTGGTAGTAAACTGTTCAACTGGAGGCGGAGTAGAGCCTCGAGTGCTTTCGAGACAAGTTATAGGTAAAGGATCTGTGGAAGAGTGGGGTGGAAATGCGGTAGTCAATGTTGTTGGTGATGGTAAGTAGTTTATTCAGAATATTGTCCAGTTCTTGTATATCAAATGATAGGTATATGGAAGAACTTTCGACTGTTATTAATATCGGATTAAAACTATGAAAATAATTTATAAATTTAGACTGAAATCTAAGATCCTCATAACTCCTAAAGTAAGTTCAATCCATATTAAGTTCTTACATCACTATTTTTGCTTCAATTGGAATTAAGATCTTAATATACAACAAAATTGTACCCAATTTTAACACTCAATTTGATAGTAATTAATATTACCATACAACTCTTATAACATAAAGTGAATTGAATAATTATATTTTCTTATTATTAATATTTTTAATTGTTATTTTGTTCCAATAAAATGTTCTTGTTGTTGCTGTTGTTTTGTTTTGAAAATTTGAAATTGTTATTTATATAAATATGGTTTGTAAGAAAAAAGATAATAATAGGTTGTTTGTTGTATAATTGTTGTAAGTATTATTAAATAAGTAAGAGTACAAGCAGGTGCAATATTTTATAATTTATGTTTTACTTTAAATATATTTTGCTTCGTCATGGTTTAAATATGCCTCTGCTCTCTTTTTTAATTATTTTTTTTTGTGTTTTACCTTTTTTTATATATTTTTTAAATTTTATTTATTTATTTTTGTTTTATAATATTAATTTGCAAATAGTTAAAAATTTTTATACATTAGCAAACCAGGGTTAAAGATCAATGATAAAAAAAAGCGTTTACAAAACTATTTTATAAATTCGTTTGAATATTAATTAATAAAAAATAAAATTCTTTAGATTGTATAAAATTTTTCTATATATTAAAATAATAAATAAAGATTAAAATTGCACATTCACATTTGAAAAAGGCGATAAGAAGCAAAAACGAACATTTGTATTTGCAATTTAAACTCATTTCATGACATTTAATGTAAATTATAATGGATTTTTAACGATTTTCTTAATTATAGCGAATAAATGGAGATGTGTGCTAGTAAAAAGTTTATAAAACATTTTTCTCATGAAAAAATATGTAAACAATTTCGAAATGCTTTTGTAAACTATAGAAACAACAAATAGAATCAAAATGTCAGTTTTCCTAATGCTGGAATGGGTTGTTGTCATTTTGTGTATACAAAATTGATTTCAAAATAAAAATATTAATTATTTGCTAATTTGAGAAAAATAATGTTATACATTTATATATAAAAGTGTAAACTGTCCAATAGGCGATTCACCATCGTCCCGGCTAAACAGCTTAAGATTTGAAATTTGGATATATTATACCTTTAGATTTTTGGAAATTTAAGCATTTAAAAGGTTAAGTGGGTAAATTCTGTGACATAGGCTAGACACAGGCTAGATAAGTCCGCGTAACTTGGGTGCTAGAACATCGTCCCTTTGTATTACCTGCAGAGGAAAGAGAAGATTAAATTCTTGACTACCAAATGTATCAAGGCTCTGTTAGAGCCAACCAAATGCAACAATAAATGAGCCCCCGTTACCACGGCAGTCTGTTCTTCGTACCAGAACGACTCGGAAATCTCAGAATTTCTACTAAGGACTGCCACTTCCGCGATACTACCAATAATATCGCAGTAACAAAAACATGAATGAGTCTATTTTATGAATATTAATATTCGAGGCCTCTGGTAAATCGTGCAGAAACGGGTAGCCCAGATGGTGAGTCCAAGGTCCAGCAAAGGCTTAGCATTGACAAAGGAGGTGAGTGACAGTTTCTTCCTCCTCGACGTTATGACAACTTCCACAGTAGTCATTACTTTGAAAATTAAGCCTGTGAGGATTGAAATTTTAGTGCGTAGTCTATGGCGTGGAAATTCTGTGACATGTTATTTCCAAAACCAAAAGAAAAAGCAATAAATTTCAAAAATTGGGTGAAAGGTACACTTTGGTATTGTTTTTAAAACGATGCCCCTACGTTTATTCTTAAATTTGGGATGATTTGAAGTTAAATTTTTGATGATGACTTGAAAAACATTTAAAATATCTTCCCTATACCCGTGGAACCAAACATGAATCCTTTCAAAACAAAACAAAAATCAAAATTTCCCGGAAAGGTTTTCATTAGAGAACTGCTTCAGAACATAATAGGGTGAGATGAATTAAACGAAAAGACCCTCTACTTAGCCTGTATATGTCAATCCCAAGAGAAATCACGTAGGTGACCTATTTTTCTTAAACTCGTGGGACCAAATATGAATCTTTTCAAAACAAAAAAAAAAAAATTTTTCGCGGAAAGGTCTTCTTAAGAGAACAGCTTCAGGGTCAGACGGTACGTAATAGGGTGAGAGGAATTAGACGAACAGACCCTCAACTTGACGACTTCGCCTGTGTCTGTCATTTCTAGGGGAAATCATGTAGGTGACCTTTTTCCTCTTACACTCGTGGGACCAAATATAAATCCTTTCAAAACAAAAAAAAATCAAAATTAACGCTGGCGGGATTTTCTTAGAGGAAAGCTTCAGAACGGGATATAAAAGGGAGGGATCCCAACTCTTATTCCAATGGTAAAGGACAGCCAGATATACATCGATGTTACGGTCGCTATCCAGATCTCGACGGTTGTCTCGCCGCACTATGATTCGGAAATTAGGATCAATGTGTTGTCCCTGATATCTCTGGCTTCAGTGAACGCTCTGAACGTCCTTTCTTTTCTAAAGGGACAGTTAGGTACAGAATTAAGCTCGCAGAACTAACAGAAAGATTGGAGCATGGTGCTCATTGGCCTATCGCTAAAAGATGGCCTATATAGACCTTAAGCTCCTCAAATCTCAAGAGAGAAGGTAGCTTAAGAAGCTACCAAGAACATCTTGGCTATCTCCTTCAGTTTCATCAATGTTTTACCAATGCGCTCGAGGACGGAGCTGGTTTTTATTATGTCCAAATTGTTTTAAATACGAAGGTAGAACATTTTATTCTATATAATTCAGTTTTACTTTTAATAACAGAGTACAAAAATTGAAAATGGAATTGTTTTAAATAAAAAAAAATATCGGTTCAAACACGAAGGCGTATTCTTCAGAGAACTGCTATATTTAGGAATGTTATATTTGGAAATTATTTGATTTGTGCGTTAGCTTTTGTTCACATAGGGCCATTCATTAAATTAGTTTTTGGTACAGAAAAAGTATAAAATTTAAAATAATTTCAGAGCTTATGCAGAAAAAATCATTCCTCTTTTTGTTCACTAAGACCTTTTTTAAATAGCTTTACTAATGGGAGCAACGGATAGGGTGGGGTAGGACTTCGCATTTCAATGTTTCCAAGTATGTCTTGACCATTTTCGCAACATGAAGTCGAGAATTATCATGATCTAACATCACTTTATTGCGGCCGTTTAACAACTCATAATCCTCATAAAGCCGATCTGGTCCCACCAAAAATAAGAAATTTTTGAAAAATTTCCTATAAAAATAAGAAATTTTTAAAAAATTTCCTATAAAAAAGGAAATTATTGAAAAATTTCCTATAAAAATAAGCAATTTTTGCAAATTTTCTTATAGAAATAAGAAATTTTTGAAAAATTTTATTTAGAAACAAGAAATTTTTGAAAAATTTCCTATAAAAATAAGAAATTTTTGATAAATTTCCTAAAAATATACGAAATTTTTGAAAAATTTCCTATAAAAATAATAAATTTTTTGAAAATAAATATAAGAAATTTTTGAAAATTTTCCTATACATATAAGAAATAGATAATTTTTTAAAAATTTCCTATAAAAATAGTAAATTTTTTAAAAATTTCCTATAAAAATAGTAAATTTTTTAAAAATTTCCTATAAAAATAGTAAATTTTTTAAAAATTTCCTATAAAAATAGTAAATTTTTGAAAAATTTCCTATAAAAATAAGAAATTTTTTAAAAACTTCCTTTAAAAATAAAAAATTTTTGAAAATTTTGCTTTAAAAATAAGAAATTTTTGAAAACATTTCTTTAAAAATTAGAAATTTTTGAAAAAAAATTTCTATAAAATAAAGAAATTTTCTTCTCGACCGCTATGACGGTCTTTAACATCAAAATCGCCATTTTGAAGCATTCAAAGAGCCTTAGCCGCAGATTTCTTCAAATTAAAGCAGAAAAGTAAAATCTACCAAAAATTGCAAGAATTTGGCACCTAAGCTAATATGTTTAATCGAGTCTATAATGCCAAAAGGATTCAAAAGGAGATCTACTAAAATCCCTAAAACAGCTACAAGATGGAAATTATGGTTAATTATGAACCAATAGGGTTCAATGATTTATAATTGTAAAAAACAAGTCTTATTAGAAATCATCTTTTATTATTTCTATTCAATAGTTCATGAGTTATTGCGTGTATTTCTTTAACTAAAAACTTTAATTATCATAGAAAAATGTAAGATCATCACAAAGTATAGCGTATTTTGAAATAATCTGTTATTATTATTAACATACGTGCCATTAGGCAAATACTTATTTGAGAATATATGCGTGACCAGTTTTTATTTGTTAATCTTTGTTTACATTTTTAAGTAGTTTTTGAAACAAAAACAAACTAAGGGCTTATTTATAAAGGCAAATAAAAATGAAGGTCAATTATTTCAAATTAAGAGCTGTATATGAGCTAAGTGTGATCTATACTAACGAAAATATTTTAAATAATTTTAATAAGTTTTTCTAAACTTGATTTAATAATCCAATAATAATATACTTATTATATTAACCCTTTCTTAAAATTAAGAACTGTACATGACCTATGTATGATCGATACTAATGCTATTATTTTTAAAGAATTTAATTAGGTTTCCAAAACAGGTTTTGAACCTTTCAAAATCAGCCATGTCACAGAACACAACTACGTATAGAAGTGAAATGAATTCCACCAAATTTTCTTTGAAATCAGTAGAACCTAAAACTGTTTCGATCGTAATTCTACAACGGAATGGTTTAAATTTCGAATGGAATTTGCTACATGCGTGTATATTACACCTCAACTTACACCATTTTCAATTGTAAATGAGACATTTTCACATTGAAATGAGAAATTTTCATTTGAAATTGAGAATTTTCATTTGAAAATGAGAATATTCCAATTAAAATTGAGAATTTTTATTTGAAAATGAGAAAGTTCCAATTGAAATTGAGAATTTTCATTTGAAGTTGAGAAAAATCCAATTGAAATTGAGTAACTTCCTTTGAAAATGAGAAATTTTAAAATGAAAATGGGAATTTTCCATTTGTAAATGAGAATTTTTCATTTGAAATTAAAATTGAGAAAAGTATAATTGAAAAAGAGATATTTTCATTTGTAATTGAGAAATCGTTATTTATAATTGAGTTTTCCAATTGAAAATGAGATATGTATAATTGAAAATGAGAAATTTTAATTTGTAATTGAGATGTTTCTATTTGAAATTGAGAAATTTGTAATTAAAAATGAAAAATTTTAATTTGTAATTGAGAAATTTTCATTGGGTTTTTCTAAATTTCAAATGAAAATTTCTCAATTACAAATAGAAATTTCTCATTTTCAATTACAAATTTCTCAATTTCAAATGGAAATTTCTCAATTAAAAATCAAAATTTCTCATTTTCAATTTTACTTTTCTTATTTTCAAATAGAAAACTCAATTTCGAATAAAAATTTCTCAATTACAAATGAAAATTTCTCATTTCTACTTGAAATTTTCTCAATTACAAATGAAAAATTCTCAATTACAAATTAAAATTTCTCAATGTCAATTGTAATTTTCTCAAATTCAAATGAAAATTCTCAATTTCAATTGGAGATTTCTCATTTCCAAATGGAAATTCTCAATTTCAATTTGAATTTTCCCATTGTCAAATGAAAATTCTCAATTTCAATTGGAATTTTCTCATTTTCAAATGTAAATTCTCATTTTTAATTGGAATTTTCTCATTTGCAATGGAAAATGGTGTAGTGATTTAATTATTAAGAACCAGTTGTATTAAATAAATTAGTAGGTACATTTTATTTAAAAAAATCAATTTTAAAACGAGTTTTCGAATAACATTTTGGCACCATGAAAGAAAAATATAAATTTTATAATTTTAAATGATTTTTAAGAATCAGAGAGGGTTATTGAATGTAATATATTGGGTAATTCGTAATTATCAGTTTAAGATTTTAGCTTCGACTATAGAAAATAATGAATATGATAATAATTTATTAATTTTAGACTTAGTTGGGGTTCATATAACTCAAGCGGCTGACGATTGAGTGAAATTTATATGTGCTTTGTTATTGTAACAAAAACAAAATACATGTAAATTTCACTCAATCGTCAGTCGCTTGAGTTATATAAACCCCACAATAACTTTAATAAAAATCTTCTCACTCAATATCAAAAGAAAATTTAAAAGAAAATATCTACTTTTTTGAAACCACTTAAAAACCAAAACTGAGTGCTTTTCAAATTAAAAATTCCTTTGATATATCGTTTAAACTAATTTAAAAAAAAATGCCATAATTTAAGAAAATCGTTTTTGAAAAAAAATATTTAACAACTTTAACTTTATCTAGACAAATAAATGAGTTAGTTAGTGGTTACTAAAATGCAGTCTTAAAGATATTGTTAATGGCAAGATAACTTAACAACATTAGGTATAAAAATATGTAACAAAAATGCATAAAAAAACGTAACAATAAATTATAAAATATGAGTAAATTTCCATAGACCCCAAAGAAACATGTTTCGAAATAAACCCTTAATTTAAAATAGAAAATAAATTTGAGGAATTTGTAAATTCATTTTAAAGCTAACCCAACTAAAATTTTAAGCACAACCAGCACATCACTATTTTTTTAGAAAAATAAATTTAGGTAAATAATTAAAGCTTATTGGGGGCTTATATTCAAAAAAAGTTTAAACAAAATCGTAATTCGGAATGATTTGATGTCAGGGAAAATAATTACTAAATAATATTCTATGAATATTCAACAAGTGTGAAGTACTTTATTTTTAAAAAATTTAAACGCATTTAAAGATTAGGAATGCGACCGACATATAGTAAATATATAGTTGCTGAGTTGACAGCCCTTGGCCGAGATGTCGCGGGAATGTATAGAATAAGGGTTTCCCTTATATGGACAAGCCGTCACAAAACAATATCTTCAAAACTAAAAAACCTAGGTCTTTAAAATTTCTCTGCTTTTAGTATGCCCGAAGAACTTAAAGTTTGCAAAAATATTAACAACATTAGCCACATTAGCCAATTGTTCTTTAAAGGGTTAATTGGCTAATAGATTTATTAAAGAATTTTTTAATATAAAAATTCGCTTGCCAAAAACTAACAAAATTGTCGGGATGAAAATATTATTCAAAAAAAAAGAGTATTCGCATTTGATCCCAATCTGTTACATTTATTTATTAATGTAACAGACTATTTATTGATAAAAAGCCAAAAAATGTCTGTGGGGATAATCAATTCCTCGACGCGTTTTGATGGTTTGTTAGGCCATCTCTTTAGGAGGAGTATCCCTACTTTTAGTCAGATCGAAATCCTCGCATTATTACTTATTTTACAAAGACAATCTTTACGAATTATGTTTACAAACCATAAGTAAAAGCTCAGATTATTGATTGAACAAAATACAAACATTTTTCAGTTTTCATCTTGCTTCACTTCCCAAAAAATTATATTGCTTTAAACAAAGTTGCAAAAACCCGCTGCCAAAAGAGGGGTCAAAAATCTACAATTTGATATAGAAGTTGGGGCTGCTGAGGGCCAAATGACTAAAAGACATAAAAAAGTATTTTTTTTTTAAAGGTGTGTTTTGAAAAGGTCATTAAAGTATTCTTCAGAGATTTTTTAATAGGTTTTTATTTTGGCAACTTTTATTATTTAATTGTTAAGGAAAACTAGTTAAAATTTAAAACCCTTCAATTTTTGGAGACTTCTGCCACAATGTCGCAGAAGAATATTTGAATAAACTTTAGTTTTCTTTTATGACTTTGCAAACACAATAAGTATGTCCGTTATAAACATTCCTCCACTTTCGACCGACACAAACATTATCGGCCATGTCACAGAACTCAATTTAGTTCGGAAGTGGCATAAATTCCGCATTTTACTTCTATAGAAAAAGTAAAACGAAAACAATTTTCGAAATGAAACCAGGGGCCTACTCTATAATTCGATTCGAAAGAAAACTTTTCGAATCACAATGTGTTAGGTATATAAATACGAAAGGTTTTTCTTTCGAATCGAATTACAGAGTAAGGATCCAGTTTATTTTATTTTTTATTTATACAATATTTAAACAATTTCCTCAATTAATCGCTGTTATTTGTTGAAACAAAGATAGAGTTACTGATTTCAATTGAAAAAGTCGTGTTTTGTAATGTTTAAGAGCACTTAAAATTTTTCGGAATCTATGGAACCTAAAACCATTACGATCGGAATTCAACTACGGAATGGTTTCAATTCCGAACGGAATTTGTGACATGCCTGTATATCTTGGAAAAAACAAGATAATTTGTTAGATTCATATAATTTTGTGACTTGGTGATAAAAGGGCCAATGGCAATTTGTTGCTGTTTTGAGAAAATCCCTTCTTTACCTTCTTTTCTTTGGCTCCAACAGCTAATCTCTAACTTAACTCTGAACAGATTTATAAGTGTTTTTCTGGGCAATATTACTATGAATTTATATGAAAAATATAAACTTTAAATCAAATTTTCTCAAGACTATTTTTTGGACAAAATTTAAATTCTTTTAATTTTACAACTGTGAGATATGAAAAATTTGTAGAGCTTAAAAAACTCAGAAATTGAAATTGATAAATCTTAGTCATGTAAAAAAGTGTTCTAAAATATCTCTCATGTATAGTTCTTCACTTTACATTAAACCATTAAAGAAATGACTTTTTTGAAAATGTAAATTTCACTCACTTTTTAACTCTTAAGCCAAATGATTCTGGTGCATAAAAAAGCGAAACAAGCCTTGTTTAACTGAACTACTCTAAATTTGTTCCTGTTAGGGTCTTTGTTTAAAGGCAATTTTATGTAATAGAAACTTTTGGTCTGCGAGATAGCTTTAAAGGTTGATTAAATAAAAAAGAGTAAAAATTAACATTTGTCTAAAAAGTTCCATAATGTGTTAATGGAGAGGGAAATACATTTCTTTTGAAAGACATTGGGGCCCACTTTCACATGATATGTAACATTCCGTACACAAATAATTGTGATATATTGATATACGTTTCGGAAAATTAAAGCACAATATCTCCTAAACCAAAAGATTCTTGTCGAAAATTTGTATACAGGAAATGAAAAGTTCTTTATGGGCCATACAAATTTTTAAGAACGGTTAAATTTAGTTGTTCTTCACTTAAGACTTAAACTTTAAAATAAAAAAAGAAAGTTCTATCAGGGGAAAATATTTTAAAAGTTAACAGAATAATTTAGAATCTAACTTTTACGATTTTTCAATACTGTGAAGAGAATCATTAAAAGATATTTTTATTAAAAAGTTTCAAAATAACCATGAAAATAACTTTAAAAATCAATATTATAAAGCAATCGATGCCTACATGGTTCGAAACTACGCGGTTCTTATTAAATAAACTATTATCAACACGATATCAGAACAACAATTAGGAATGAATGTGATTGATTAAAAATATTGCCACCTTATTATTAGATTATCCTCACCAGTAGTTCATTTTTTGAATATAAGACCCCAATAGAAAAGAGCAAAATAAAAAGTTTTAATAATAAATCGATCTTTAACGCTGATTCCCAATAATTTGTATACGTTTTAAAGCCCTTAATACGAATATATATTTAATATTTTTTTTTGTAATTTTTGTTTTTTTTTTAATGTGCAGTATTCAATTTATGAAAAAAGAAAAAATTAATTCGATTTGATTTTCCTAATTTTTTAAGTTTGTTTCTTTAATTTTTTTTGTTTTGTTTCACATCACTTTTAGGTTTATAACGAAAACGTGTTTTTTTGTTTTTCAAAATATTTTTTTTTTTTTTTTTGTTTAAAAACCATTTACCATTATTTATTTATTCCTTTGACCGCTACCATTTAGGCAAGAAGAATTTGATGATGAGATTCTTTGGCTTTGAAACTCAGCAGCATTCGTTGATGATGATGATGATGACGTCGTCGTGTTTTCATTTAATGTATTAGAGGTGGCAGCTCCAGCTACTCCTCCTCCCGTAGCATCGCTAGTTGTTGAATCACCTTCGGTGGTGGTGGCTGATGTTTGCTGTGAGTTTTTCAACAAATTACTTCTACTGCCCTCACTGCTACCCAAAGCCAAACGTTGCATTTGTCGTATAACAGTGGCAGCCAGGTAAGCCTGCTTCCAACGCGATTTGGCGAAATTCTTTTTAAGTTGTTCTGAAACCGTAGCGTGTATGTTCTTGTTGCCGGCAGCATTGCCAGAGATCCAAGGATGTGCTAAAGCTTGTTTGCAGGTATAACGTTTTTCAACATTTACACACATTAAGTGACGTATGAAATCCTTGGCCGAATCACTGATGTCATCCCAATAGGGTGAATCGAACTCGAATTCGCCCTTTAATATTTGGGCAAACAAGTTGGCATCATTCTCATCGTAAAAGGGCGGATAACCGCACAGGAGTATATATGAAATAACACCTATACTCCAAATGTCTACAGCCTTGCCATAGGGCCTCTGGGCCAAGACCTCGGGTGCCACATAGCCGGGAGTACCGCAGGCTGTGGCCATAATGCCAGAGTCCTCCATTTTCGAAAGACCAAAATCGCTAATCATAATCTTGCTATCATCGTCGGGACTGTAGAAGAGTAGATTCTCTGGCTTCAAGTCCCGGTGTACCACTCCCTGTTCGTGCATATAGTCGACGGCTTCTAAAATCTGACGTATTAGGTCTGAGGCATCCTTTTCGGTGTAGGAACCCTTCTCAACAATACGATCAAACAATTCACCGCCGGTCACCAGTTCCATGACCAGATATATTTTTGATTTATCTTCATATGTCTCATACAGCTGGACTATATTGGGATGTGTTAATCTGTTGCCAGGCTGACTATCTGTCGAAGCACTGTTATCATTTTGATGATTAGCACTGAATCTTCGTAACACACGTATTTCATTTTCTAGCGATTCCTCTTTACCCTTCAGTGCCTTCTTATCGATTATTTTTACCGCATAGTGTTTGTTGGGCTCTTCCTTGCTCTCCGCCAAGCGCACCTCGGAAAAAGCCCCTGTCCCCAAGAGGCCATGTAAGTTGTACTTGTCCTCTATGGGTATGGTTTTGTTAAGTTCCTTTATGGTATCCTTGGTCTTACTTTTCTTGGCCGAATCCTTTTTGCCAAATAAAGGCATTTTGCTAAACTTTTTTTCTTTCCTATCACAGGACTACAAAACAAAATTCCTTCCTTCGTTATCCTTCTGCTTTCCTTCCACTTTTTTTTTTTCAAAACAAAAAAGAGAGTGAAAGGGGGAAAGTGTTGCTTTTTTCTTTTTTTTTTTGTTCTCTTAAGTTTTTCTTCCTTTTTTTTCTTCACTTAAAAATTTCTAACATTTTTTTAGGTTTATTTATTGCTTTGTTTTTTATGATTTCATGCGTTTATTTGATTTGTTTTCGCTTTATTTTGCATCACATTACACTTATTGCATTAACTTTTTATAATTTGATTAAATTTTCCTCTAATTAGAATAATAAAATTCCTCTAATTGCAAAAATCAACTTTTTCTCTTGTAAAATTTTCCTTCTTTTGGTCGTACGTCACACACACAGAAAAAAACTGTATATCTCTCATCCGCGCAGCAGATACTCAGCAGATGAAGACTTCATCTGTAACATTATTGAGTATTTGGGTATTGAGTACTCAGTGCCGGAATGCTAATGAGTACTCCATATTCATATATATTTACTGAGTACTTTCAGAGTTGTATATTTCAGAAAAACTCATAGTAAGGTTTTACACACAGTTCAAGTCTTACCCAAGTTTACTTTTCAAGTTTTATAATGAGGCAAAGCGAAAAATTCATACTAAAAGTAGTATTGGTATTACATTTTTCGCATAATTTTGATTAAAGTATATACTTTAATCTCAATTATTTTTTTTATATATATGCTTATATTTTATTATTGAATCTTTCTGAAAAGAAAATAACAATAAGTAATCAAATCTTAATGTAACTTAACATTATATAGAGGTTGCCAGTGCAACTCTATTTAAAATTTATTCGAATTAAGAGAAAATTAGTTAGTTGGCAGGTCCAAGGTATCCATCCCTCTAATCGTTGGTGACCTTCAAATTGCAAAAGCTGCCTTGCGAGATGGTTTGAGTAATCTTGCAGCTTGGAAATATATTTTGTACAAAACCTTCTAATCTCTTCTTGGACAAGGAGATCATTCAAATCTCTGTGAATGTTATTATTTCTTATGTACCAAGGAGCGCAAGTTATTAAACGTAAGAGCTTGGATTATCTTCTCTGTAATTTGGCAATGTTCGAGGTGGAAGCTGTTCCCCAGAACTGATTACCATAGGTCCATATTGATGTAATAATTGTTTTGTACAAAAGAACCTTGTAATGTAATTCCAGAGCAGATTGTGGGCCAATAAGACAGTTCTCACTTAACGTGAGAAATCACGGGGATAGTCACGTTGTTAATCTCAATTGAGGGGCAGTTGTCTCTTCTTAGAGTAAACGTTACGTGAACGCACTTGCTCGGATTTACCTATGTACCACAAGGAATTAAAGGACTAAATGTATATATATATATATATATATATATATATATATATATATATACATATATATATATATATATATATATATATATATATATATGGACAAAAATCAAATACTTTTAATTTTCGAAAATAAAAAAAGTAAAAAAAATTTTTGATCGCACACTAAATTTTTTTGGGGTTCTATTAAGATAGCTTAGGGAATGTAAAATTCGTTCGCGTTAATGATTTTACGCGATGCGCGCAAAAGTTATACGATTACAACAAAAATTTAAAAAAAAATTAAAAACTATTTTATTTTTATTAGTTTTATGTGGATTTTGACACAACTTATATATTTTCAGGTGTTTTATCGTTTCAAGGTATTATGGTAGCTTATATATGCTCTAACACGAAGAAATAATGCAATTATGCAAGTGAAAACAATTTTTGTTGACAATATTTTTTGATTTTTTTAACCGCGATTTCCGCGAAATTTTACAAAATGTAAGTCTTAGTGAAATTCTGCTGCCTTGACATATGGACAAATTTAATTTAAAGGATTTTTTTTTTTTTGAAAGATCTACAAATCGTTATCTATTTTTTTTAAATTCTTTGAGGCGGCCAAAAAATATACGATAAAAATTCAAAAGTGGCGAAAACGAGCTTCAAATTTTGGCACCCATTAAGTAGTATTAGAAGTAACAAAATTAAAATTTAGAGGGAAGTGGATTTATCCCCTAAGTGTGGTGTCTATTTCGTAGAACAACGACTTGGATCCAAATGTTAAAACAAATGCAGAAGAAGACGAAATATGAAGAAAAACTTGAATGCTTCAATCGATTTTTTTACGTTTTTTTAAAGTTGCATGCCAATTACACTTAGAAGCGCAAATTTGCGCAACTAAGATATTGTGTTCAGTATACAGAAGTTTTTGCGAGTTCAAGATCTGTAATTAGATTTTCCGAACTCCTAAGGGTACAAAAATTATTCGATTTTTGCCCATATATATGCGAAAAAAGGGTTTAGATGGGAAAAATATGTAAATACAGTAGTTCCCGCTTATAAGAGCATGGTAAAATGCACAAAATTTTGCGCTAGTAAGTGGGGTTAATTATAGGCAAATCCTCGGATAAAAGCGTAAAATGCTCTTAAAAAACATAATTATTTTATTAGTCATTCAAACAAAAAACTAAAGAAAATATATACAAAAGTTTATTTAAAAATTGTCTACGTTCTTTTCAGTTTTTTAAAAAAGTCAGTTAGAAACTAATTTGAAATATTTTAGTCTTTCTGCTTGCATTAACAATGATCCTACTGCAAAAAAAAACTGTACTAAATTTTAACAAATGTTCTTTATAATTGCGACCTATACTTTTATTACAAGCTGTGCATGGATGTCTACCCAACCAGAAAATATTATAAATCCAACATAAAACAACTATTATATGTCATATGAAATTTTCCATATCTGCCAAAATAGTAGTTTTACGGAAAGTTCATAATATCCAAACGTTCATGTTCTTTGCTTCTAATCTGTGTACAAATTTGTTTAAAATATTTTGTCTTTAAAGTGATAGCGAATTGCATTTATTTTATTTCAATTAAATAACTTATTTGTTTTAAATACATGTTGCATACTTTTTGCAAACTCCAATGTACTCGTAGGTCTGATGCTTGTTTTAGTGTACTTTAATATTTTATGAATGGAACTTTTTAAAAACAAGTAAGAAAATGCTTTACTCGATCAAGACCGACCATACGATACCCTTCACCACTAAGGTCAAAGGTGTTTTTTTTTCTTGTATAAAGATAAATATTTGCTAAATTTTGCCATCATGCAAACATTTTCTCAAAACTTATATATTTAAGCTGTTTCCGTCATTTGGTCTTATATGGGGGCTAGGGTCATATGTGGACGATTATCTTGAAATTTAGCAAATTGATTACAGTTTTTACAAAACTTATGTATGCAAAAACTAAACTCAAAATTTTCCTTATCTTCAGAGTTACGAACGTTTTAGTAATTTTTGTCTCACTTAGTGCGTTTTGACAGAAGAGTTTGTATGGGAGCTATGGTCAAATGTGGACCGATTTCAACGAAATTTGGTACAGTGATTTGGATTTACATAAGCAGTGTTTGTTTTATTGATATTTGTGGCCAAAATATCAATTCCGGGTAGTGGGACCTATGGGAGGTACCATAAATAATGAACCTATTTTGACGAATTTCGATTTGGGGCCAAAACCCCAAATCTGGCAGCCCTGTTCATGCATACGATTATACAAGGCGATTCATTACATGTGGTGGCAAGAATACAACTGATGAATTCGCCTGGAAATCTAACAAACAAAAGTTTGACAAAAAGTAAGCAAACCTACAAAAACAACATGGGGTTCCATTTTGTCATATTTATCGTATTCAGAAGCTTTGTTGTATCATGTCTCGTATAAAAAAATACTACATACAAATTTTAGTTGTGAACACACTGTTGTAAAGTTGTATATTTGTATTGTTGTGTCTTATCAGCTGTCAAGCAATAATAAAAAAGAAGAAGAACAAACATATTTACAGTTGCTGGTGTTTAATTAACATTCAAAAATAAATCTTTAAATTGTAAATATATACGCTAATTGTATTTGTTGTATTTTTACCATAGCTGTACATTTCGATTATTTTTATATACAATTTTGAACAAAATTTAATTAATTTGTTATTTAGTTTACTTACAAGGAATATAATTAAGTTAGAATTATTTAAGATTGTTTAAAATAAAATAACAATTTGCATGTGGTTTTCTGGATTTATTATGTTAAGTTATTATTTAAAATCATTACGTTTCAAATACAAATTTTGAAATGAAATCAATATTTTTTTGTAAAAATTAAAATAATTTTAATTTGTATTCCTTTCAAAGAAATAAAATATTTCTTTATTTCATTTTATTGCTTGTAAATAAAATTAAAATTTCTTCAAAACTCCCAAAATTTTTTTATTTAAGAAAATTTAGCTTGAATAATTTTATTCACAACAAAATTTTTTGAATAATTTTAATTCAAACAAATTTTTTGGATTATTTCAAAATTTTCTGTGAACAGTAAAAATAAAATATTTGGAGAATTTATTTCAAACAAGATTTTTTGACTATTGAAAATTGCTTACAGATTTTTTAAAATAAAATAAAATATTAAAAAATTAGTGAAGACGATGGTTTTTAGTGTGATGATTATAATCATAATAATGTAAGCGATCTAGTGTGGGTAAAGAAGATCGGACATAAATTTTAATTGACAAATATTTTAATGTTAGCGATTTAAGTATAGAAATAATTTTATCCTTCGTCACCATGGGTGGAAAGGGTATATTGGGTTTGTGCTGCATTTCTAACGCAATAAAATATTAGTCTTACATCCATCTTTAAGTACACCAATCAACTCAGAATCACATTCTAGGTGAATTTAACGATGTTCGTCCAGCCTGCTGACTGAATATCCAAGTAAATTTATTATAGTTATGGTGACCATATTTTCCAACGACCAACAAAATACATTTTTTTCGATATTAAGTTAAGATATACATTATATAATTTTGTGGTCTTAGGTATGAGCCTTAATTTTGATTCAATTTAAATTGAGGTTCGTCGCTGATCACAGTTTTTTGATAAAACAAGTAAAAACAACAAGTGCCGACCATATGATACCTTACACTAAGGTGAAATAAGTTCCAAGTAAACAAAATTGTATGAACTTTTTATATATTTTTTATTGCGCAATTGGTCAACAGGTCGATCACCGATTGCAATGAAATTTGGTGCAATGATTTTTATTTGTATAGTAAATATTTCTTCGAAATTAAATACAAAATACACAAATTTGTGGTCAAAATTTCTATTCCGGGAATTCAGGCCAATGTGAGTTCTCCGAAATAATAGATCGATTTCAGCCAATTTCATAAAGTTTTTTTGCGACCTATATTTTGATTGCGAATCCCAATACTTTTTGACAAAATCGTTATGTATTCCTTAATGTGAAATTAAAAAAAAAAAACTACTTAATTTTGATACCCTTTACTACTTAGGTTGAATATGTATCAAAAGCTTTACAGATTTTTCTTAAAGCTTAAATACATACATATCATCACCCACCCAGATGGAGTGTTAAATCGACTCGAGATGGTGAAAAATATAAAAATTAGCACAGATATGTATCTTCGAATTTATTAAAATTTGTAACGTTATTGGTCCATATCATATAACCATGGAAGTGACTATAGAATTATTTTACTAATAGGATTATCTTTCTCGCTTATACATAAGTTTGTAATGCATAGAAATATGTGTACATTGTAATCACGATATATTGACTAAAGTTAGCATGGATCTTTGTTTTGGAACTAGGATTATCTATCGGATATAAGATATATCGGCCAATTGAACACAACACCATGGTTTAACGAAATCAAGTTTTATACTAATGTATACATAAGAAAAAAGTATCTTAGGATATAGAACGTCGTTTTTTAACACGGAAAATCAATTTTCGCTTGTATGAATTTTAGTTTAGTTTTTGTTATTATTATTTTTTGTTTTATTTTTCAAATCTCAAAACAAATAAATTTATTTACTTTAAATGTTTGAAGATTCGAAAAATTCTATAATATTGTATGAAATAAATTTTATTCTTCATTTTTTGGTTTGAATAAAATTAATCAAGACAAAAAGTTTGAAATAAATAAAAAATTTTAATATTTTAGAAATTTTGTTTGAAATAAAATTGTTGGAAAAATATAAAACTTTTCAATATTTGAATAAAAAAATTTCGAATATTATTATTGCTAGTATTATTCAAATATATTAAATTATGATAGGTATTTTTGTTTAGAATGAAGAATATTGGATTCAAAAATTTTTAAATAATTTTCTGAAAAATTTATTTATATGAAGAATAATAATTTATACTTTAATTCAGAGACCGAATATTAATACTTTTAAAACAATATTTTCATATTTTAATCCATACAAAAACAATCATTGAAGTTTAAAAAATAATAAAAATCCCTAAAGATTTTTAATTGTTCGAAAAATTTTGTATCGTTTTTCAATCAGATGAAAATAAAAAATAAAAAAATCGTTTGGGATATTTATCAGTTCAAAATAATTTTCATCTTTTTTCATCCGATGAAAAAAAATTTTGATAGAAAATATTCAAATTTTATTTCTGTATTTGTCCTGGCTTCATTCATCATAATGTTCTTGCATAGATTAGGCAACTCTAAAATCCTTGCGGCAGCTGCCGTAGCAGAGGGATTTCTCGCATGATTACCCCTTGGAGTAATCATTCTGTAATGTTGTTTCTTTCCATGCTTAAAACATCGTGATTTGCTAAGTCGATGGGTGATGGATCCAAATACATAAGCCACGTTTGTACAGCGAGGCGCTCAATCCAAGACTGACGCCCGCTTGTAGCCCAACTAACATGTTGAGCATTTTCGTACTTTACCAAGTACAATTATCTTAGACCCTCACACCATATACGTTGGAATGGCTCTAAGATAACTCCCTTTTATATTAGCCCTGACCTAGAATCCCAGACGGGTTGTTTACCGCATCTAAAACTAGGTTGCTTAGGTTTCCAGGATGTACTACGAGAAGGTTAGAGTGGGAATTGGATACAGTTCATACCTGGTAGCTAGAGAAGCCAGGCAATTGCTGCATCCTCCACTGGGAGTCAAGGATGACAAAAGATGAAGAAGATTTGTCCTGGTATAAAAAGCCTTTAGGAAGTTTAAATAACAATAAATTAAATTATTGTTGCAAAAATATGTTGAAATGGTTTTGCGAGTCAAAGAAACCACCAATAGTTCCATTCGGACTAATAGGTTTGTCCTAAAACATTGCAATTAATTGGAAACATATTCATACATTCATTGTTGAAAATTTTAAAATTTCAAAAATATTTTATTTTTTCAAAGTCAAAACAGAAGTTCAAAAATAAAACAATCAATAAAATATTTTTCTGTTCGGATATTTATCGTTAAAGATATTTAAAATTTTCATCATGAGGGATATTTATATTTCAAATATAAATCCCTCATTTTTATTCATCGATCGAAATGAAAAAAAATTTTCATCGGCAATGATATTTATACTTGATTGATTTAAAAAATAAAACAATATTCGGTCTCTGCTTTAATTTAATTTCTTTAGAAGGAATAAATCAAGCAAATAATTTAATTTAAAATTCATGAAATAGAATAACAATTATTCATATTAAGTAACAAATAATTAAAATAATTCAAAAAGTAGTTTTATTTTTTATTTTAATCACACTATACAGCCAGCGTTACCGCTAACAAATTTAAAAAAGTCGCAAAAAAAGTCGCCTTTTTAAAAAAAAGTCGCACATTCTTTTTTATAACATTTTTGCTTAAACAATGAACAAAAAACCATAAAACAATTCGTACTTGAAAAGATATCATATATAGACAGAAGTCAAACAGTTTTAATTCCTAAGAAACCGACTTTAAACTCGAATAATTTTTGTACTCTTAGGTGTACGGAAAATCTAATTACAGATTTGAACTCCTAAGACTTCAGGTATATTGAACACAAAATTTTAGTAGCGCAAGTTTGCACTTCTTAGAGTAACTGGCATGCAAATTTCAAAATTAAAAAAAAAAAACCGAACGAAGCATTTACATACGACAGGTGTAAATGACGAAACGAAAACTTAAATTTCTTAAAATTTAACACCTAAAACCAAAAAATTTTATGAAGATTTGGAAAATCGTGCAAAAAAGTATATATTGTTTTTAATGGTTTTAGATAACAAACTGAGACCAAATCACATAAAAAGTATGAAAACGATGTCATTTATAACCGATTTGCATTAAAAGTTTGTCAAAAATACCTTTAAAGCTGAAAACGTGAAGGTTTTATTTAAAAATATTTCACTGAAGCACATCCCGAATTGAGCACAAAATTGGTCAGGAATGGTGTTAAAAACTTTCTGCATCTTCGAAGAGCATGAGGGTTGTTGGGAAACTTCATCATCTTCTGACTCTGAACTTGATTGTATATTAACTGGTGTTCCACCTGCTTAGTTTCATTAACACTCTTTCTTTTTACTCGAACTATAAATGTAAAATATTAATGAAATAATGACAAACGAACAAAACCAATATTTTTGTACGTAACTATGCGGGAGTTGTCGAAAAGCTATCGGCTCTGACGCCAAAATTTATTTGTTTTAGTTTTTTATTGTACAAAAAGACTTCTCAAAGTGAGGGTATTTATACTTAAGTTAAAATCAGTTAAGGGAATTTTAGTTGAGATATTGAATATGGGCTAAAAATAAAAATTTTAAATAATTTTGTAAAAAGGTATCAAAAGTCGCACACATTTCAAAAAAGTAGCAAAAAAGGGCCATGGAAGAAATGTCGCAGGTTGCGTCGCAGGCCACCTGAAAAAGTCGCAAATTGCGACTTTAGTCGCATAATGGTAACGCTGTATACAGCTATGATTTTTACCACCACCTGTAATGAATTCGCCTTGAGCAAATTACAAAAACAACATGGGGTTTCATTTTGCCATGTTGTATTCTTGTCACCATAGTGTAACACGGCATTTACACATGCAAGTGCAAGCTCAATACATTTATATTTTTTTACTAACACAATCACACTTTTGCAAGTTGTAGGCTCACTTGCAAGCGATTTTGATTGCGAGTGATTTTTTTACTTGCATGTCAGAAGAATACGTATACACAACTGTAACAAGTCACCTACGTGTGTAAACGTACTGTAATTATGAAGGTGATATCGAGGCGAATTCATTACAGGTGGTGGCAAGAATACAACATGACAAAATGAAACCCCATGTTGTTTTTGTAGGTTTGCTTACATTTTGTCAAATTTTTGTTCGTTAAATTTCCAGGCGAATTCATCAGCTGGGCTCTTGATACCACTTTCATTCTTACACTATGGGTGGTGGCAAGAATACAACATGACAAAATGAAACCCCATGTTGTTTTTGTAGGTTTGCTTACATTTTGTCAAATTTTTGTTCGTTAAATTTCCAGGCGAATTCATCAGCTGGGCTCTTGATATCACTTTCATTATTACACTATGAGTGATATCAAGAGCCCAGCTGATGAATTCGCCTGGAAATTTAACATACAAATATTTGACAAAATGTAAGCAAACCTACAAAAACAACATGGGGTTTCATTTTGTCATGTTGTATTCTTACCACCACCTGTAATGAATTCGCCTTGCTTGTCACCACCTGTAATGAATTCGCCTTGGAATAAATAACAAAATAGGGGAAGTCCGATAACATATCGTATAAATAGTTGGGCTTTAAATCAAGGCGAATTCATTACAGGTGGTAGCAAGATTACAACAAATACAGCATGACAAAATCAAACCCCATGTTGTTTTTGTAGGTTTGCTTACATTTTGTCAAATTTTTGTTCGTTAAATTTCCAGGCGAATTCAGCTGGGCTCTTGATATCACTTTCATTATTACACTATGCTTGACTATGCTTTAAATAAATTTATTATTTGTTATCATCATTAGTACCAAGGCATATATATTGAAGGTAATTTCACTTGCTTTTATTAAATTTTAATAAGGGTTTTTGAAGTTTGTTTTTCTACGTCATATCACATATAACGTTACCACATTATAAAAAAGTTTTTTTTTTTGGGAATTTTTTAATAAAATGTGTAATGTGTACAATATTAATTATACACGAACAAAAGCTACTAAAAGAAATATTATAGAGACTAGCATGTAGCGTAAAATTGAATAATAAACACATTTTTTCAAAAAAAAATGGAATAGGCCTATGATGTCGTCCTCTGGATATCTTTGATATAACAGCAAATTATTATTGCAACTAACAAAATTGTTACATTTACCTTGTAAATATTTTTATTTAAGAATTTTTATTAAAAATTTTAATTATTTCAATTTTTGATGTGACGTTAAAGAGACAATTACATATTATTCTAATGAATTAAATCTTATGACCAATATTGTAAGTGAATAAGCATAATATATAATTAGTTTATAATAATATTATAATAAAAATTATATTATTTGATCACTTTTTCTTGACAAAGTTCCATAATTGGTGTTAATGTTATATTCTTTTGTAGCCAATTCGGCACGTTCTTCCATAGCCAAAAGTACCGATGTTGTATGTGTTTGAAAACCGGTAATGGTCTTGGGTTTACTAGCTTGTCCCACAACAACAATAGCCATACCAACGCGCACCGGCACTTGTAATTGATTATGATTTTCATCGAATGTAGCACACGGGCCTGCATGTCAGACACCAAGCAGTACAGCAGATAATGAGAGGTACCCAAAATGAGGGTTTTAACATCTACTAAAGTGTACCCGTGCCCAAATGTGTTATACTCTGAGCAATACAACCCTTTAAAAAGTTGCTGGGATCTTTAGAATGATATTGAGCCAATAGGCGCAACTTAGTTGCCAAGCATATCGTTTATTGGTGTCAGCTCCAACGAGACCCATTGCGAAAATGGCATTGTGAGCTACCAAAATATTTAGATAGGCAATACTGCAGAGCGTCTTATGCAGGGCTCGCAAAAGCGCAATAGATTGCCAAACGAACGCCAATATCTTCTCCCATGGCAATTTGAGCAATAGACAAGACAGCTATAGATTGAGTCGCTAACAGATCTTTTTCCTTCTCCTTTTCTTTTTCAACCTTGTCCAAAAGTGTTAAAATTAAACTTAATTAAGTTTATATATATTTGTTTACATGTAAAGTTTTACATTACCTTCTCCTTGTTATTTTTATCATTATCGCTTTCATTGCTCAAGGTTTCAGAGCAAATGTGCAACAATCTTCAAAACATTGCCAGTTCCGACATAGGCACATATATCTACCATGGTGGTAGCCATTGATTTGTAATGTTCATCCAAAACCTCCAAGGTAATATAACAACTTATGTGGCCTTTTGACGGCCGAAACACAGCAGACCCAATCCCAAGAATGGGAAACGTGTCCTTCAAGTTTGTTTTAGTTAGGAGCATAATAGTTTGCAATAAAATTTCGAAACTTCCATATTGCAAGAACCAACACCAATAACACCCAATGATAATGCACTTTTACACATAATTTCTACGCTGTTTTCAATATTTATAAAATTATATTTTTTGTATAAAATTATATTTCTATTTTGAAAATTTTAAAATTAATTTATGAAACTTCAAATGGTCCCTGCGACTACAGTATCGGCTATGTGTTTTTTTCTCAATACCTAAAACATGAACATCAGTAAATTAAAACTGTATTTAATGTGTATAGTAATTATATAGTATTCTACTTTATTTCTCTAGGAACTAGTAAAATATAGTTAAACTGTTAGATATGAAGATACACATGCGATAAAATGTATTTAAATTTTTACACATAACTCATATTGTCGGCGCACCGACAGAAAAAAAGGGAAAACTTAACATAATATGGTAGCTTTATTTCTATTGAAATGTCAGAACCCTTAAAATTGTCAGAATGTGAAATTAAATACGCGCGTGAAGAAATCACACTTTTTTATCACACTTTTTTAATGTTATTGTGAATGGTTGCAAAAAGGGAAAAATGAAAAAAAAGTACTATTTTACCAATTTTTGCAACCGAAAATCGTATAGGGGATCACAAAAAACTGTGTACTTACTTTTTTAAGAATATGATACTGAAAATGAAGAACATTTATTTAATATATAAATAGATGAAACCCGTCAGAAAAATAATTTTTTGTAATAAAATTTCGTCTTAACATAATTATACAGTTGTTACTGTTTTTAAATTAGCTTTAAGTGGGTATAGAATACAAAAGTTAATGTATATAGTTTGCTGATCCCTTGATTCAGAATAGCTAGCGGTGCGAAAAATTTAATGATGCAATTATGTGGACAATTATTGTCTAAATCCGACTAGCCGGTTGTCACTTTCGAGAAATTAGCCGATTTCAGGGTATCCAATATTATATATTATACTATATAAAAAGTATGATGATCCGTAAAATCTGAACCGATCCCGGTGCGAAAAATTTGATAATAGTTTTATATGGACATTAACTGTCTAAACCCGACTAGGTAGTTGTCACTTTCGAGAAATTAGCCGATTTCAGGGTATCCCCTATTATATATTATACTATATAAAAAGTATGATGATCCGTAAAATCTGAACCGATCCCGGTGCGAAAAATTTGATAATGGTTTTATATGGACATTTACTGTCTAAATCCGACTAGCCGGTTGTCACTTTCGAGAAATTAGCCGATTTCAGGGTATCCCCTATTATATATTATACTATATAAAAAGTATGATGATCCGTAAAATCTGAACCGATCCCGGTGCGAAAAATTTGATAATGGTTTTATATGGACATTTACTGTCTAAATCCGACTAGCCGATTGTCACTTTCGAAAAATTAGAAAAAATTAGTAGAATTTAATTTCTATTTACAAAAACATATTCTTCTGAAGGATAAATCGGTTCGGCCGGGAGAGTTTATAAAAATTGACAGAAAAGACAATATGAGTACTTTAAAAGAACTAAGATTGCTTACTGGCATGTTTGATATTGAAAATAAAAATATATCAGATCCTTCAAAAACCGAAAAACATGAAACAAATACTCTTATTCAAATATCTAAGGAACATGACTATGAATTAATAGAATATTTGGAACCGGAAGAAAAGTGGGGAAAGAAGAATCCAAAAAGACAAAAAGCAATTAAGCCTAAAATGCTTTTAAACGCAAAAAAACCAAAAAAAAATATATCGAATCTTGAACCTATTCAAGACATTATAAAACAGGATTCAAATGATATGTCTCGCATTAAAAACGAACATACATATTGTGATCCAAAATTTTATGTTGAAAAGAAAAATATTAAATACTATCTTTTTAGGTATGATAGTTTGTTTAAAATAGTTTATACAAATGTAATGCAAATAGATATAAGTTTTTTTAACTTATTGGATTATGAGGATTGGAAATCTTTAAGAAAAGGCTATCAGTTAACAAACTTTGTTGTAGATTGCGCTATTCTAAGCATTATAAAAGAGAACTTCAAACACGTGCTAAGTTTGCCATGTCAAATCAATGAAATTTCTTTTGAAAAAGTAAATAAATTAAAAATACATAATCCTAACTTTATTATTATACCCATTTTGAGTGGTAATCATTTTAATGTATGTATTTTAAACATGTCATCCATGGAATTTATTTTCATTGATTCTCTCTATGATGATCGTGGAAAATATTATTATGATAAGTTTATTTCAAGTTCTCAAAATAAGTCATGGAAATATAACTCAATTTTAGAGAGAAGCAAACAAACCGATGGCGTTAGCTGTGGAGTTTTTGTTATAATGTACGTATTATATTATCTAGGTGGAAAATCATTATTAAGTATGCCATCATCTGACAATTTCAGAGAGTTAATTAAGTCAATATTAATTCGGAATTCCGATGATCATTCCCAATATTGTTGTCATTGTGGAAATATCAAAAGAAAAAAAAAGAAAATGTGAATCATGTGATTATAGAGTTTGCACTGAGTGCATAAAAAATATATACAAAAAATTGTTTTCAATTTGCAAAATATGTACCGAAAACATTTTATGCTAAAATAATTTAAAACTTGTATTAAATTTCTTTATATGTGTATATTTTATACAAAATATTGTATTGCAATCTAACATAAAATGAAAAGAAACAAAATTTGAAAAAATTATATTAAAAATATATTTAATATTAAAAGCAATATTTCATAGTGCTGAGAAATTTGTTGATATCAAAAATATATACCAATATCGAAAAAGGAGAAAGCAATGTAAAAAAATATAATATATAAAAACATATACACATGTATATGTATACATAAAAATATCAAAAACAAAAGAATTATTTCAATAATTCTAAAAATATACTTATATTTCGTTGGATTGGTGCTAAAAGGGTTAATGTCAAAGAATATAGTTTTGAGAAAATTTGATATAAAGTTTGTTTTCTATATTCATAGTACCGTTGCCGAGAAAAAGTGATATAAATCTGTTCTGAGTAAAATTAGAAATTAGCTACTAAAACCAAAATGAGAATGACTAACTCAAAACAGCAAAACATTGACATTGGCTCTTATAGCACCAAGCCACAGATTTAAAAAAATGAAATCAATGATATCAACATATAAATATATTGTAATATATATGTCATTATTCCGAAAATGTATTAAGAAATTGGAATTAAGATATCAAAAATTAAAAGATATCAAACGAAGAGTATATTCATATATACCAAAACGATATCAAAAGAAAAATATAAGATATCAAAAGAAAAGTATATTCGTATATACTAAAAAGATATCAAAAGAAAAATGTAAGATATTAAAAGAAGAGCATAGTCATATATACCAAAAAGATATCAAAAGAAAAGTATATTCATATATGCCAAAAAGATATCAAAAGAAAAATATAAGATATACAAAAATTAAGAAAAACTGATATTAAAAATTTATGTAAACGAAAAAAGATCATAAAAAATACATTGCTATCTACCAACTTCTCACGGTATCGATATCAAAATTTAAATTTTTTTAATTTAAAATAATATTTAATATTCATACGTATATGACTACTAATTTATAAAATTTAAATATATCATAAAAAATATGTAGGCCTACAGGGGAAGCCATATTGGCAACGCGCCGTTTGTAGTACCTCAATGGTGGTGTGGAAAACTACAAATTAGTCAATACATTTTTGTTTATTTTTAATTTTATTTAATTTAATTATTTATAGAAACGTCCGATGAATTTTGAAGTATAATTTTTTCTAAAGGTCGACTTGGGTGACGATAATAACAAATCCCCTTGTAGTGCTTCATGCAGTGGCGTCGCTTTCTAGAGCATGGAAGATTTAAAAAGTTTGACAGACTGATAATGTAGATGAAAATGAAGTGCTGGTGCCAATCGTACAAATCCTGTTGATGACGGTGTCTTATATACTGCACATTTTGATCAGACGAGATGAGGGTCTTCCAATCACGACAAAAAAGATGAAATAATTAAGTCGATAAGAACTAATCCGGTGGTTATGGTAAAACGACACAGGTAAGTTTGTGGTTTTGCAATTTTATTAAAATGTATCTATTTACTCAAAATTTAAAATCATTTTGCTCTGATCAAATCTGTCCAAGATTTGTAATTTACCATTCAATTTTTTGTCCTATAATACACATGTATATTCTCAGGTCCCTTAATACATTTTCGTCGACGCCTATTCGCGCAGAGAATATTGTAAAACTAATTGCACATAACCACGTCGTATTGCTGCTATATCCATAGCTTGACGGGCTTTTCAAGAATAGAAATGGCTCAGGCTCCTTAGTTGGTTATCAGGTACGAAATAATGCTGTTTTAAATCAAATAGAAATATTTTAATTAATTTCCATAACAGGTTGGTTACATGACAATACCGGTGAAGATACTCGACTAACATACTGCACCCCGGAGTATTATTGCAAAAGTGAATACGTGAAAAATCCTTAAATGGCTTTCCTCACATTATATTGGATGATGTCTATAGTAATCAGACGCTTTATGTCCAAAAATTCAAAGCCGCTACAATTAATTCATTGCGTTAGAGGTGTATATACATATATGATTTATTAAAAACTGTTCTCTGAAAAGTTTTACAATTACATTAGAATAAAACAAGTAAGAGTGCTATATTCGGCTATGCCGAAACTTAAATACCCTTCACCAATGGTGTTCCAAAAGTAATGGAAAGAGTTTTTGATCAATTACAAGTATGTATGTTTCTAAAGACTGATTTTGGATGAGTCCTACAGAAACAATACTATATCGTCACCTAAAATGAAAAAGGGCGTAACTAACACAAAAATTTAAATTTATTTTTTGATTGACTAAGACACAGCAACTCAAAGTACATCGATTTTATTCACTAAAAACCAAAGGTTTAAAATGTTGCCTAAAAATTTGTATTGTAGTTAAGCCTTTCTGGTTTCAGAAAATATTCAACTTGTAATTAAGCCCCTTTTGCTTTTTCCTAATTACTTAAAAATTACTCGTTTTTGTCATTTAAGTTCTCAGGAACGCTGTTGCACTGTTGACCAAATCTCAAAACTTGGAAATAATATTTCATTAAATTCAAAAGTTGATGTTTATTTTGCTTATCATATAAAAAATTATTATTAGAAACTAACCCCCCAATTCATAAACAAATTTTAAAATTATCAAATTCTTATAATTTGAAATTTGTATGGAAAATTTGAATTATAAGCTTGCTATAGCTTAATTTCTTGATTATGAATTAGGGGGTAAGATTTTTGAAAGGCTATAAGTTAACTTTCCGACTCTAAAGCTTTTCTGTTCTAACTATATGAAATTTTATTTAAGTATTTATACCCTTCACCACCATAGGTGAAAAGGGTATTATAAGTTTGTGCTGATGTATGTAACACAAAGAAATATTTGTCTACCTACCTTTTAATTATACCAATAGACTTAGAATCACTTTTTGAATCGATTTAGCGATGTCCGTCTGGACGGCTGGCAATTCTAAAGATAATTTAATGAATGTGCACTGATAATTTTTTTGATAGTGGGACCATGGCTATTGAAATTCGTCAAAATCGCTCCATTATTTATGGTACCTCCCATTGGTCCCACTTTCCGGAATTGATAATTTGGCCACAAAAATCAATATTTTTTCAGGAAATTTTTCAAAAATTTACTATTTTATATAGGAAATTTTTCAAAAATTTACTATTTTTTAAAGGAAATTTTTCAAAAATTTACTATTTTTTATAGGAAATTTTTCAAAAATTTACTATTTTTTATAGGAAATTTTTCAAAAATTTACTATTTTTTATAGGAAATTTTTCAAAAATTTACTATTTTTATAAGAAATTTTTCAAAAATTTACTATTTTTAAAGGAAATTTTTCAAAAATTTACTATTTTTATAGGAAATTTTTCAAAAATTTACTATTTTTAAAGGAAATTTTTCAAAAATTTACTATTTTTATAGGAAATTTTTCAAAAATTTACTATTTTTATAGGAAATTTTTCAAAAATTTAATATTTTTATAGGAAATTTTTCAAAAATTTACTATTTTTATAGGAAATTTTTCAAAAATTTACTATTTTTAAAGAAAATTATTCAAAAATTTACTATTTTTTAGGAAATTTTTTAAAAATTTATTATTTTTATAGGAAATTTTTCAAAAATTTACTATTATAGGAAAATTTTCAAAAATTTACTATTTTTATAGGAAATTTTTCAAAAATTTACTATTTTTATAGGAAATTTTTCAAAAATTTACTATTTTTATAGGAAATTTTTCAAAAATTTACTATTTTTATAGGAAATTTTTCAAAAATTTACTATTTTTTAAAGAAATTTCTAAAAAATTTACTATTTTTATAGGAAATTTTTCAAAAATTTACTATTTTTATAGGAAATTTTTCAAAAATTTACTATTTTTATAGGAAATTTTTCAAAAATTTACTATTTTTTAAAGAAATTTCTAAAAAATTTACTATTTTTATAGGAAATTTTTCAAAAATTTACCATTTTTATAGGAAATTTTTCAAAAATTTACTATTTTTATAGGAAATTTTTCAAAAATTTACTATTTTTAAAGAAAATTATTCAAAAATTTACTATTTTTTAGGAAATTTTTTAAAAATTTACTATTTTTATAGGAAATTTTTCAAAAATTTACTATTTTTATAGGAAAATTTTCAAAAATTTACTATTTTTATAGGAAATTTTTCAAAAATTTACTATTTTTATAGGAAATTTTTCAAAAATTTACTATTTTTATAGGAAATTTTTCAAAAATTTACTATTTTTATAGGAAATTTTTCAAAAATTTACTATTTTTTAAAGAAATTTCTAAAAAATTTACTATTTTTATAGGAAATTTTTCAAAAATTTACCATTTTTATAGGAAATTTTTCAAAAATTTACTATTTTTATAGGAAATTTTTCAAAAATTTACTATTTTTATAGGAAATTTTTCAAAAATTTACTATTTTTATAGGAAATTTTTCAAAAATTTACTATTTTTATAGGAAATTTTTCAAAAATTTACTATTTTTATAGGAAATTTTTCAAAAATTTACTATTTTTATAGGAAATTTTTCAAAAATTTACTATTTTTTTAAAAATTTCCTATTTTTCAAAAATTTCCTATTTTTATAGGAAATTTTTCAAAAATTTATGATTTCGATTCTTGAAAAATGGGAATGGGATTCAAGTCGGGTGATTTGGCTCCATGACCAATGTCGATATGTGTTTCGGATCGTTATCGTGATTAAACACCCATCGACGTGTCATATTCCATTCGGTACGTGGCAACATATGGGTCTAAAGTGTAGCTCTGTACTTGAAACGGTCCATTATTCCACCGATTTGATGGAATGGACAAACTCCTTCAGTCGAAACACAAGTCCAGGCCATTACGCTGCCGCCTCAGTGTTTTATGACACTTTATAGTTGCGGGGTTCAAGGCGTTTACCAAATAAAATTACGACTTGTCACTAAATAAAACGGTTTTCCAAAAATTAATTTTGCATATAAAAGTATTTAATTTTGTTAAATTCAATATGAAAAACAGATTTTTTTCGGAATTGTCAGGAAACTATTTTTATAGGAAATTATTCAAAAATTTACTATTTTTATAGGAAATTTTTCAAAAATTTACTATTTTTATAGGAAATTTTTCAAAAATTTACTATTTTTATAGGAAATTTTTCAAAAATTTACTATTTTTATAGGAAATTTTTCAAAAATTTACTATTTTTATAGGAAATTTTTCAAAAATTTACTATTTTTATAGGAAATTTTTCAAAAATTTACTATTTTTATAGGAAATTTTTCAAAAATTTACTATTTTTATAGGAAATTTTTCAAAAATTTACTATTTTTATAGGAAATTTTTCAAAAATTTACTATTTTTATAGGAAATTTTTCAAAAATTTACTATTTTTATAGGAAATTTTTCAAAAATTTACTATTTTTATAGGAAATTTTTCAAAAATTTACTATTTTTATAGGAAATTTTTCAAAAATTTACTATTTTTATAGGAAATTTTTCAAAAATTTACTATTTTTATAGGAAATTTTTCAAAAATTTACTATTCTTATAGGAAATTTTTTAAAAATTTCCTATTTTTATAGGAAATTTTTCAAAAATTTCCTATTTTTATAGGAAATTTTTCAAAAATTTACTATTTTTATAGGAAATTTTTCAAAAATTTACTATTTTTATAGGAAATTTTTCAAAAATTTACTATTTTTATAGGAAATTTTTCAAAAATTTACTATTTTTATAGGAAATTTTTCAAAAATTTACTATTTTTTATAGAGAATTTTTCAAACATTTACTATTTTTATAGGAAATTTTTCAAAAATTTGCTATTTTTATAGGAAATTTTTAAAAAGTTTACTATTTTTATAGGAAATTTTTAAAAAATTTACCATTTTGATAAGAAATTTTTCAAAAATTTACTATTTTTATAGGAAATTTTTCAAAAATGTACTATTTTTAAAGGAAATTTTTCAAAAATTTACTATTTCTTATAGGAAATTTTTCAAAAATTTATTATTTTTATAGGAAATTTTTCACACATTTAAAACTATATTTTATTTATATATTTCATATTTTTTGTGTAAATCAATAATTCAAAAAAAATTTACAAATTCTTAGAATTTGATAAAAACAAATTGTTATATAAATTGTTTGTCGTACTGTTTAAAATTTTTCCACACTCTGATTTCAGTTCTTGAAAACCCCACATTTATTTTTGAAACTTTTTCCGGCTACCACTCCTTTGAGTATCCCAAAAAGGTTTTCAATGGGATTCAAGTCGGGTGATTTGGCTCCTTGACCAACGTCGATGTGTGTTTCGGTTCGTTATGGTGTTCAAATAACCATCGAATTGGCATATTCCATTCGGTATGTGGCAACATTTGAGTCTAAGTTATAGCTATATGCTTTAAACGGTCCATTATTCCATTGATTTGATGGAATGGACAAACTCCTTCAGTCGAAACACAAGTCCAGACCATTACGCGCTACCTCCTCATTGTTTTACACACTTTAGAGTTGCGGGGTGCAAGGCTTCACTAAATAACACGGTTTTCCAAAAATTAATTTTGCATATAAAAGTATTTAATTTTGTTAAACTCAATATGAAAAACAGATTTTTTCGGAATTGTCAGTTTATGGAAAAAATATATGACAACATTGCTTCTTCATAAGGCGAAAGATTTATTCGACAGCTGAAGAGAAACCAGCAGCAATGCTGACTCATCGGTAATCAGCTGTTGTTATTGTTATGAAAGGAATCTTAGCCGCGAGAAAACAATCAACGCCGATCTACTATCGACGGATGCATTAGCCGTCTAAAGCTGATTTCTTACAATACCGATTTATAAATATCTATTTATACAGCCATTTACCATTTACAAGCAATTATGCTCATACATCCATATTTTAAAATTTTACAGGAGAGACAAAAAACAGTCAAACTTGTTTTGTGTGAACATTTTTAAATTCTGTGAATGTAATTTATTTTGTGTTTTAATTTGTGTTGTATGTGCACAAAAGTAAAATGAAAAAAGTTAGTATTTGCGGAGATACAAGATTTTTTGGATTTAGAGATTTTTCTATTGCTTAGTTTGTATTTTTTCATGAACTTAGGTAGGTATTTTTTTTAACATGACATATAGTATATTTCAGAGTGTGCAAACAAACGAAACCAAACATTTGAATTTGTTTTATTTCTGTCTTTGCAGAGTATAAAACAGAAACAAAATACAAATAATGATAATAAAGTTGACAAAATGATTTGTTTTTTTATTTGTACACGAACAAAACACGAATGCTATTTAAACTTACTCTGCTAGAAAGAAAAACAAAGAGAGCAAAACCGAAAAACTCAGAACAAAACCGTTTCGCAAACATTTGCTGAGTGATTTGATCTTTTTTTATTTAATAGCGTATAGCAGTAGAAATCAGAAAGAGAAACAAATTTTTGTTTCTAGAAAAATTTACATATTGAAATGAGGTAAACTGTAAATTTTGTTGCTATAAATTGGGTTTTGATTTTGTTTCTTGTATTTTTCTTATTGTCTTTTCTTAAACAAAGCAAACTTCGTTAACATCCAACTGAATGTTTTTGATACTCATTTTCACGAGTTTCTTTAATGATCGTGATATTTACCTTAGGATAATATAAAACGAATCATTCGCAAACATTTCTGAGGATGTTTTGTACTTAAATGTACGATTGGTAGATGGAAGATGAGCACAAAGAATATTGTTTGTTTTTTTGCTCTTTGATTTTCAAATGAATTTGTTTTGTTTAGTTCATGAAACAAAACGATTGAAGTAAAGCTGAATCTGTCTTTACATTCTACGAATGTTTGCAAAGGGTTTCGTTTGTTTGCACAATCTGGTATATTTCATATTTATTTGTTTAATCTTTTGCCTTTTTAACATAATTTTATAATGTTAGAGAAAAACCTGTGTGATGCTGCTGTTAATACATCTGAAGCAATTTTCAACATTTATAGCCTGTTCCACGATTTCGAAAGAAAATCTACACAAAATAAAGTGAATCACTCGGACTGAAATTTTTTTTGGTTCCACTATTTCGAAGTCTTTCGTTCGTTTCTATTTGGAAGCAAAATAGCAAGTGATTAATTTTGACATTTGCTTTCGCATGACTGGAAAAGGTTTTGCAGTTTTGACAAACTGATTTTCCATATTTTCCCCAAAACACTCCACACAAATCAAATTTGAAATAAATTAAAATGATATTCGTTTAAATATCAGCAATGCAAAAGCCTATTTGTTATTTAAATTTTTGAAAATGGCACAGCAGAATATACGAGCGTCCCTTATAGGACCCTCTGCGCACTAATGATTTTAAATCTCAATTTTTTAAAAGGATAGACTTAGTATCTTTTCATGTTAAGTCAGCGTTATATATAAATATAAAAGCTTATTATTTATAAAATAATAGCATATCTTCTGTTAAAAGATAAACTATTTTACGGCGTTAATAATTTATGTGACGGCGGCACGACGTTTTCAAACCTACCACATACATTGGAGCACAGATCAGCTGTTGAAAAAATAAACAAAAGCAAGAAACATGTGTTCGTACATACATTTCATTTTTTGTTTCATGCAGAGGGCTGCCAGATATTTTTTTGTCACCATTCCCAAATTTTGAAATTTTTTAGCCCCAAAAATCTCCAATTCATAAAAAAGGGTATTTACTTAAATTTTTTTGATTCAAATTAATGAAGAGATCGATTTTATTAACATAAAACAAGTAAGAAAGTGCTAAAGTCAGTCAAGCTCGACCATACGATACCCTTCACCACTATGGTCAAAGGTGTTCTTTTTATGTATAAAGACAAGTATTTGCTAAACTTTACCATCATACAAACATTTTCTCAAAACTTATATATTTAAGCTGTTTCCGTTATTTAGACTTGTATGAGAGCTAGGATCAAACGTGGACCGATGATCTCGGAATTTGGCAAAATACAGTGGTTACAAAATATATGCAAAAAATAAATTTAAAATTCCCATTATCTTCAGATTTACGAGCGTTTTAGTGATTTTTGTCTCATTTAGTTTTAACAGAAGAGTTTGTATGGAAGCTAATGTGAACCGATTTTAACGAAATTTGGTACAGTGATTGTAGTTTACATAAGCAGTATTTGTTTTAAATTTCATGAAAATATTTTCATGAAAAATATTGATATTTGTGGCCAATATTACAATTCCGGAAAGTGGGACCTATGGGAGGTACCATAAATAATGGACCGATTTTGACGATTTCAATAGCCATGGTCCCACTATCAAAAAAATGATCTGTGATAAATTTCATCAAATTATCTTTAGAATTGCGACCTGTACTTTGTTTACATGGGGGTTCAGCCAGCCGTCCAGACGGACAAACGGACTGACATCGCTAAATCGACTCAGAAAGTGATATAAGGCCTATTGGTATACTAAAAGGTGGGTATAAGACAAATAAGTGTACAAATTTTGTTCCTTTTTTGGATGTTCTTAACAAAACAGACATTTTTGATTACCAAAATATGTCTAAAATGATATAAACAGCCTAATTTTTGGACGAAGGATCTCAAGAACCTTAGGACAACAGTAAGAAGACTGTTTAATAAGGCCAAACTTACTCGCAGGAATGAGGATTAGTCTAATTATAGAGTGAATTCAACAAGTATAAGAGTGATCTCAAAAAAGCTAAGAGGTCAACATGGTTAACCTATTGTGAGACCATTGATTCTGTAAATGAGCTGTCAAGATTTAGAAAATTGCTAGAAGTTTAGTAAGGCTGTACGAGTCGGGTATACTTAGATATAGGCCTGCGGGACACTCCAGTATTCTGAGCTTAACAGGCTATTTGGGCTCGGAGTCAGGTTTACCACGATCTGACAATTTAGTCAAGGAGTTACTATTGAGCACAGCACCAGAAATTGTAATCTCTGATAGATCCGACTGGAAGGGGCAAACAGCACATTTTGAAGGCATTTCGATCTTCACGGATGGTTCTAAAATGGATTGCGGTACTGGATCTGGTGTTTTACTGATGAATCAAAACGTTAGAAAATCCTTCAGACTCGCGGATGAGTGCAGTGTCTTCCAGGCAGAGATTTTTGCCATTTGGAAGCTACAGAGCTCATACAGGGTCTTATAGCTAAAAATAGTGAAGTGACAATATACGTCGATAGCCAGGCTGCGCTCAAGGTGCTGCGGGGACATAGTACTACCTCCAAACTAGTTAAAAAATGTATGATAGCTCTTTTTGATTTGGCTCACCCATCTGTCACTTTTATCTTGGCATCAGCAAGGAAACCACAAGGACATGAAGAAACATCTAGAGCTCTATGACCTAAAGCGGACATTAATGGAACCAAAATTCTGAATAGGCCAAGCTTAAGAAGATGTATATGGTTCCTAACGGGACACTGTGTCTTAAATTCGAGGTTAAATAGATTGGATGGTGGCATTCCGGACCTCTGCAGATCAGGATTCGTCCGATTCTATCTTCTTTTTTCTCCTCTTTTAGTAAAGGATCACAATGGACCCCGAGTGAAGGTGTTGCTTAATACCTCCTTTATAACCTAACTTAACCTAAGCCCTTTGGGTTCAGAAAATATTCAGCTTGTAGTTAAGCCTTTTTGTTTTTTTTTTTTTTTTAATTACTCAAAAACTAAACGTTTTTTATGATTTTAGTTTTAAGATTTTCTTTAGTAAAATATGAAGGTTAAAATTCATAAGTTAAAATTTCTAAAAATAAATCCCCAACAAATTTAAGTGAATCCCCAACAAAATCCCCAAATCAATTTTTTCGCCTTTTTGAAGATTGAATATCCCCAACGTTGGGGCCAAAATCCCAAATCTGGCAGCCCTGTTCATGCATACAATGGTGACCGAATATTTTATTTTGAATAAATAACAAAATAGGGGAAGTCCGATAACATATCGTATAAATAGTTGGGCTTTAAAAAATTTTATTATTTGTTATCATCACTAGCAAGTCATATATATTATAATCTACCTTGATCACTAGTACGGCATTCAAGATGAACAGAGAAAAGGAAACGAGCTCCAAAAACTCAAATAAAATTTGGTATAAAATAACACGTCAAACTGTGGACGAATATGAACAGAAGGGTGTATATTTTACGAAGCCAACAATTGTCGCCATATACGATTATAATTATGGAAAAATAACTGATGCAAAAAGTATCAATTACTTTAAAAATCCAACTTCTAAAATGTATCCAATTGATTTAAATCGTGGTTTCGAAACTTATAAAGATCGTGATCCATCATTTTTTAAAAATAAAATTGGATTAGTATTGAAATATGCTATGTCTTTAGCTGCTATTAGTAACGATGAAAATGGAAACTGTGACAAAACTAAAGTTTTTACACGAGCCGGTGCTCTGTATGCGATAATGGAATCTTTTTATAATAAACCCTTTACACCATTGAAGTTATATGTTTCGCGTTACAGAGGAAGTTTATATATAATTAAAAAAAGTAATGAAATGAATGAGGAAAATGATGATTCTAATAGTGAATTAAAGCCAGTTAATACGCATGCTGCTCAACTGATGAAAAATGTTTATTCGGATTCACCAAATAATGATCCAGACATCGATAATCCTACTGATGAAAACATTCAAAAAGTTGGAATATTTCGAAGCAACTTCGGCAAATATGAAGTTATTTATTCTACAAATATTCACGCTATTATTTCTGAAGAAAAATTTACAGAGTTTGATGACAAAGAAGCTTTGAATGAATGCCGTTTTGTTTATACCAAGCAAATGTGGAAAACCCTAAAACATAAAGATAACAAATATCTAAGATTCTGGCTTCAATGTTATTTAGCTAATGTTAGAGACCTTTATATTGGCTATAAAACTAATGATGGAATTATAGATGAACCTATTGAACATTATATAACAAGTGATATTCCTAAGAATCGCTTTTGGAAGCCATCAGTATGTACCGGAATTTTATATGAATTTCTGCAGAATGTTGAAAAATTAATGTCCCGAGTTAACTGTTTGGAAACGGTCTATGTTATTCAATATAATCGAGACGACAGAAGTTATAGTTTTGAAATTTTTAAAGGTAAAACCGATAAATCTTTTATAACTAATGAGTATATGGATTTTTGCGAGTCGCAAAACTGCGGATAAATTAAAAATATTGTAGTTATATATAGTATAAAAATATGTATTTAATTCATCAATAATTTAAAAATAATAAAATTATTTAATTAAAATTCCAACTTGTTTATATTATGACAGGGAAGGCAAACATGGTCCAATTCATGACATAAGTAGATATATCTTGGTACAATTCATGAAGTAAATATTAAATTTTACAAATTCTATATTTTTCAAATTTTATATTTGCAAACAAAGTTGAATTCAGCTGTTTGCACATGATTTCGACAAATGAAAATCATGCCGAAAAAATAAAAATCACGTGATTTTCAGAACAGCTGCAAATCACCTTCGTGGTTTTGAAATTATTCTTGATTTGAAATCACAGTGATTTCAGAACAGGCCTGAATATAATTTATATACCCTTTACCACCAAAGGTGGAAACTGTATTATAATGTCAGTCCGTCCGTCTGGCTGGCTGGCTGGCTGAACCACCTTGATAATCAGGTATCACATACCAGAATTTAATGAAATTTGGCACAGATCATTTTTTTGATAATGGGACCATCAAAATCGGTCCATTATTTATGGTACCTTCCATAGGTCCCACGTCCCGTAATTGATATATTGGCCACAAATATCAATATTTTTAAAAATTGAAATTTAAAAAAACAAATAGGTACTGCTTATGTAAACTAAAATCACCGCACCAAATTTCGTTGAAATCAGTCCACATTTTATCATAGCTCCCATACAAACTCTTCTGTCAAAACGCGCTAAATTAGACAAAAATCTGTAAAACGCTCGTAAATCTGAAGATAAAGAGAATTTTTTTTATTATTTTTTGCATACATAATTTTTGTAAATACTGTAATCAATTTGCCAAATTTCGAGATAATCGATCCACATTTGATCCTAGCTCTCATATAAGTCCAAATGACGGAAACAGCTTAAATATGTATGTGCTACAAAAATGTATTATGACAAAATTTAGTAAATATTTGTCTTTATACACGAAAAAAGCATCTTTGACCTTAGTGGTGAAGCGTATTCCGGGCTTGACCAACTATAGCACTTTCTTACTTGTTTTTTATATAAATTAGCAAAGACACAGAATTCCTTTTTGGTCTGCTTATATAATAAGCCACCTGGAAAAATTTTAGTTATTACAAAAGATTTTTTTCATGAAACGTCAGTACTTGGTAGGAAATCCATTCTGTGAATGGGTGATTTTGAGCAAAAAAGGAAAATAAAAAATGAACCTGTAAAGTTTTCAAAATGCATGTTATTTATAAATGTTTTCAACGTCTGTGGTCGGTCTAAAAAAAATAAAGAGGTAAAATTGATGATTTTGAACAAAAAATATTAAATGAAAAATTTGGTTACAACTAGGGCTTTAGGGTGTAGAATGGGTGATTTAGAGCAGAAAAAGTAAAACAAACAAATTGTCGGCGTGGCCTAGTTTACGAGTTATGAACCTGTAAAGTTTTTAAAATGTAAGTTATATTTAAATTTTTTTAACGTATGTGGTCGGTCTAAAAAAATAGGAGGTAGAATTGATAATTTTGAAAAATTTGGTTACAATCCCTATTTTCCGAGTTATGGACCCCCAAATTTTATACAAAAAAGTTGATATCTCTGAAAAAATCGCGCGATTTTTTGAAAACAAATTTTGTTTTGTTTTAAATGTGGAAGCTAGTGAAGGAAATAAACGCCGTTTAATGTGGAAGGCATAAATGAAATTAAGCGCCGTAGGCGAAAAATTATTTTCAAAAACTCGCGCGATTTTTTGAAAATAATTTTTCATTTTTTGGAAAATAATTCTTCCATCACATACATAAGTGTGCAGATAAGGCATGTAATTTTTACCATATTTCACATGAAATAATAATAACAAGGAAGTTTCATTCTCTCTCTTCAAAATTATTTTGAAGTATATTGGGTTTTTGAAGTTTGATATTTGAAAACAATTAAAAGAAAAATGTTGCCACATTACGAAAAGGGGTACGTAATACATTGGGATTAGTTATCAAAAATGTGTAATTTTGAAGTTAATCATATAATAAAGACTTCAATATCAAAGAAATATAGTTGGAACATATTGTATGATTATTTATTGAAGCTTTTTCGTAAATATTCGTAAGTTTTTTATGCATAAATGTACATAAATTTTGTCATCATAAAATATTAGAAAAGTGGGATTGTCGGCAAAAATATGGTAGCACAAACTTTTACTATCCTAACAAACGTCAGAAAGTTATCATGGCGACAAAAAGAGAGAATGGAACAACCTTCAGAATTATTAAGTCATGATTTTTCCCATGAAATAATAATAACAAGGAAGTTTCATTCTCTCTCTTCAAAATTATTTTGAAGTATATTGGGTTTTTAAAGTTTGATATTTGAAAACAATTAAAAGAAAAATGTTGCCACATTAAGAAAAGGTGTACGTAATACATTGGGATTAGTTATCAAAAATGTGTAATTTTGATGTTAAGCATATAATAAAGACTTCAATATCAAAGAAATATAGTTGGAACAAATTGTATGATTATTTATTGAAGCTTTTTCGTAAATATTCGTAAGTTTTTTATGCATAAATTTACATAAATTTTGTCATCATAAAATATTAGAAAAGTGGGATTGTATGCAAAAATATGGTAGCACAAACTTTTACTATCCTAACAAACGTCAGAAAGTTATCATGGCGACAAAAAGAGAGAATGGAACAACTTTCAGAATTATTAAGTCATGATTTTTCCCATGAAATAATAATACAAGGAAGTTTCATTCTCTCTCTTGAAAATTATTTTGAAGTATATTAGGTTTTTGAAGTTTGATATTTGAAAACAATTGAAAGAAAAACGTTGCCACATTAGGAAAAGTGATACATTGGGATTAATTATCAAAAATGTGTAATTTTGAAGTAAAGCAGATAATGAAGACATTCAATATAAAAGGAATTCTGTTGAAACAAATTATCTGATTATTGAACATTTTTAATAAATATTTATAAGTTTTTTATGCATAAAGACATTCATATATGTATACATAAATAAATTTTGTCATTATACAAGCATTTTCTAAAAACTTATATGTATATTTAATTTGTTTGTAATTTGTTGTCCAAAAGCAACACCGTAATCATTAATCAGTCATCATTGCCGCGACAGTCGGTTCTACGTACCGGAATGACCCGATAGTTGCTTCAAGTAAAGCTTGTAATCAAAATGCATAGACATTTGTTTTGGCAATCAGACCATTGCCAAAACGTTTTATTTTCGGTTTTGATTTTTTGCTACAACATATTTTTTTTTTAAATCTTATCAAAAATATTGCTTATTATCACAAAAATCGCGGACACTTTGCGCTTCAACAACTAAACTTTTTGAAATCCTTTTAAATGGGTTGCCTACTCAATAAATCGCGATGTTTAAGTGCCACATGACTTAAAGATCATAAAGATCTGCAAAACGTCGGTAAATTGAAAAAAATTTAAACATTTCCTGTCTGCAAAACTTCCTAAATGTAAAAAAGTGGTCAAAAAAGTTAATTAACAAAATCGTCATCATCTTTACACTTACGATTGTTTTAGACAAATCCTCGCTTATAAAATTAAAAATAATTTCCCGATACTATGAAAAAAAAACAATATTTTTTTATTTGAAATTTGAAATTTTATAATTTTTTTGAAATTGAAATTTATTATTTGAAATTTCAAAAATTATACTAACAACAATATTAGAAAAGTGGGAAATACGGTAGCACAAACTTTTACTATCCTTACAAACGTCAGAAAGTTATCATGGCGGCAAAAAGAGAGAATGGAACAACCTTCAGTATTATTAAATCATGATATTTCAGAAAAATTACTATATTTGTTACGCGCGCTTTGTAAATGCACAAAAACAAAAATTGAAGATCAATGGCATGTACGAGGTATTTTCGGCTAGCTCTGCCGTCAGTGGCGCGGTTCTCGACCCAATTGTTTTGACGCGTAATCATAGAAAAAATCATGCCATTGTAAATTGCCACAAAAAAAAATTTAAATATAGAGCTTCTAATGAAAAAATTGCAAATTTTAAAAAGGAACTGAATGTATCTTTGTTATACCAACTTTAACGGGACTCCATAGTCACGTCACGGGGTCATCACTGTTTACTCATACCTACCAATTCGTTACCTTCGTTTTGTAAGGAAAATGAATTTATTTCATTATGAAATTCATTATTTTATTCTATAAAAATAATCATAATAATATTAGTAATAATTATTAATAAAAATAATAATAAAATATTAATAATAATAAAATAATAATAATAGTTATAAAATTATTGAAAAAAAAAAAAAAAAAAAGAAAATTGTTACAGCTACCTTACTTAAATACCGATGTTGTTGCAGAAATTGTAGGGGGGTGTTGTAAATATTTGATGTTGTTGCTGTGGATGAGGTGGTTGATGATGAGGTTGTGAAGGATGCTGTTGCTGATTATGTTGCTGTGGACGATTATGTTGCTATGGATGCGGTTCTTGCTGTGCATGATGATGTGGCTGATGCTGTAGATGATGTTGTAGATGATGTTGTAGATGATGTTGTAGATGATGCTGGGGTTGTTGTTGTTACAGTGGAGAAAGCTTTGTGTTGGTGGGTTTGGTGTAGGTTGTTGTTGGAGCTGTTGAGGCTTGTTTAGCTTTCATGTCCTTATATCATGATTTGTAATAAGAAAGATTCTAATATAAAAGCGTATGATGCCAGTGGCCAATTTCAACATTCTTGAATTATTCAGACATGCAGAATTGCACAAAATCTGGGTCGGACAACACCAAGGGATTGGGATTTATTCCTTTTCTTCTTTTCTTTAATTTTATACAATTTAATTTGCAAAGTTTTTTTTTTATTTTCTTTCTTTTTCAATTTTAATTTATGTATATAGTTTTTTTTTTCTTAATTCGAATTTTTTTTTTTTTTTGTTCTTAGTTTTGTCACATAATTTTGTTTTTTTTTTTTTTTACATAAAACACCGAACACACTGACAGCGACTTAATGATTTGACAACGGACAACTAATCTTATTGATTGACAACGGACAACTGATCTTATTGATTGACAACGGACAACTGATCTTATTGATTGACAACGGACAACTGATGATCACTACTGAATTACCACTCCTACTTACATGACTCGATTTTTTCTTTTTCTTAATAAAAAACCACGCCATTCTTGCTTTTTCTTTGTTCTTCTTTTTTTTCGTTCTACTCTTTTCTGCCTAAATCCCGTTACAAAATCCCGTTACAAAATCATGGTATATTGCAATCTGCCAATCAGAATTTGGCATCTGTCAAACAGGTTTTTTTGCAATGTTGCATGAATTCATCTCTACAGAGTTGCAATTTTCTGTAGATCATCATTTACATGCACTGAGAGAAATGAACAGGATTAGGTAATTTACGTGTAAACAATTTCGTGTAAATGAAATTGTCAACAAGTAAATTAAATTCATAAAAAAAATTGGCAATAAAATAAAAAAAATTACAAAGTCTAAATCCCTAACATATTGCAATAAAATTATAGAAAATCAAAGAATAGTGTTACCATCTTACTTTTTAAGACACAAAATTACTATATTATACAAAATATTTTTGATCTAAATTTCTTGGGATTAATTTTTTATGGCATCAAAAAGTAATTTTTATTACCTTTCCAATGACACCAAGATCATTTAAATCAGTCAAGAAATGCCTACAAAAAATGCATTTTATGTTGAAACTTTTGAGGTCTATATTTCGGAAAGCAGATCACACCGACCAAAAATTTCTTTATTCTCCGATAAAAAGCTATATTAGTCCTAGGAATTTAGGCTCAATATCTGCAGCTTGAATAAACTGCGTTTAAGTCGAACAACTTAACGAGGTTTTTAAAAAAATCTTCTACGGTAAATAGACAAAACTGTGGTGCGAAGAAAATCCACAAATAATTGACCTAAATTTACAGTTTGGTGTAGTTTTTGATCTGGTGGAATCATCTGTCCGTACTTCTTTCAAAATGAAGCTGGAGAGTAGTATAGATCGATGATAACTAGCTTTTTATGGTCACAATTGGCTACAAGACGAGAAAAAAATAATAATTTACAAATATTTCATTAGTGTTTTTGATGTAATATTACAAATTCCGAAATATTCGACCAAAAACTTATGTATATCGCAATGTTTTATGCTTTCGATTTCGTTATGGTATTATATTCTGAAAAATAAATATTTTATAAATAAATGTATTTTTTTGTAAGGGACACTTCGAGTTGAAAATTCTTACCAGGAAAATGATATTGCTGATACAATTACGATATCGTTTGAATTATTGGGTACTCATTTCAATTTTTAATTTAAGATATACGTTATTTTTTGAGATTCTTCTTATAGGCCTTTTAGAAAATTAAAAGTTAACAGCACTAGTAAATGTTCATAAGCAAAATACAGAGTTGTAATTTTTAGTACTTTTGTTGCCATGATGTCTTTTGCAATAAACATTGTTGCTGTGAATTCCTTCAATAACAACATGTTGTGAGTGTACTTATATAGTGTTTTCTTTGCAAAAGTGCAAAATTATACCAAAAAACGGCAAAGTGATATAGAAATAAAAGAAAATATTAATTAATAAAAATATCTATTGCATATTCTTTACAAATTTTACTAAATTATTTAATTAAAAGAAAACCCATGAAATAAATCTATTGCATATCGAGTATTCAAAAACTGTTTTGTATTAAGTACTCATTACGTAAATACTCAAGACTTTTACAACTTTAGAAATCATTCAATTCAATTTCAAAAGGAGGAGATCTGCCGAGTGGTGGAATTTTTGTTTTCATTGGGAAAGTAACATGTTTTAGCGTAAATTTTAAATAATAAAATAAATAAACATACAAAGTTCAAAGTCCAGCACATGATTTAATAATCGCAAACAACAAGTCATTGTCGGCAATAAGGTATATCATCATAAGTTGTTTATTTCATCACTTTGATCCGAGACATTAATGCGCTGACACATTGATGACGTCAAAATTCAATTTCATTGTTATTCAATATTTTTCTTTGAAGTGTTAAACAAATTAAGTGTGTGTACAAACAAAAAATTTTATGAGAAATCTGTGTTAGCTTTTGGATATTGGCTGTAATTTTATAGCCGCAAATTAATCATTGATTAAGGTGACATTAATCCCAATGTAAGTATTTACATATGTAAATTACCATGATAATGATAATGATAAGATAAATAACTAGAACACACGATTTACCTCAAAGTCTGAATGTTTGAAGAGTCATTGTGCTGATAATATAGTGATTTGTTTAATTATTTCCACATGGATTAATATGAATGTGTTTTATTTACTGATATGCTTGTTCACAATTCATTAACGTAATCGTAAATTACTTTATTTAAGCCTTTTATTTCAATAATCCGTTAATAGATATGAAATAATTTGTTGCGTTTGTTATGCACTATTTGCGTTTAAAAAAATCGAATTGATTAACACGTTCACGCCGGCACTGCAATTCATGTTTCGCGCCCATAGGCGGTTGCTCTGAATGCTTTTTGTTCCATCGGACGGGGCCGAACTAAATGTTTCAACGAACGATTATCGCACGGGAAAATGGTCTCCATGGGTCTGCATTTTTCTTTCGATGCTATTGTGGTTATGTTATTTGGTGATGCACACTGATTGGTAGTACAATCATATGCGAGCCACCGGTGGCACGCGCCGCCCGATGAGACAATTCTGTGCGAGCCACCGGTGGTACGCGCCGCCCGATCAGGCAGACATGTGCGAGCCACCGGTGGTACACGCCGGCGTGAACGTGTTAAACAGGGAGCACGTCTACATCAAGTACATATCACTATTCTTCCCCTGATAGGGCCTTGAACGGCATCCGTTTTGTTTTAGGAGTTATACACTGTCATTTATATGGACCGAGAATTATATGTATTGGTATATTATACAGTATTTTAAAAATTTGCCGACTTTTCGGTAGTCCTTACATTCAAAATTTTTTTGTTGGAGAATATCATAGCTGTATAGTGTGATTAAAATAAAACTACTTTTTGAATTATTTTAATTATTTGTTACTTAATATGAATAATTGTTATTCTATTTCATGAATTTTAAATTAAATTATTTGCTTGATTTATTCCTTCTAAAGAAATTAAATTAGAGTATAAATTATTATTCTTCATATAAATAAATTTTTCAGAAAATTATTTAAAAATTTTTGAATCCAATATTCTTCATTCTAAACAAAAATACCTATCATAATTTAATATATTTGAATAATACTAGCAATAATAATATTCGAAATGTTTTTATTCAAATATTGAAAAGTTTTATATTTTTCCAACAATTTTATTTCAAACAAAATTTCTAAAATATTAAAATTTTTTATTTATTTCAAACTTTTTGTCTTGATTAATTTTATTCAAACCAAAAAATGAAGAATAAAATTTATTTCATACAATATTATAGAATTTTTCGAATCTTCAAACATTTAAAGTAAATAAATTTATTTGTTTTGAGATTTGAAAAATAAAACAAAAAATAATAATAACAAAAACTAAACTAAAATTCATACAAGCGAAAATTGATTTTCCGTGTTAAAAAACGACGTTCTATATCCTAAGATACTTTTTTCTTATGTATACATTAGTATAAAACTTGATTTCGTTAAACCATGGTGTTGTGTTCAATTGGCCGATATATCTTATATCCGATAGATAATCCTAGTTCCAAAACAAAGATCCATGCTAACTTTAGTCAATATATCGTGATTACAATGTACACATATTTCTATGCATTACAAACTTATGTATAAGCGAGAAAGATAATCCTATTAGTAAAATAATTCTATAGTCACTTCCATGGTTATATGATATGGACCAATAACGTTACAAATTTTAATAAATTCGAAGATACATATCTGTGCTAATTTTTATATTTTTCACCATCTCGAGTCGATTTAACACTCCATCTGGGTGGGTGATGATATGTATGTATTTAAGCTTTAAGAAAAATCTGTAAAGCTTTTGATACATATTCAACCTAAGTAGTAAAGGGTATCAAAATTAAGTAGTTTTTTTTTTTAATTTCACATTAAGGAATACATAACGATTTTGTCAAAAAGTATTAGGTCGCAAAAAAACTTTATGAAATTGGCTGAAATCGATCTATTATTTGGGAGAACTCACATTGGCCTGAATTCCCGGAATAGAAATTTTGACCACAAATTTGTGTATTTTGTATTTAATTTCGACGAAATATTTATTATACAAATAAAAATCATTGCACCAAATTTCATTGCAATCGGTGATCGACCTGTTGACCAATTGCGCAATAAAAAATATATTAAAAGTTCATACAATTTTGTTTACTTGGAACTTATTTCACCTTAGTGTAAGGTATCATATGGTCGGCACTTGTTGTTTTTACTTGTTTTATCAAAAAACTGAGATCAGCGACGAACCTCAATTTAAATTGAATCAAAATTAAGGCTCATACCTAAGACCACAAAATTATATAATGTATATCTTAACTTAATATCGAAAAAAATGTATTTTGTTGGTCGTTGGAAAATATGGTCACCATAACTATAATAAATTTACTTGGATATTCAGTCAGCAGGCTGGACGAACATCGTTAAATTCACCTAGAATGTGATTCTGAGTTGATTGGTGTACTTAAAGATGGATGTAAGACTAATATTTTATTGCATTAGAAATGCAGCACAAACCCAATATACCCTTTCCACCCATGGTGACGAAGGATAAAATTATTTCTATACTTAAATCGCTAACATTAAAATATTTGTAAATTAAAATTTATGTCCGATCTTCTTTACCCACACTAGATCGTTTACATTATTATGATTATAATCATCACACTAAAAACCATCGTCTTCACTATTTTTTTAATATTTTTTTTTATTTTAAAAAATCTGTAAACAATTTTCAATAGTCAAAAAATCTTGTTTGAAATAAATTCTCCAAATATTTTATTTTTACTGTTCACAGAAAATTTTGAAATAATCCAAAAAATTTGTTTAAATTAAAATTATTCAAAAAATTTTGTTGTGAATAAAATTATTCAAGCTAAATTTTCTTAAATAAAAAAATTTTGGGAGTTTTGAAGAAATTTTAATTTTATTTACAAGCAATAAAATGAAATAAAGAAATATTTTATTTCTTTGAAAGGAATACAAATTAAAATTATTTCAATTTTTACAAAAAAACATTGATTTCATTTCAAAATTTGTATTTGAAACGTAATTATTTTAAATAATAACTTAACATAATAAATCCAGAAAACCACATGCAAATTGTTATTTTATTTTAAACAATCTTAAATAATTCTAACTTAATTATATTCCTTGTAAGTAAACTAAATAACAAGTTAATTAAATTTTGTTCAAAATTTTATATAAAAATAATCGAAATGTACAGCTATGGAGAATATGAAAAACATACGCTTAAAATCGGTTATGTGCTGAGACACTTTTCCTGTGTTCTTTAATTTTTTTACAAGTGCCAAATAACTTTCCAAAAGCCGGCGTTCTGAACATTTCGTTAGATATGCCTGTCGTCTTACAAAACATAAATTATAGTTTGAGTACCGCTTTAGTGCTTCTTTTTATAGTTGCATAATGCCAAATCGGGTCAGAATTATTGTGGTTTTATAAATAGAAACATACATACAAAAACTAATAACTAAAACAAGTAAGAAAGTCGGTCAAGCTAAATTTGGCCATCAAAACAAACATTTTGTCAAAACTTATATATTTAAGCTGTTTCCGTCATTTGGACTAATGTGAGGATCGATTTTCTCGAAATTTGGCAAGTTGACTACAGTTGTTACAAAAATTATGCTTGCAAATGATGATTCCGGACGGGCTTATATGGGAGCTCGAACTAAATTTGAACCGATTTCGATCATTTTCAATACACAATACATCGCGCTTTCATTTGAAAGACAGAAGGACAGAAACCCCCTTTCTTTTTGGTATTTATGTGTTTTCGTAAGTTTTTTATATGGGAGCTATGGTCAAATGGTGACCGATTGTGACAAACTGGCTGGCTTTGACACAAAACTTCCTTGTGCGAAGTTTAGTGGCCATAGATTTTAAAGTTTATCATTTATTGGCATTTAAGAGTATTTTATTTGAAATTTAGGCTGTTTCCATAAGTGTTTTGTATGGAAGCTATGGCTGAATGTGAACCGATTTTGAAGAAATTGTATATGTTGCCTAATGCTTATGTAAAACTTCCGTACACCAAATTTGATCATCATAGCTGTTATAATTTATCATTTATTAGCATAAGTGATTACCCTCATGCGAGGTTATATGGGAGCTATGATCAAATAAGAACCGATTTTGCACAACCAAAGTTTTCCCAGAAATAAAGAATATCTTTACCAAGTTTCAGTGACCTAGAGTTTTTCGTTTAGGCGTTATCGTACTTTTAATATTTTTGAGCCAATATTAAGGAAATTACAAACGGAATGACAATTTCAATATATTTGATGGTGGGTAATAAAACTTTTTTACTTTTTTGTAATAGTCGCCTAATGGGTTAATGTTGAGGTAGGTTCTTCATTCAAAATGAGTGCTAACATTTTTGCTGTATCTAAAATTTTACGGCTTTCAATTTTTTTCTTCTCCTGTAAAGTAACAAAAATCGAGTTAGGCCTTTTTTTTATAAATTTAATTCCATATTCTCATCTGTTCTAGAGGTAGTGGAGGCTAAACTCAGAGGATAACCAACCGTAAATAAACTATTCACCCCGAAAAAGATCAAAAGTGTTCCGTTTTGTGGAATTAAAAGATTGTGGTTCTACAATCTTCTATGTCTAGACTTTGAGTATTTAAAAATAATTCATAACTTTAGGCAGAGCTTCGAAAGGCTTAATTAAATATTAGCTTAATTCCTAGGAATTCAAAAATGATTTAACAATACCTTAAGTTTAATTCCCATAAAACAATTTAAAAAAATGTGTTGATTTTTAATTCTTAGTGAATTGATTCACATGGGAATTTAAAATTAACTTGAATGAATAAAATGTTTCTTCATTCCTCTACTCCAATTTGAATTAACATTTTTTATTCTTAATTAAAACTAGTCCAAATTGAATTAAAATATTTTTTGGTAATTCATTTTGTGCAAATCATTAGGGGGGATATAAACTAAAGTTACTTGATTTTAAATCAAAAACTTAAATTCTGACTTTTTCGAGGGAAAAGTTTTTCAAACCAAAAAACGAAAATTGAAGTTTTAATTTATAGGGTATTATTGGATCAAGTGCGATATACATTGTTTGTAAAAACCCTAGATATAAAATAGAACAAAATTTATCATAACCTATTAAAATATTCTTATGTTTTATCAGAAAGCATACACATTTAATAAAAGTATGCATGTATTCTTTAATGTTCGTTCAAAAAAAACGGAACTACCCTAATGTGGCTATTTCACCGCAAACTTGTGTATATTTTGCATTTATTTGTTAAACTATAACTTTTAAAAGATATTTAGATATGCAGGAATATAGTAATATTAATGGTCTTTCGTTTATAATGACCTAATCTTTACCAGAAATTCAATCAGTGAAGGAATCTGCTTAATTAAAAAAATTTATAAAAATAATTTGTTCTTTGTGACATTAGTTTTTGTAAATACATACATGTAAAATGTGCTAATATGTAAGAGTATATTATCTCTGATTTTGTTGTGTTGCTGCGAAATAATGGATTTTATATGTTTTCGAATCTGGATGAGATTATAGATTATGTGTACAAAAAATCTTTAGTTTTATGTGTATCTATATTTTATTTTAAATAGTTTTTCTGATCTTATGACCATTAACAAAGAATTTTTTTAAAAAGTTTTACTGTAGTGTATTGCACTAAGAATCCCAATTTATTACAATTATTTATTATTGTAATAAATAGTTTTTTGATAAAACCAAAAAATGTTGGTGGGGAAACCTTTCCTTGACGCGTTTCGATGGTTGGTTTAGACCATCTCATCAGGAGGATTATCCCTAATTCTAGACAGAGCGAAAACCTCACATTATGTATAATTTGAGGGACTGAATAAATACGAATTATTATTATTGTGTCCAACAAATATCAACATAAAGCGAAGATTATCATCCGAACAGAAACACACAACATTTTTCAGTTTTATCATTTCTTTATTTTTTTAAATTTCGCCTAAGTCAACTTAATAAATTTTTGAATTTTTCTACAAAAATGTTATTTGTATATGCCCTACAGGTCTAAAAAACATCAGTTCCTTAGCAGGAAGATATATTACATAGCTGAGATACATACACAATTATGATGGAATTAGAATAAAATTACAAAATTCAGTATAATTAGAAAATGTATATATACATATGTATGTACATATGTCGATAATGAATAAATCACATTTTAATCATATGACTTTTTATACATGTTTTTTAGACAAACCAAGTCCACGGTTTTGTTAAAATCGAGATGGAAATCATCTCAGCTTAAAAACCCGTTTTTAACCCAATAACTTAAGAAAGAGTCATTTCTTTATCCTCTAAAATTGGGACTTTTTTTCATGGGTATTAAATGATATTTAATCCCTAATGCAATCCTGAAACTTATTTTATGGTTAAGGACTTGTTTCGTTGAGATTTATTTTATTCCGCTCTTTTATAGGTATTATATATTTTTGAACTGTAGGGTTCGTTTGAATACATTTAGTTTTGTATGCCTTTACAAAATGATTTGTTTATAAAATTTTTAATTATTTTTGTATAAGATTAAGAATTGAAATAATTTAAATTAAATCTAACTGATTTTAAATTCCCTAAGAATTAATTCTTAAAAGTTAAGGCTTATGACTTGATTCAGGTGAATGTATTATGGGAATGATATAAACACTAAAATAAATTTGATTTTAAAATATGGAATTAGGAATTGAGCCTTTCGAACCTTTCGACTTTAGGTAGTCGTGGATTATTTATGTGTCAATATTTTTGCAGTTAAAGACAAATCTTGAGAATATAATTTTCTATTGTTTAAGCTAAATACATAAATATGTTATTTTAACTTTCGTTTTAATTTTATATGTATAGTATACATACATATCGTCACCTAAAACACAAAATAACCTATCTACAGTTTTCAAAAGTTTACAGGAGAGGGAAAAAACATTATAAAATTTGGAACTATTTGCAATATTTAAACAAAAATTATGTATTTAGATTAAAATAAAACCAGAAATATATATCGGTTGAAAAAATGTTGTTATGTTATGTCACTTAGGTTATTTGGAATTGCAAAAATCTGAAACCAAATAACCTATCTGCAGTACTAATTAGTATGAATAAATCATATTTTTTTGTATATATAAATATTATATAAATTAAATAATAACAGTTATAGTTACTAAAGGTCCTCTAGGTACAAAAACTGTAATAATTTGGTCATTTGTAATATTAGATGTTCAACATTTTACACGATTATACGTTATGATATAGAGAATAATAATCCATAAAAAACTCAATTTTGAAATTTTTGCAGATAGGTTATATGGTCTTTAGGATGACGATATTGCTTTGTGCCTTACCACAAACAAAGTAACGAATAATTCAGTTAATGACTGATTCATTTGATTTTCTGGAGAAAAAAATAAAGTTGTTAAATATCTAAAAAAAAGTTGTTACGATAATCTATTTTTCTCTCATTTCTAGAACTATCATCAATATGACTAGCAGCAATAGAACACTTTTACGCTTAGTTAAGAATCTTAATCAGCAATTAAGAAACAGTTCATTTAACACCTCCACAACACAAGCCGAACACAAAGTCAAACAATTTCAAACGAAACATGTAAAGTTTTAATTGAGAGATATTGTAAATATTTAGATAAATAAAATATCTTTTTTCCAATTGCAGTTTGAAGAAATCCAAATTCCTGTACCTTGGGGTCATATAGCAGGCAAATGGTATGGCCCTAAACATGAACGCCCACTTGTTGGCCTTCATGGCTGGCAAGATAATGCTGGTACCTTTGATACTCTGGCACCGCTATTGCCCAACAACATGTCGTTCCTAGCTTTAGATATGCCCGGGCATGGTCTTTCCTCCTGGCTGCCCGAGGGCATACAATATCATTCTATGGATTATGTTACTTTACTGAGACGTCTTATGGAAGAATTCAAATGGGATAAGATCTCATTAATGGCCCATTCTATGAGCTCGATTAATGCATTTGTCTTCACCGCCCTGCTGCCCGATAAAGTAGACATGTTAATTGGTTTGGATGTCTTAAAACCTTTAACACGCTCCGCCAACAAAATTATCGACAATTACGCCGAACGTATAGAGGGAGTTTTAAAAGTGGAACGCAGAATACGTGATAAAACGGAACCGCCTTGTTACGAATGGGACCAGCTGGTGGAGAGATTACATACGGGCACCAATAAGTCAGTGGATATGGAGACCTGTAAATTCTTGCTGCAACGTAATATAAAACCTTCAGAACATGAGCCTCATAAATACTATTTTTCGCGTGATAATCGACTGAAAACCTCACTATTTTATGCATTTTCACAAGATGTGCCCGTAGAAATGGCTAAACGCATCAAGTGTCCGCATTTGTTTATTAAAGCTTTACAGGGTCCCTACTACGAGCGAAAGGAGTATTACGACGAAGTATTAAGTATTTTAAAACATAATCCCAAATTTGAATACCACCAAATAGATGGTACACATCATGTTCATCTTAACGAACCCGAAAAAGTAGCGAAAATTGTTAATACATTTTTACACAAACACAAGTTATAAGCTCAAGAGACTTTTTAGTGTAGGATTTTAAGCTGTTTTTTGTTTTACTGTTTTTATGTTTTAATTTTTATTAACATTAATAAAAAAATGAAGCTGTTAAAATTATACCTTTAAAGTTTTTTTTTTATATTACAAAGTTTTTATATATAATGCACTATTTGTTTTGTAACAATCTGGTTATTCCTGCATAGCTTCGGATGGCTTATCATCTTCACAAGTTATTAGGCAATCATCATAAGTCCATTTGGGATAAACACGCTTAAAGAGATACATAAAGACTGTGTCGTATGAACGTAGCTGTCCATCGAAGTAGCATTTCATGTGACCATGAGTACCCAAAGATTCCTTAATATGACCCAAACGACCACATTTGGTGCGTAGTTTCACGGGTTTAAAGTAATCCACATCCTCCTTGTTGAAGAACATATAACGTATAGTGGCCGATTTACGATTAATGCGCATGGGATGACCACTCAATACTACACGTTTCAAAATAATACGATCAGGGTTACAGGAAAGCAAACAACCTCTCGCCACCAATGCTAAAGTTGAGTCAGGATTAGTCTTGAAAGCCAAAACCGGTGCCGGTGGAAATTGAATGGGTGCATAAAAGGTGGCGCAAACGGTTGTGTGAGGTCTGAAGTAACGCTCAAACTGTTAAGATATTTTAAATTTAGCCTTTAATTACACTTAGAAGTTCAAAGTAGTTACTTACCTTATGCTTATCACCATTGGTATGCTGACTGAATATAGGATTCACCACAAATCGCCTATAGCCACATTGTATTACCAGCCTTTCTTTTGATTTAATGGGTATTTCTGAATCGGGCATGCGTTTCAATACCACATTCATAACCGACATTTGATGTTCATGCGGCAATATGCCGTAAACTATAACATTATCCGTTTGTTGGGCTGATTTGAAAGCTTGCCATTTGCTAGCGGGAACATTGGCTACGTGTATAGTAATATACCAACCAGGCTGTAAGTGTTATAGGGATTTGATTAATAATTCATTTTCTTTAGTTTAAAGATATGCATGAACTTACCACTGCACCATCGACCTCTTTAGCTTCATTGATGATACGCCGTTTAGTGCGATCGAAATTTTGAAATTGATAAATGCGTGCATAATCACTGGGTAGATTTTCCTTAGCATCCCAAGGAGATGTTCTGCAAGATTAAAAATTAAATACATAATTAAAATTAAATTAAATACATATTAGCAAATGTTTCCATTTTTTTCAGGATTTCAAAGATTTTCGAATCTTTGGTAAGTAATGTCGTTTTGTTTCTAAGTGGGTTACGCTCGCTACAGTTCGACATTGTAAATACTTTAACTAAAATTCGGATTACTACAGGGTATACAAGAATAATGATCCAATGAAATAAAAACTTTGGTTAATGGTCTACAATGAGGCGAGTTACATACTTCGGATCATGTCCGGCTAACTACAATTTATAATAAAATAATGGCCCGATCGCCTAACTACAGGGAAAAACTTGTTGTACGGGGTCTAACGGGATACGGCGTCCATTGTTGTAAACAATAATAATGAAAAAAGGCTTCACAAATAAAATAATATAGAGAGGCTAATTTTTTTGGAAACCACTTAGGATAAGTTTAAAAGCCGATGTCAAGAACAAAACCTTCACTCGTAGACCCTTTCGGTCCCTTGTGATAAAAAAGAAAGCTTAGAAAAGAGAGCACTGTGAAAGCTAGAATTGAATACTTCTATGAGGAAAGGAAACAGTAGTGGAAGAAGTGACAAGCTAGTGTTCGGATTAAAATGTAGTCTTAATCTAAGTCACCTGAGTGCAGTCAGTGTCAGGCCAGTCTGACTCTCCTTCACCACCGAGTCCTCAGATCCTAGAGGGGATCCCGCTTTAAACTGGCCCAGAGTCGAGATCGCATCGATCGCGCTCTTAGAGCCAGAGTTCAGCGAAAAAGCCGCTGAGTCTGAGCGGTGTCGGTTGTGATGGTAGAATTAGGCTGATCTGACCGAGAGGCTGCCGGAATCAGGTCGGTCTGCCTTAACTTCTCCACGAAAGCCAGAGATCTCAAAGGGGATCCCGCTTTGACTTGACCCGGAGTTGAAATCACAGTGATTACACTCTCGGAGTCAGAGTCCAGCGAGATAACCGCTGAGGTCTGGATTTCAGTGGTACATATGGAGTGTAACCGCTCTGTCAGACTTAACTCAACAATAGAAGCCCAAGATCTTAAGGAAGATCCCGATTGATACCTGCCGGAACTAAAGATAATGGTGATCTCATGCTCAGAATCCGACTCGATCGAGACGTCCGCCACTATCTGAGTGGCTCCAGCGGTGCGAAATGAGTCTAGATTATCCAAAAGCCCATCCATTTTCACTAAGTCCGGCAGTATATGTCTCTCCAGTTGAAGAATGCTGTCATTTACGTCGCTAAGGGTCTGTTTGTCCCTTCCTGCTGTGTCCCGTCTAACCCTGAAACTGTCCAAGGTTGTCATGTCCGATTTAAGTTTGTTTTTGTTTCTATTTAAACAATTCATTGACTTATTTCCACGAGCACAAGTCACATTGATGTAGGAATAACTGAATATTGGTGGAGACGTTAAGGTATCCGACCAGTGCGCCTTTGAAACACATTCTGACTTTTACCCCTGCCTGCGGACCGAAAAGCCCATGGCACGGTTCACAATGATACCGAGGCTTGTTGGGTTAGTTTCAAGTAGCAATCCTACTACCTATAACTACTACCTGTTAGGTCTGCAAGGGCTATTTGATTTTTCCCTTACCACCCACGCATGGAAAGGGGTTCCTCGCCAATTATTTATGTGGCTAGTTCCCCACCCATTAATGGGAGGCATTCCCCTATCCGCCTCTCAGGGACAACCCCTCTAGGGATTAGGTTCTCCCGAGGGAACCTATAAGATCGATGAATGTATTTGTGTTTGCCGTCCTGCTGCCCATTGAAGTAGATATATTCGGTTTTATCAAAAAATTTATTCTCAACTTTGGCATTGTTGGTGTCTGTCAGATTACCACGTCAGTTGCATAGGGTTAACATTGTTCTACTAAGACCTAGCAAAATCTTGGTTCTGCCTATATAAAGTTTAAGCCAAAAAGTAATAAAGGACTTACTTGCCCTGGAAGACGACAGTTCTCCTGATGCTTGTTGCTTAATATTGATAATTGTATAGAGAAATTTCCTTGATAGAAGTATAACTACGTCATAAGCTTATGTCTTCCTTTATTCCTAGTCTAGTCTGTGTAAACAACTTGTGAGGTACCTCTTGTCCAGTTTTTACGAATAGTCACCTAAATATCCACCCTATTAGAAAACCCTGTATATCCATATTCTCATGATGTTTAAGAAAGCAGCCAATGTAAATACATTGATTTCCAAACTTTTTTCTATAAAACCGACCAACATGTTGATATTACACTCTCAACAGATCTACCCTTGATAAGTCGCTAGAGTGTTTTCAGAAGAAAAAAATTTCAGTCTAATAGGCCTTCAATTTATGGGTTTCGACCCCTGCTACTAAAGAATATATATGGAGGAATTTGCTTAGCATAGCAGGATTAAAGGCATTCAGATAGTCCGATTTGTCCACTTCGGTGGTAACATTTCTCACCTAAACGATTCCAATCCTCTAAATTTCTGGAATCTTGTTCGTGCAGGAACATCCAATGGTGTATCGATTTCATCAGGCCACATTTCATCTTGACGAGCCTCTTTTAACTTTTTCATAGTTTCACGTTCCTCATGGAAATCCATTTGTAAATCATATTTCTCATCATTTATGCCAGCATCAGAGACCGAAGCACTGTCCACATATTCCTCTGAGTCTGATTCAGGTTTCTCTAATTCACCATCAAAAGATTTATTTTCACAAGACATGAAGTCATCTTCATCATCATCCTCCTCTTCATCGTCTTCGTCATCATCATCCATATCCTCCTCATCATCTTCATTATCATCAGCCTCTACAGTTTCAACATCAGGTATCCAGGCTGCCTGATAGGCACTATAACCCTTGGGAACACGTTTTATCAGTTTCATTTTCTTGGTTTCCAATTGTGATTGGGCGATTTCCTCTTCGGTGGGCCATGTCTGTTCAGCATCCATGGGATCTGGTATATTTTCGGTTTGTAATGAGGTTTGTTTATTGGGATCAGCCTTAGCTACAATACGATTTTCAGGTAACATTTCCTGATTGCGAGATTTGTCTAGTTTATAAGGATCCTGGGGAGCATCAATCTGAGACATTTGGTAGTCACCCAGACCGGCAATGTGTACCAAGCCATTGACATCCAAAGGAGTACCACGCAAAAAGCCAGTTACCTTTAATAAGCCTTCATCTTCAGCAGGATTAGGATTTGGTATAAATTCAACATGGTCACCAAAGAGATGAGGACGATTGTTGCGATTGTATACTATATTTTTCTTCTGGCCACCAATACGTCTCATGATATTTAAACCTGTAACATAGGATTTGTTTATTAGTATATGTGAAATTATGAATATGTATTTCTGTACCTTCAGGATTTGTATCTAGTTGCATTATTTTCTCTTTGGGCAATAGCTTGGAAATGAATTTTTGGGCAGCCGCCTTAGCTGACGAACGACGCTTGGGATTAAGAGATTCCAAATCCATCAAGGCTACTACGGGAGTAGGTATAGTTTGGGCCGATATCATATTATAGATACGATGGCCCCATTTATCGAAAACTTCATCTTCGCCCATGGCAGCAGAGGTTAACATTAATGTAGTATCACACACTTTTAAATAATCCAAAACTGCCAGTTCATTGCCTCTACCCACAGGGGGTATAATAAAGGCAAATCTCTGCTTAAAACGTGGCAAATTGATGTAAGTAACACCAGAGGCAGTACGCTCTACAACAGCCTCTTCGTCACAGCATTCCAAAATACTTAAAGCGGAACGGGGATCTACTTGCAAGTGCATGGGTAATAAACAAACCAAAAAGGGAGCGGTATTTTGGCCACCTAACTGGCGTTTCACAGCTAAAGCCTCCTCACGTTTATTTTTACGGAGCTGAAAGCATTTTTATATAAATGAAGTTGGAAAAATTTCTTCTACAACAAAATACCTGATTCATTTGATTACGTCTCTGCTCCCTGCGCTGGATTTGCTTGTGTTTATGGCTAATGGTCGTATTGGTTACCTTGCCTGTAATTATTATGAAAATTCCATTAAATTATCATTAGATAAACTAAAATTTTAAATTGTAGCTACCTTTAAGAGCATTATCAATAGCTCCCTTGGAACGATGTCTGCCCGTTTTGTGAGCCTTATTGGCCTGTTTTAACGGCCCAGGCCGATGAAATACATGATCCGCCATAACTTCTTCAACTTTTTGTTATTATTTTGTTAAAATGTCTGTATTTTATTAATTTTTTTCAACAATTTCGTTTTAGAATTATGGAAGCACATGTGTTTTCGTTTTCGAGTTCAATTTAAGAAGAACAAGCACATAGAACAAACATGTGTGAGTGCGTTTATGTGTGTGTTTACAAGTGTCAAGAAATAAAAACAAAGAAGAACGGAATAAGACAACACTAAAAAACATTTGTTCATGACAGGGTGGCTCGTATAAATTTAAAATGTTTATTTTTTGTCATAAATAAAACCGTTATATTTAAAATATTTTTTTAGCTATTTTTAAAGTTATCGCAGATCATTTAGTTTTTGCTTGAGTTAGACGAACGTAAAGTATGTAGACCGTAAGCTTTGCACTAAGTTCTAGGATAAGTAGGGCCCAGAAATGCAAACTAAGCGATACTGTGAGCTTCATTGCAAGAATCAATTGAATGAAAGTCTCAATATATTTTTTTAATAATTATCGATTGTTTCTATGGCACTACCTTTCTACTTCCGATTCTATAACCGGTTGTCGTAGGATTGTTTGCTGCTGTTTTGAAATAATTGAAAAAATTCCACAATTCACAATTCAGAAATTTTATACAGAATTGTTCATTCATTAATTCATTGAGTAAAAATTTCAAACATTCTTACCAACTACAAAGGTACTTACTTGGTGGGAAAAAGGTCGCTAAATAAATTAGAAAAAATATATAAAAAAAACTACATGAATTAAATTATAAGAAAAAGTGAAAAATAGCTTTTTGTTCATAATCTGGCACCATGAAGGTCTTTTATTAAATCATTATTATTTGATAAATATTTAGTTATTTTGTTAATGCTGTTATTCTTTTCAATTTCTGGAGTAATCTTATGAATTTGGAGTTGGCCAAAATATCTAATTTTGTAGATATAAATTAATGATTTTTCTTCCTATTTCTTTGTCTCTTATTCTTGTAATCCAAACAGTTCGAAAATTGGAATACACCTAAAATACGAAAACCGTATAAATTCTAATAACTGCTAAGTAACTATCTTTAGACAATTTTAGCAGTATTTTCAGAGACTAGATCCAACTAAACTTTTAGTGATCAAAACTATGCGCGATCATCTTTGACGATCCTCTGAATATCACAAGGTAACTGATCAGATAGAAAGTAGGCGGTCGAATGAAACTTTGTGGGTCCTGAAATTTGACTTACTTTTCCGCTGAAACGAATTTTAATTTTAGCATTTCTTACAACTAACATTACTTATTGCAGCGTTCTACATAGCGTTGGCAAATAGTCAAAAGAAGAAGTTGACGGAGACCAGCTTTTTCGTTGCGTACAATAGAATCATGTGCAGGGGAAATTCGTTAGACAAGCAAACTTGCCATTGCTTAACCGATGAATCATGCTATTGCATTGAATTAGGTCTCTTTTGCCGGGATCGTTATCATTCCCTTTTTCATTCTGTGCAAAAGGAGTTTGTCTACCAGGTCTCTCTAATACTTGGCATAATAGCTCGATTAATATGCTCTGATCCATACTAGTGCAGTTGTGAGAGGATTTTATAAGGACCGGCGGATTGCGTGAGTTACAGTGCTTGACTGTGTCTCGGTTACTGAGCCTTTATTGGCAATGAATTTGCGCTATCCATCTAAATATTGTTGTTGCCTATGGAAACAATCAAGGATGACAACTCATTTGCAGCAGTTTCAGTTTTCTTTATCGCTATATGTGGCGAATTTCGGCCAGCGTACTCCACTTAAACCAAGAACATTGGATGTTTCAATCAAGTCTTGTTTTGAATTCAAAAGTTCGTCATCGGAGGATTATTAATACTTATATTTCTTGTTGATTTTTCTGTAGTTAAATATGGGTGAATTATTGAACCATAACATTTCCATTTAGGATTTAATTAAAGGTAGTTTTTTAAAAGACTTTGGGCTCAACCATAGGCCAAATACCTGACTCGTCCGCGGTCCTCCCGATTGCACGATTAAACTTTAACAATAGCGATGTTCGAATCTGCAACTAAATACTTTTTAATTTTGTCTAAATATACGATGATTACTATGGGAATTGCTATTACACTGGGTATTGAATCTCACAATATGTCATTTGACGATCTAAATACCACTATCAGTTCGGGCACTGCATCAATGTTTTGTGACACAACAACTGATTTTGTACAACCTTTAAGGAAGTCGTCGGTGACGGAACTATGAACACAATTGAAATCATTATACCAGCGATATGATTTATTTTTATATTTAGAAATCTCGCTGCCTTTCTGGATATTCAAACCGGAGTTGATCATGTCGGCAATGGAAGTCTTAAAAGTTGACATAACAATAATCTCCTTCGTCGAGAAACTTTTTGCCTACAAATTCATTAGTCCCGTTTCACACGAATCAAGTTTACTTGATCAGTTTTTCTTTAAATTTCTTTTGAACCTGCATTTATGTTTACACACAAACATTTTCTTCATCAGTTTTCATTTTATTTTCCTTAAATTTCAAACTAATTTTCAAAATTTTCGTAAACTTGATGGTACGGTAGGGTTTGCACAATTTTAATACTGTCAGTTTTTTCTCATACAAATTCAAGACTTGATAAGCCAAACCTGACTGATGTAAAAGTAGACTTAGCTTAATTCTACAGCTAAAAAGTTTGCAAGTCGACGTACTTACAAGGGTTAGTTCTATGTCATCTTTTGCAGAACCTTGATATTAATAAAATGGAACTTAATACCATGAGATTCAATGCCATCCTGTATAAGCTAAGGTTGCAGTAGCAGTCTCCAGTAAATTCTTAAATAATCAGTTACAGCGCCTCAATGGTCTAGGAGTCAATCCCGCTAAAACAAAACTTGTATTATTCTCAGGGAAATAAAAAATTCCAAGGTTTACTTTTTCATGTCAAAATTGACTTTACCTTTCGAAATATCTTGGGTTTATTGTGGACTCGAAACTGATCTGAAGCCCGAGCACCCAATTTAGGGTGTCTAAAGCGTCTATTGCAATCTACTTAAGTATAAAAGACGTAGACAATACTAGGGGTCAAAATCCTACAAATTATGCCAGTCCAGCCTATTCCTAATAAGTGGTGCGCTTGTCTGGTGGTCTGCTATTTCTGGGTTCCTTTGGAGTTGAATTTCTAGTGGAATACATGCACAGATCTATGACGAAAGGAAAGTGTGAGGAAACATTGCACTTGTTCCTCTAAACAGAGACAACTTAAAATGTCAAACTTTTTAGTCTCTACTGAAAATAGAGAAAAGGGAGTTACCTACATTTTTTGGGGAAATAGTAGTACAAATGGGATATAATGGAATGCAGCTGCCGCCTGGCGTCTCCAGCTACTAGGTAAGAACTATCTCCAATTCCTATTTTAACCTTCTCGTAGTACATCCGGGTAAACTGAGCAACCTAGTTAAAGATGCGGTAAATAACCAGTGTGGGATTCTAGGCTGAGGCTAATATGAGAGGGACTTATCTTAGAGCTATTCCAATGTATTTGGTCTAAGATAATGTGTCTTTGGACTCATCACCCATCGACTTAGAACGATGTTTTAAGCATGTAAAGAAACAACATTACAGAATATACTACTCCAAGGGGTAATCATGCGAGAATTCCCCCTGCTACGGCAGCTGGCACAAACCTTTTGGAGGTGCCTAATCTATGCATGAACATTCTAATGAATGAAACTAATTCTATTCGAAGATATTGGATTATAAAACCTATAATAGGTATGAAGGAAAGTTTGAAGCTTGGGACATGGAACGAGCACACGTTATAGGAAAATGGAATGTTGCCTTATAAAATTGATTTACTGGCGGTGTAAGAAGCAAAATGGACAGGGCAAGGGAAGGTGAGGAGCGAAAATACTGTGTTTCTTTACACCGGTCGACCGGAGAGCATATTAGGGGTGTGGGCTTTCTGATAACTAAAAGCTAAATAGCTAAGGCCGTGATAGCATGGTATCCTATCAATAAGAGGCTCATTGAAATACAAATTAGGACTTATGAGGCCCAATGCTCCACTGGGAGTCAAGGACAACAGAAAAAGTAGAGCAAATAACTCAAAATTTTTATAGTGGGTGGATGTGACCGCTTTACATAGATTTCTTGAACATAACAGTTAGGCCGAATATCTAGTGTCTTCACGATACCTGTTCTTACTCGTTAATTATGGTCATTTCTTAATAAGATGGCGACACATAAGAACATAGAACTCTTCTGGGTACCCAGTCATAATAATGTAACTGGAAACATCTAATCTGGTACTCTCAATAGTAGGCCAGTTTACCAGTTTATTTCCATACGGGTCAGCACAGGACAGCAGGTGCACAGAAACCACTTGTTCAGTGGTTCTCACCCTCGCACCAACTTTATAACTTAATCTCAATCCTTATAGGGCACTGTATTTTTAGGCTGCAAGCTAGAAGACTTTATCTTCAGAGTAACGACTACTGTCGGAGTTGTCATAACGTTGAGGAAGAAGAGACAATTACTTACCTCCTTTGTCAATGTCTTACCCTAAAAAATCGCCTATATTTACTACCTGTTAAGGTCAAAGGTCGAGCATATTTCAGAATTCCATGAGATTCGATCTTGTGAGCATATTCTTCAATTTCGTAGGCCATGCTTTGAATTTTCGGACATTATCTTTCCCTCAGGATCGTTTTTGAATACTTTTCTTGTTGGAATATTTTCATCCATTCGCACTACATGTCCTAGACAACGCAGCTGCTGCTGTTTGATTTTTACTTTTTCTTTTCGATGTCAGCGTATAACTCATAAAGGGTGTCCCAACTAGAATGCAATTTTTAAATTTGGCGCGATTCGAAGTGTCATTGTTTGATATTTGAACAATTGTTATTGTTTGCTAGTAGAAGGTACGAGGTTAGTAAAATTGGAACGCTACACGAATGAACAACGCATTCTCATTGTGAAATCGTTTTACCAAAATGGTGAAAGTTTTGCGGCTACAGTTCGCAACTTACGATCACAATTATGCTCCAAAAGAGTCAACTGTAAAGAGATTAATGTTCAACTGTAAAGAGATTAATGTATAAATTTGTCGAAACGGGGTCTGTTAGTGATGTAAAGACAACAGCGCGCCTTTGACCAGGTCGATCGACCGAAAATGTCGCAGCTGTACGTGATGATGTCGCTCAAACTCCATCCACCTCAATTCGACACCGAGCTCAGCAAATTGGTGTCTCCAAATCCAATATGCAGCGAATTTTGACGAAAGATTTGCATCTTCATGCATACAAAGTTCAATTGACTCAGAGCCAGATGACCATGGATAGCGAAGGGAGTTCGTTAATTGGGTATTGGAGAGACAACTTGAAAATGCTGATTATGCCGATAAAATCATCTTCAGTGACGAGGCCCATTTCCATATTGATGCCTTCGTCAATAGGCAGAATTTTAGCATTTGGTGTGAGGAAAATCCTTGAGTGATTCACAAGAAGCAAATGCATCCTCAATGTGTCACTGTGTGGTGTGATTTTTGAGCTGGAGGAATCATTGGACCTTTTTTTTATGAAAATGAGGCAGGTCAAGCGCAAACATTCAATGGTTTTCGGTATCGTTAAATAATAACCAGTTTTTTTTCTTGCCTATAATTGAAGAAATGAATGTGGAGTGCATGTGGTTTCAACAACACGGCGCCACATGTCATACAGCCAGAGAAACAATTCAATTGCTACATCAGTCATTTCCCGGTCGTGTTGTTTCGCGTTTTGGAGACCAAAATTGGCCACCTAGATCGTGTGATTTAACACCTTTAGATTTTTTTCTTTGGAGTTTTTTGAAGTCGATGATTTACGCGAATAAGCCGACGACGACTCAAGCCTAAAAAGAGGAATTTGGACGCTGCATTAATGAAATACCGCAGCATTTATGCAAAAAGGTCATTGAAAATTTCATTAAAAGATCGCATGTGTGCCAGCAAAGCCGCGGCGGCCATCTCCACGATATCTTGTTTCATACATACCCTCATTCTGTCTACTTCACGATATAATAAAGTTTCACAATTTTTTTTTAAATATCTGTGTTTTATTTAAAATTTAAAAATTGCGTTCTAGTTGGGACACCCTTTACATTCGATGTCGATATTCATTGTTGACCCAGACTGGTCCAAAGATTTTTCTTATAATCTTTTTCTCAAAAACTCTCAGAATAGCATCATCTGCCTGTTCAGCATCATATCGTCGTGTGGGAGTCTATGTGCTCTATACGCCAAAAATTTTGAGAAAATCGATCTTGAAGTTTTAACTTAATTTTTCTAAAAACGATAGAATTTTGAGAATTTTATTTTTGGTGTATAGAGCAGAAAGATATTAAACAAAACATACACTATTTATCTCAGAAACTAGAAGAGATAACTGAAAACGGATTGCAGATTTGAAAAATTTAGAAACTAAAAGCTAGAGTGGCATCATTTACTCAATGTGTAAAATGGCGGATAGATCACAAAAACTCAAAAAATCACAAAAATGTCAAACTTTATAATGGTGTTGCCAGATTAATATTTCCCGATACTTAAATTGTAACCATCGTATGACATTAGAATAAAAGTGACTTGCAAAATATTTCGTTGAGCTGCAGTTGATTTTAGAATTTTATTTATATTTTTAATAAGTATCAAATTAATAATTTATTTTTTCATTAATTTTAGTTTATTTTCGTTTAATTTAAAAGTATTTTAAGTATTAAACTAAATACTTGCACATAAGTTATATTAAAGTACCATTAAATGTTCACTTCCTTAATAAACTTGAATGAAAAACAGCAGCAGCGACAAATTAAATGTTTGCAAAAAATTAACAAAAAATTGTTTAAACAAAATTAAACTATGGTACGTGTCTAATAGATAAATTGTTGTTAACAGTTGCTAATTCTATTTAACGTTTTTTTTCTTATTATATTTTGCGTAAAGTTTTATAAAAGTTAAGAAAAAGTTTATAAAAATATAAAAAAAAATTTAAATTCTTATTAATTTGTTGATTTACGTTAAATTCCCAATGTCGTTGTCATTGCTTGAGGCAAAATGAGTATTTAATTAAATTATTTATTTATTTGCTGACAAAACGTACAAAAATGTTGCTACTAGTTTTTTTTTATTCGCATGTCATTCAACACTTCATTCTTAACTTTATTATCATGATTTTTCGTCGATTTTCTACTTAAAGTATGAAACACAATTGGAACGAACGACCAATTTTTCGGAACGAATATTCGTAGTTAGAAATAGAACATATGGGTTTATATGAGTGTGCTCACAATTGATGCGAACGACGAAATTTGTCGTGCGTATCGAACAGTGCGATAGGTTTATTTCTATTTCATACGCCGCGGCGCGCCGGCGAACGACGACTAAACTGGATTAGAGTGGCTGTATTTCTATTTCTGTTAAAAAATATTAGAAATTATATGTGTTCTTATTAAATATGGTCACTTTATAAAATGTAAACAAAAAATATTTATTTCAAATAAAATTATTTAAATCTAATAATCTTGTGTAATAAAAAAAGAATAAAATAAAAAAAATTGCAAATGTTATGAGTGCGCGATATGTCCGAAAGTGTAAGTAATTTGTGCAAATAAAAAATCAACAAAAAAGCGTCAACAACGTTTATTCGTCCCAAATGTGTTCAATGGACGAACTTACAAGACGAATTTTTAAATACGAATTCGTCGTACTGGACGAAATTAGTCTATCGTCCCAATTGTGTTTCTACCTTAATTCGTTTCATAATATTAATCATTTTAAAAAAATTTTAATTAATAAAATTGTTTAAAAATTGTGTATATTTCCCTTCTACTCATCGAATTTGAAATGATTTTTATCAGAATCGAAAAGCCTATGAAGCCAAAAGTCTCTTCCTTAGATTGAGCGAAAACAATTCATCGAAATTTACCGATTGTAGAACAAATTTTAAAATTTTCTTAAAAAAGTCACGGAAATTGTAACGCATAATTTAAGCAAAAAGTGTTGCAGTCGTTTAGGCGTAAATTTTTAATCAAATTGAATTGAAGTGTAAGTAAGTCCCGTAGGAATCGACGGATTTCAACCAAAATTAGAAAAGTTCTTTTTTGGGTCAAATTTTGTTGAGAATTGCGGCTTAAATATTGAGAAGAAAAATAAGTGAAAAAATGGAAGTCCAAAGCAGGTACCCCAACAAGTGGATGGATTTCAACCAAAATTAGTATAGCTCTTTATTGGATAAACTAATAGACTTGTGCTGAATTTTTTCAAATTCACTTCCTGTGCTTAATTTTTTCTTGAAATCTTTACAAAAAATTCAAATTTTAATCTCCATATACATAATTTCTAGAAAAAATAGATACGACACTTAAGAATTTACGTAAGTAGCATAATTACCTCATTAGTTAGATTTTACTTATTCAAAGAAGGTCTGACACGGAAATACGTTAAAATCAAGTCATTTAAAATAACGAACAACCAAAAATTTACTCAGGCATTCCAAACAAATTAAAATGCCACAATTTCATTTATTTGTACCCAAACCAGCATCACTTGGTTTTATTTCACATTAAAAGCAAAAATCTTTAAAATTAAATTAGTAAAAATTAGATTGAAAAGGAAAATAATATCATCAATTAGTAACAAAGAAATGAAAAGACACTAATAAGTCTAGTCATAGTCTAGTCATAGTCTAGTCATAGTCTAGTCATAGTCTAGTCATAGTCTAGTCATAGTCTAGTCATAGTCTAGTCATAGTCTAGTCATAGTCTAGTCATAGTCTAGTCATAGTCTAGTCATAGTCTAGTCATAGTCTAGTCATAGTCTAGTCATAGTCTAGTCATAGTCTAGTCATAGTCTAGTCATAGTCTAGTCATAGTCTAGTCATAGTCTAGTCATAGTCTAGTCATAGTCTAGTCATAGTCTAGTCATAGTCTAGTCATAGTCTAGTCATAGTCTAGTCATAGTCTAGTCATAGTCTAGTCATAGTCTAGTCATAGTCTAGTCATAGTCTAGTCATAGTCTAGTCATAGTCTAGTCATAGTCTAGTCATAGTCTAGTCATAGTCTAGTCATAGTCTAGTCATAGTCTAGTCATAGTCTAGTCATAGTCTAGTCATAGTCTAGTCATAGTCTAGTCATAGTCTAGTCATAGTCTAGTCATAGTCTAGTCATAGTCTAGTCATAGTCTAGTCATAGTCTAGTCATAGTCTAGTCATAGTCTAGTCATAGTCTAGTCATAGTCTAGTCATAGTCTAGTCATAGTCTAGTCATAGTCTAGTCATAGTCTAGTCATAGTCTAGTCATAGTCTAGTCATAGTCTAGTCATAGTCTAGTCATAGTCTAGTCATAGTCTAGTCATAGTCTAGTCATAGTCTAGTCATAGTCTAGTCATAGTCTAGTCATAGTCTAGTCATAGTCTAGTCATAGTCTAGTCATAGTCTAGTCATAGTCTAGTCATAGTCTAGTCATAGTCTAGTCATAGTCTAGTCATAGTCTAGTCATAGTCTAGTCATAGTCTAGTCATAGTCTAGTCATAGTCTAGTCATAGTCTAGTCATAGTCTAGTCATAGTCTAGTCATAGTCTAGTCATAGTCTAGTCATAGTCTAGTCATAGTCTAGTCATAGTCTAGTCATAGTCTAGTCATAGTCTAGTCATAGTCTAGTCATAGTCTAGTCATAGTCTAGTCATAGTCTAGTCATAGTCTAGTCATAGTCTAGTCATAGTCTAGTCATAGTCTAGTCATAGTCTAGTCATAGTCTAGTCATAGTCTAGTCATAGTCTAGTCATAGTCTAGTCATAGTCTAGTCATAGTCTAGTCATAGTCTAGTCATAGTCTAGTCATAGTCTAGTCATAGTCTAGTCATAGTCTAGTCATAGTCTAGTCATAGTCTAGTCATAGTCTAGTCATAGTCTAGTCATAGTCTAGTCATAGTCTAGTCATAGTCTAGTCATAGTCTAGTCATAGTCTAGTCATAGTCTAGTCATAGTCTAGTCATAGTCTAGTCATAGTCTAGTCATAGTCTAGTCATAGTCTAGTCATAGTCTAGTCATAGTCTAGTCATAGTCTAGTCATAGTCTAGTCATAGTCTAGTCATAGTCTAGTCATAGTCTAGTCATAGTCTAGTCATAGTCTAGTCATAGTCTAGTCATAGTCTAGTCATAGTCTAGTCAGTCTAGTCATAGTCGAGTTATGGTCTATTCGTAGTCTACGACTAGTCTAGTCATAGACTATGACTAGTCATAGACTAGGCTATGACTAGACTATGACTAGTCATAGACTAGGCTATGACTAGACTATGTTATTAATAAACAATTTTATTATTTCGGATGATTTCTCTAGGTTTTGTTTTGTAACTTATTTTGGATAAGTTTAGAATATGACATCATATCCAATCTTGGTCTTGTAAATATTATTTCTTTGTAATGTCGGACCTATTAAAACTAACAGAAGTCTTTAATCAGATAAATTAGACGTAATACATAAATACTATCATTTATTATTTTGTATTCATAAATATTTGAAATCTTAATATTAAACAGACCATCATTATTTCTAAATTTAATATTAATCTTTTGAAAACATTTTGAACATTATCTTCATAATTTTCGCCAAGTACTTCCGTGTCAAAAGAAGCGCAAGATCTTTGCTACCATCATCATTTATATTAAAGTTTTGAAATTTTAGAAAATATTTTCGTTAAAACTTTTTTCGTTTGTTTATTAATAGAACATAGTTTTTTTTAACCCGTAATCGGTTTTTGGCTATAAAAGAAAAATTAAACAAAACAACTTTTAACACGTCATTTTGACATTTATCATTTTTGCTTAAAGACTTTTGTTCTGTTTTATTTGGTTTTTGTTATGAAAAATTGTTAAATTCGTTCTTTGGGGAAGCCCTCTTTGTGTTATTTATTATTGAAATTTTAAGTTGATTAATATTTAAATAATTAGCATTAATTATATAATTATTCTTGATAAACTGCTCAATTATTGAAACCACAAATCAAAACGATTATGGATTTTGAAAATATCTCCATCTGGCTATTCTAGTTTTAAAAATATCTATTTAATTTTTTGTGTGTTTTGTATTTAATTATGTTTATTGAGCTTTGAAATCATCAACAATTTATTATTTTGAAAATTTTAGTTGTAGAGGAAGATGAGCTAGTCTCTTGTAGAGAGAAATATATTTGTTTAGGGAATGCGATTACTCGATAATCAAAGAAATCATGCCTAGTGTTCCATATTTTAAACTACAACAATAAATTACAGAATTAAGATTCCATTCATTTGAAACTCTGAGGGTAATGAATATTTATGTTTCTTTCAATTCTATTCGCATCAATTATTGCAATTTGTTATGGTTTTTAGCTGGATTCGTTTAATTGTTGATATCAATTAAAACTTTTTTATTTCTAAATAAATATCTATTTCGATATAAGTAACTGATTTTGTTGATTATATCTATTTATGATGAAAAATTAAAAACTTTTGATATAAAAGGTGTCTTTGACTTTGAAACGTTTGAAATAACATTATGATGGAAATCTTAGACTATAGTCTCTAGTTAGAGAAACTTGCAGCATCTTGGTGGTAACGCCATCTGGGACCACTGATTTTGAATAGACTATTTGTCTATCTCATTTATGCTAATAGTATGAAACACAATTGGAACGAACGACCAATTTTTCGGAACGAATATTCGTCGTTAGAAATAGAACATATGGGTTTATATGAAAGTGCTCACAATAGATGCGTACGACGAAATTCGTCGTGCGTATCGATTAGTGCGATAGATTTATTTCTATTTCATACGCAGACGAACGACGACTAAACTGGTTTAGAGTAGCTGTATTTCCATTTCTGTTGTAAAGTATTAGAAATTATATGTGTTTTTGTTAAATATGGTCACCTTATAAATTGTAAACAAAAAAATAATTATTTCAAATAAAATTAATTAAATATTTTCTTTTTGTGAAAAAATGAAAGAATAAAATAAAAAAAAATTGCAAATGTTGTGAGTGCGCGATATGTACGAAAGTGTGTTTAATTTGTGCTAATGAAAAATAAACAAATATGGCGTCAGCAACGTTTATTCGCCCCAAATGTGTTCAATGGACGAATATACGAGACGAATTTTTAAAGCCGAATTCGTCGTGCTGGACGAAATTAGTCATTCGTCCCAATTGTATTTCTACCTATAACAAAAGATTTAAACACAACAAAATTGCAAATGTTGTGAGTGCGCGATATGTACGAAAGTGAGTAATTTGTGCAAATAAAAAAATCAACAAAAATGGCGCCAGCAACGCTTTTTCGTCCCAAATGTGTTCAATGGACGAATGTACAAGACGAATTTTTAAAGCCAAATTCGTCGTGTTGGACGAAATTAGTCATTCGTCCCAATTGTGTTTCTACCTAAAAATTGTGTAGATTCTTTTGTATAAAGAAACTCTTAGTATTTATTTCAGGGACTGTAACGGTTATGTTATTTTTGCCTAAAATAATAAAAGTCACAAAATAACTGTTATTTCTAACCAAAAAAATAAAAATGAAAAAAATAAAAGGCTTACAATAAAATTAACGAATCAAAACTGTGTTATTGAATTTCAGAGCAGATAAATTTTAATGCTTGCTTTTTTTATTTAAAAATTCAAAAATACCCGTTATTTTCAGTCCCTGATTTATTTTATTGATATGTATGGATATAGAAACAAGTAAGAAAGTGCTACAGTCGGTCAAGCCCGATAATACGATTCCCTTCACCACTAAGGTCAAAGTTCAGTTCTTTTTCGTGTTTAAAGACAAATATTTGATAAATTTTTTCATCATACTAACATGTTCTCAAGATTACATATACCCAGCTGTTTACATCATTTACACTTATATGGGAGCGAGGTTCCAATTTAGACCGATTATCTCAAAGTTAAGCAAATTGATTATAGTTTTACGAAATTTATGTATGCAAAAAATAAATTTAAAGCCGCCCAGAAGGACCGACTGACATCGTTTAATCGATTCAGGTGGTGATTTTAAGTCTATTGGTTTATTAAAAGGTGGGTCCAAGACAAATAAGCAGTTAAATATTTCCATTGTGCTTAACAGTTAGGCCAAAAACGTTGATCGTAATACGGCAGGTCCATACTTTTATTAGGAGTTTCTAATACATCCACCATATATAAAGTCTGGACTTTAACTGGCATTTTAGTGGTTTCCGGGAGTGGTTTTTATATGAAAGCTATAGTCAAATATGAACCGATTTCAATAAAATTTGATATCTATTACAAATAGATTTAATTAATCAGCATTAAATTGATTCCCGCGGCGGTGTTATATGGGAGCTCAACTAAATGTGAACCGATTTCGCCCATTTTCAAGATATTAAAAATACTTTTGTAAAACTTTGTCCCTTTAGCTCTTTTCGTTAAGGACAGACGGACAGAAACCCAATATATTTTTTGGTATTTTTGTATTTCCGTAGCTTATCATTAATTGGCATTTAAGTGTGTTTTAGGTGGAATTTAGGCTGTATATGCTTCCAAGTGCTTATGAAAAATATCTCTACACTAAATTCATCATATCATCATACCTAATGTAATTTGTCATTTACTAGCAAATAAGCGATTGGTCTATGGTCAATGTAAACCGATTTCATTCAATTCCAAGAAATGAAGAATATTTTTGCTAAGTTTCAGTGACCTGGGTTATTTTGTTTAGGCCCTATCGTGCTTTCAACAGACAGACGGACATAAGTTACGAACGGAATGACAATCTTAATATACCCCCTATTCTTTTTGATGTTGAGTATAAAAATAGTATCAAAAATTTGTTTTTACCCTTTCTTACCCCTATTCGTATCATTTTAGAAAAAGTTGTAATATTGAAAATATTGCGTTATTAATTATTTCCCTCTTACGCCATTATTTTCCTTCATATTAAAAAAAGGGTACCCACTGCCTAAGTTTCGGCTTTCTGGATTTTACCGTTTGGACTGGGCAATGATGAATCAATCAGTCATTTAGTAGTGCTAGTCTATTATATATTTGGCTAATCCACTCTTATGCGTCTACCAATGAATTATTTGTTGGTGTTGATTTTAAAAGAAATTCTTTATTCAACAAAAACTTAAAATTACAAACTTATTAATTCTAATATTAATATGAAAAGAAACGTCGAGTTTAGAACGCGTGTTGTACAAAAAAGGTAACGAAAGGTAATGGCGGTAGTTTTATTATCTAGGGATATCAAAAGTAAAAAAGTAATGGGTATAAAAGTAACTTATATAGAGTAGTTGTAATAAACCATAGGGTGCCACATATATGTAAATGTATGGAAAACTGGCAATTAAGTAGGAAATTGGTTGAGCTTGCTTATGCCGATGACATTGTCCCTATTGCAAACAGAATATGAAAAACCAATTGTTAACCGATGATGTTAATCAGGTTGCGGGTACATGAAATCCACAAGGTGTAAGAAAAAGAGGCAGGCCCAAGGTATCATGGCGCCGATACATAATCAATAAAACCAATAAATCTTTGAAATCACAATGGAGGATATATGTAGAAATGCTCTGAAAGGAAACTTGTTCTAGGTGGCACTATTTTGCCTCATAAACTTCATCATAAAATAACTTGAATATCGCGTTACTAAGAACCAAATTGATCATATTTTGATCAATTCTAAGTGGCTATCATCTTAACTTAATGTACGCTTGAGACGTTGAGCAGATATAAATAGCGAACACCATTTATTAAAATGTAAAGTTCGATTAAAAGTAGTGGCTCTGAGATCTGATACGGTAAAAGCCGATCGAAAAATTTATGTTGGGAAACTGGAATCAGAGCGACATCGGAATGCCTTTATTACTTCCATAAGGAATCGGCTTCCAGATGTTGTTAATAACAACGACGTTAATATTAACGAAATTGCAAGGTGTATCATTCAAACATATAACGAGGTTAGTCAACAAACGTTAGGCTTCAAAGATCATAAAAGGAAAGTCTGGCTCACCCAAGAACGTAAAATCTTAAAAAATACAATTTTACATAAATGCAAACGTGGATGTCGAGGTGCTTAGTACAACATACCGTGACACATCCAACAGAATAAAAAGGTCTGCAAGGAGGAACAAGAGAATGTGGATAGATGAACAAGCGAGCTAAGTTGAGTCAGCTGCAAGTAAAGGCGACATGATGACATTGTACAATATATCCAGGACTTTGTGTGGCAAACCTACCTACACCAACAGTCCTATCCTGAATAGTAGTGGTACACTTCTCTCAACCCTGGATGAACAATTAATAAGATGGATGGAACACTTCCAGTCAACATTAAACAGTCCTATTGGATTAGAAGCATTGACGGAAGTGCATTGAACCAACCATGCCATTTTATTCAATGGAATTTCAGACAGCCCACCAACAATACATGAAGTGAATAATGCCATTAAGAGCCTTAAGCGCAACAAAGCCGCGGGCAATGACAATATCTCAGCGGAGATGCTTTTATGTGATGTTGAAGGTTCGGCGAGACTGTGTCACCCATTTGTGTGTAAAATATGGGAAGAAGAAGCTCTACCAATCTCCTGGAATGAAGGTATCCTAGTCTAAATACCAAAAAAGGGTGACCCCAAAGACTGCAACAACTACAGAGGTATTCTTCCAATACCGAGCAAAACACTCCGCGAAAATCAGTTTGGGTTCCGAGAGAATCGATCTTGTGTTGATCTAATCAATACAGTAAGAATAGTAATGGAGCAATGTAATGTATTCCGCACCAACATTTACCTAGCGTTAATCGAGGCCTTCGATAGTGTCAATAGGAGCTATCTATGGAAAATTTTAGAAAATCGTAACATGCCAACGAAATTTCTGAACTTAATCCGGGTAAAGTACGACTATATTGCCTAATACTCAATAACCAGTGTCTAGCTGAGTTATAAGGTGAACTGCTTTTTTTTTAATTTATTTTTCAAGTAGGTCTGGCCGGGGATCGAACTTGGGAACGGATAACTAACCTTCTATACCGCGGCGGTTCACAATCGGGTAATGAACGTGGATTTTAAATGTCGAGTCCCACTCAAGGGTAAATTGTCAAATCCGATCGAAGTTACTATTGGAGTAAGGCAAGGATGTATCTTGTCACCTATACCTTTTATCATAGTCATCAACAATATAATGCGCACCGCTCTTAATAGTAGAAGCGGTATCCAATGGACACCCTTTAAACAGCTCGAGGACTTGGAATACGATGCTGAGGTATGTCTTCTAAGCCAAAGCTCAGGCCACCATCAAGAAAAAACTAACGCTATCACTGTTGAATCTTGGGCGACTAGGCTGGAAATCAATATTTTCAAAGCCCCGGGCAATGGCGATAGGTAGGCCACACACTTCGAAGGCCATATACCAAAGTTGCTCGATAAGCGTTTTGTTGGAATTCACAGGGAAGAGGCCGTCGTGTTGGTGCACCTGCTGGAATGGGGAGAAGGTCAGTTGGTGTGCATTTTCAAGCAGCAAACTTTTCATGGAATGACATCTTACAATAAAGTCCGATATAAAAGAATGGGAGAGACCTTATGATTCACTGGGAGTCAATGATAACAGAAGAAGAACTACTGATGTATTTAAACATGCCATAATAATAATTAAGCATGATACAACTATACTAGGTAAAATCAGTAAAAAATTCATGTCATTCTCTTTCATTCGTTTTATTTTGCTTTTTTGAAAATTGACATATCTACCTAGTGAATTTACCAAGTATAGTTGTGCCATGATAAGGATCAATATTGTTGTCTGTAGTTAGATAAGTTAATTTTGATGATTTGATGACGAATACAGACTATTTTAGAAACTCTTCATTTTATTTCTTCCTTATATGAGTCAACAAAAATTTAACATTGCATTGACGTCATAATTAATTATTTATAAATTATCTAAAGAACGGAATAATAAACAATTGCACAACATTTCGAATACAGGCATTTTGAACAAGGTCATTTTATTGGTCAATGGGTTACGTTCAAACAAAAGTAAAATTTTTATTTACATTGAGAATTAATATGATGAGAATCAAACAACAAAAACCCACTAAAAAATTAAATAATTCTTTTATAATTTTATTGAAATTATATAATTTATGACCAAAACACGAGACCCAAGGCGAAGAAGAAGTTCCGATTCATGTAACATCAAGTGGAAATGAAAATTTTATGTAAAACAAAACGAACAAATGTCAGTTAAAAATTAATTAAAAAAACATAAAAAATGTTATATAACCAAAAATTTTGGAAGATATTATAATTTATTTTAAAATAAAAAATTTTGTTAAGAACTAAAGCACAAACCAGCCTTCAGCGAAATAACCACCAACTGTGTAGCATTTTTAAGTATCCAACCATCCAAAGCTCAACTAATTATTATGTATAATTTCGTTCTGTTGTAAATTTCCTATAACTTTAAAGCATGGATTAGTTGAACTTAGCGTGAGGCCGCCGGAACGGAACGTCACAGCTGATCGTTTCTATTGTGTGTAAAGCAGTTAGAGCAGTTAGTGAATTCTGCTGTCACTTTACCTTAACGTCTGTGGAAAATAGAAAATCCTTAAGTTCTTAAGTGACATTAATCACGAGTGTTGTCAATATGTTGATATGGAAGGACGCTAAAATGAAAAATACATTGTAAAAACGCTTAATAATATTTGTAGTTTTATAATTATACTGAAATTATATCATAATTTTCATGAATAATGTTCATAGTTAATTTTTCATATAATATATTAATAAATTATCTGTTTTTATACAATGTCAGAGTAAATTATATGTTTGGTATTTTTTTTTTACAAAAAAAGTTAATTTTATGTTATTTATTGAGCCGAAAGTTTGATAGCCGAAGTGGTTATGACAATAGGCCTTTAAAAAGCTCTGATTTGAGATGGCGCTGTTTTATTTTGACAAACCTGAAGCAGTTGAGCACTTTAAGGCCGACATTTCTGATGTCATTGCTGAGTTACTACCACATACACTCGAACAAGTGTTCCAATATTGGCCAACTCAGAAGAGTTAATGGTAAGGCCGCTACATCCACATGAATGAACTAATATTCCACCTCTTACCAGTAAAGTTTTATAAATAAATTTGAGTAATCTCAAAAGGATTTTTGAATTTTAACATTTAAAGTTTTTATTGACCCACCCCTAAATGTCCCACCCTATATAGACTTCTGTATAAAATATTAGACTCTGTATAAAATGTATGTATTCGGCAGAGCCCAATATTGATCTATATATGTTGTTTTTTAATAAACATAAAATTAAAAAAAAGCCGCTATTAAAAACAGATCTAAAAATCGCTGTAACTCTTTCGTATATTTCACTACTGACAACACTGTACAATCAGCTGTTTAAATATAAACAAATCTAAAAATATCAACAAGTTGAAAAAAAATGCAAAAGTGAAAAACAAAAATATAAACATTTTAAGAAATTTAATTCAAAGTGAAAAATAAAAATATAAAAATTTAAAGTAATTTTAAAAAATTTAAACACAAAAAATTTCTTTCACATCCATTGTTTTTCTTTTTTGTGTATACATCAAACTGTTCAGGCGACAAATAATTTGTTTTGTTTGTTTATGTCAAAATCATATGGCACGTCTTAAGTTTTTAGTTGTTCAATAACTGTTCTAAAGTCAGACGTTAAGTTGGCCGTTAAGGCAGCCTCACGATAAGTTCAACTAATCCACCCTTAAGATTTAGACAGAATGTCAGTCTTCTTAGTGTTTCGGATCTGATCTAGCCATTAACACTTGTTAAGGTCATTTGTGTCTTGTTGTGTTTATAACTTGGAAATTTGTTGATAGATGATGATTATTAGATGATGATTATTAGATGATAATTATTAGATGTAATTAACTTGATGTTAATTTGGATTGTTTGGATTTGATGCCAGAGAAAAAGGTTGTTTGCTTTAATTATTCTAGAATTATGTAATAATATTTATAACATTTTTTATAGGAAATCATTTGTATTATTTACAACTTTTACTGTTTAGTTTTAGAGTTTTGATTTATTTGTTTATAAAAACATTCATTCTATTTTGTTAGATTAGTGTGTTAATTAGATGCAAAAGATTGTAGAAGATACAAATGGAAAGATGTTGCTAGAATATATTAATATTGGGTTGTTTGGTTAGTAACTTCGTAGAATTGATAAAAATTCTGTTTAATCAAGAAAGAAATTTAGCATCTATTACTCTTACTATCTTGCATCTTCTTGTCTTCTTCTTCTGTTATCCTTGACTTCTAGTGGAGTATTGGCCCATCAACCATCCTTTTTTATCGGACTCTATTTTGAGGTGTTAGGCACACGTTATTTCAAGAATAGCTGACCTTCCCCACGTTCTAGCAGGCGCACCAAAACGACGGCCTCTTCCCTGTGGATTTTAACGAAGCGCTTGTCGAGTAATGTTGGCATTTGGCCTTCGAAGTGTGTGGCCTATCCATCACCATTTCCGCTGCAGGGATTTGATTTGTCGCCTTAAGAATATATTTATTTCTTATGCGGATTGGCCACCTGTATTAGGGGTTTGCCGAAAGCATTTGTTTGCAAAGGTTTGTAGACTCTTGCCGATTACATTTGTGCGATTCCACGTTTCACAGCCGTTATGCAAGATGGACGTGACATTTGAGTTGTATATTTGTTACTTGGTTGTTGTTGTTATTTGTCGAGATTTCCAAATAGTTCGGCGATTCAATATTCTCGTCGACGCCACCTTTTGCAGATACCAAACTTCCAAGTCAATTAAAGGTATCCAAAAACCTCGTTATCCACATTGATGTGTGTCGACGGGCTTGTGTCATAGCCTCCAGGCGTAATCTTCGTCTTGGAAATATTGATTTCCCGCCCAGCTACCCGAGATGCGACAGTAATAGCATAAGTATTTTCTTGACTTAGAAGACATACGTCATCAGCATATTCCAAGCCCTCGAGTTGTTTAAAAGGTGTGATTGGATACAGCGTCTACCATAGTTGACAAGATACATCCTTGCCTTGCTCCAGTAATGACTTCGAACGGATTTGACAATTTATCCTTGTACGAATGGGTAATGTATGGGATGTCGGATACCAAGCAATGGTTTTGGTTGGTCTTAATTTGGTATGTCCAGATTTATTTTGGACACTGAGCTTCTCGTGCTTTCACTCGAGAATATACGTTAACACCCGCTTATGTAGAGAGCTAACATGTGCCGCGAGTCCTCCCATAAGAACGATCAAAATATGGGTAAGGACGTTGCACAGTGTTATCAGTCCATACAACAAGTGGACAAAAATCGAAATAGTTGTCTTAGATCAATAAAATTTAGTATGTGACTTAATACTGATTCAACATTAGCATATACAAAATTTTATTTCTTAGTATTGAAAAATAAATGGAATTCACAAAGCTAAAAATATCTCCTATATGAGTTACTTTAGACAAATAAAATTTGGTGCATGATTTAATAAAAATTTGGTTAAATTGTTTGCAAAATTTCGACAAAATTGGCCGAGGATGCACAGATCCTTAAATCTGGTAGAATCGACAAAAACCACAAAATGATAAATACATCTAAGAGCAGTTGTCGTATATAAATGAAATTTGGTGTGTGATGTGATGCCTAATAGATATACTTGTGCAATCTTAAGAAAATCGGTCATAGGACACGCCTACCGCCCACATCTTTATTAATATTAAAAAATAAATAGAATGAACAAAATTAAAAATATCTCATATGTGAATTACTTTAGACAAATAAAATTTAGTGCATGATTTAATACGGAATTGTTAAAATTGTTTGCAAGCTTTGGACAAAATTGGCTAGGATGCACAAATCCTAAAAATCTGGAAGAATCAACAAATTTCACAAAATTAAATATATGAAATTTGGTTAGTAATGTGATGTCTAATAGTTATATTTGTGCTCAAAATCTTAACAAAATCGGTTGAAGGACAGGTAGGCTCACATATTTATCAATATTAAACAGTAAATAGAATTATCAACATTAAAAATATCTCCTATATGAGTTACTGTGCACAAATATAATTTGACGCGTAATTTAATATAATGGGTGTTTTTTTAGAGGTATAGAACTTCGAATTGAAATAAAACACAAGAAAATCGTTTTAATGTCCATCAATTTGGCTTTATTAGAAGGATAATTTTATGCCATTAATGTTTAAATATGATTTCGGGATGTGGCAGCCGCGGCTGGCTCGAATAAAGCCAATTCTACAGGTCCAATTTTCAACAACTTTTTCGAGCATATGGGGCCGTATGTTGGCAATAACGCCACGAATGTTGGCTTCCAAGTCCCCTAACGTTTCTGGTTTGTTGGCGTAGACGAGCGACTTCACATATTCCCAAAGAAAATAATCCAGTGGTGTCAAATCGCACGATCTTGGTGGCCAATTGACCAATTTGCGATGAAAATCAGCATCGAGATCAATCTCATTTTCGGCCCATACACCAAAATCACGACGCATTTCATGGTCTCGCGGCTTTAATTCTTGCACAAGCTGGATCTTGTAAGGTCGCAAGCCAAGATCTTTGCGCAAAATCTTCCATAAAGTTGATGGACAAAGCTCCAATTGCTGTGCACGGTGGCGAATCGATTCATTCGGGTCCTCTTCAACACTTTGCTCTACAGCGGCAATTGTTTCTTCGGTGCGCACTGTTCGACGTCGCTGCGGATGCGTATTATCACATACAGTAAACGTAGTGCGAAAACGATCCATGGTTAACCGAATTAATTGCTCTGATGGACGATTATGTCGACCATAAAATGGACGGAGCTTGCGGTAAACTTCGCGAACTGAACCATTATTTTCGAAATAAATTTGCATGATTTGCAAGCGTTGTTCTTTTGTCAACCTGTTCATGATGAAATGGCAAACCAAACTAAATATTAATCACTTGACAGCTGACAAAATGGCCGCCAGTTAAAAAAGTGATGCCAACTTAAAGTTCTATACCTCAATAAAAAACACCCGATATAATTGGTAAAATTGTTTGCAAACTTTGGACAAAATTGGCTTAAGGATATGCCTAGGATGGAATAATCGAAAAAATCACAATATGTAACTTGATTACGAATAGGTATATGTGTGTGCAAAATCTTAACAAAATCGGTTTAAGGACACGCCTACTACCCATATTTACTTCAATATTGAAGAATCGCCAAAAATCACAAAACTCAATATAAGTCTTGGAGTGGTTGTCGTAGTTGAGAGGGACCCGCCTATCACTCATATTTTAATAAATGTGTCAAATTTAACTAAAATCATAAAAATACTATATAGCATTTATTGGATAAGATTGACTTACATCTTACATTTATATTATATACGACCTTTTTTGTGAAGCCACCAAAAAATTTTTTCAAAAACTATTTTTTTCGTAATTTTCCTCAACTTTGGCGCCATCTGGAGCCAAAAAATGTTTCTTTCAGATTTAATCAAAATATGATCAACTTTGTTCTTTGTATTGCTGTTCGATCCTCTCCGTTATCGTTTCTTAAACCGATACCGTGATAAATGATTTAAAGTGGTATTGTTTGAACCTAACTTGGCATTAAAGTCGCCAAGTACCATTGTAATATGAGGCTGTTCCAAATTACGTAACGCTATTTTTGCAGTGTAATACATTGTAACCAAAATACGCATAAGAGATTCCTCCTCCGTAATAAAAGTCATACTCGCATTAGCGTTTCGTAATCTATGGACAGCTCCTATCACATGTGTACATTGTGGTTCATCCAAATGCTGAGTGTATCATAAATTTCATCTTTATCGTTTCCAAACTGAATTTAAGTTGGAGCGTAAACATTGATAATTATTAAATTACGAGCTTTTGTCTTGAGTTTGATTGCTATTAGCCTCTCACTGAATGGGTGATATCCGGAAGCCCTGTTCGAATTTTCTGTTCTAATTTTCCAGTTTCGTAAAACGTGTTCATGTGCTCATGTCGCAAACTTCGAGCTTTCCTTCATGCCTTTATTAGATTTGATGGTCCGATATTTTCGGATTGAATTGGTTTTATTCATCATTAGGCACCACCAAAATCTTTGTGGTAGCTTCCGTAGTAGGGGGATTTCTAGTATGATTACCCGTTGGAGTAGTAATTTCTGTAATGTTATTTATTTCCATGTTTAAAACATTCCAAGTGCTAAGTCGATGGGTAATGAGTCCAAAGACACAAGCCACGTTTGTATAGCGAGCCACTCGATCCGAGACAGACGCTCGCTTGCAGCCGCAACTAATGTGTTGAATAGATGCTGTAGCAAGTACCCTTAGATCAAATACTTTATAATGGCTCAAAATGGCTCACTCTCATATTAGCCCCGGCCTAGAATCCTACACGGGTGGTTAACCAAATCTCAGGTTACCAGGATGTACCACTAGGTTAGAGTAGGATTTTAATAGAGTGCTTACCCGGTAGCTGGAGGCGCTAGGCAACAACTGCATCCCATTACATTCCAAATCTGTATAGCTGTGGGATATTGGATTCGATTACATAGAATTCAAGCACAGAAAAAAAAACTGACAAAAAAGGAAATTTGCAGGACTGTTCGAATTGGAGCGGTATTACCCTTCTTAACATGGTTAACAAAGTTATAGCCCATATCGAACCAAAGCTAAGACGCAAACAAACAGGCCTTAGATCAAGCAAATCATGTATTGATCACATCAACAGCTTAAGAGTCATTGTGCAGCAGTCGGTTGAGTGGCGATCTCCCCTCTTTCTACTATTTAGAGACTTCAAACGCGCATTTGACACATTAGAACACAGCGCTATCTGGGAAGCTCTAAGAAGCCTGAGGACGTATGTCTCTTTTCTCACCGTTTCTCTAGCATGCAGTTAAAAATCCAAATCTTTGCATTCCTGCTTTAGTTGGCCTTTAAATTAAAATTAAGAAAACTAAGTCATTGCGATTTAACTCACTTAATGAGTCCGAATTTTATCTTGATGGGCAATATATTGGCGAGTTTGGAACCTTCTACTACGTAGGAAGTATAATCTCTAAAAGCGGCGGCATTAGAGAAGATACCCAAAATAGATTATGCAAAGCAAAGCAAGCTTTTGGTATTCTCAATAAGCTCTGGAGATCTCAAAATATCTCGACTTACTATCACCGAACTTAAAGTTTTAAACACCAATGTCAAACCGTGCTCTTATATGGCTGCGAGACATTGAATATTTCGAGTCGATAGATAAGCGGACTACAAGCATTTATCAATCGGTGCCTCAGAGGCATGCTAAGAATTTTTTGGGCCGTTACAATTTCTAATCAAGATTTATGGTTGCGCACCAATCAAGAACCATTACAAACAACTATTCGTACTCGGAAATATGGATGGCTAGGACATACACTTAGAAAGCCGGCTACTGATATAAATCGTCAAGTCATCGGATATAATCCTCAAGGTTCCAGGAGGTATGGTAGACCTGCAAACACGTGGAGGCGGCAAACTGAGAACGAGTTACGAGAGTTCGGAGTATCGTGGAACGAAATAAAAGTCTTGACTACCGCTTCGCTATTTCTGTTTTAACCAACGGAATTTCAAGATCCTTGTGTAAGTAGGTGTTTTTAACGTACCACGGGGCGCCAGTAATTATTCTTAAAAGTTTATTTTGCCGCCTTTGTATTTTCTTAATATTTGAATCTGAGGCAGTGCCCCACAATTGAATTCCCTAACACCATATTAGTTTATAATAGAGTTGTATAGAAGAATTTTGTAATCTAGGATAAGTCTAGAATTTTTACTAATTAGCCAGTTAAGTTGGGCTGACTTTAGTTTAATTTGGGCCAATTTGGCATCTATGTGACTCTTCCACGTAAGCCGTCGATCCAAGTGAATACCCAGGTATTTTACTTCTGATTATTGGGGGATAGATTGGTTATTAATTTTAACTGGAGGGCACGAGTCTTTACGCAAGGTAAAGGTGATATGAATGCATTTTTGTGCATTCACTTTTATTTTCCATTGGGGGAACACCAGCTTCAATAGGTTGTGGAGTACTTAAGAAGTCTCCTTCTTTAATAATAAATTTACGATGGGTGAGGTAGCTATCTAGGAGCATGTATATGTCTATGGGGAAAATTTGCTTCAATTTGTAAATTAAACCTTCACGCCATACCTTGTCAAATGCTTGTGATACATCAATGAAGAGAGCAGAGCAATATTTCTTTTCTTCAAAAGTTTTTCGAATTGCAGTTACAAGTCTATGTGTTTGTTCAATTGTGCTATGCTTTCTTCTAAGTTCGAACTGATGATTAAGAAAGTATCAGTATTTCATCCAAAATTTGCATTAATGTGGTAACCAACAGTTTTTCAAACAGCTTTGACATATTAGATAGAAGATATATGGGTCTATATGACTCTACTTTTGTGTGATCTTTACCTGGCTTAGGAACCATAGTAATTAATGAAACTTTCCATTCTGGAGGATAATATTTTAGATGTAGAGTTGCATTAAAAATAAATATTATTATTCTTATTACTACTAAGGGTAGCTCTTTTAATATTTTATTGCTCACTTTGTCAAATCTAGGTACTTTTTTGGGGTTAGATTTTATAACCTCCCGAGTCTCAAACCTTATCGTTGATCTATGTTGCTGTACAACAGTGGGTAGCTCCATCATGTCATTTGATAAGTTGGGGGTAAATAAATTTTTCAGGTGGTTTACAAACAGAGTACCTTTCTCTGATTCGCTTCTTGCCCAGCCTCCGCTCGTAGTTCTCAAAGGTGGTTTACGAATGATAGGACTTTTATAGCTTTTAGCAGCTCGCCATAATGAATAGTTAGATTGTGGGGTCGCATCTAGTCCTTTTAGATAAGTTTCCAGGGATTCAGCTCTTTGGGATGCTAGTAATTTCCTTAGTGATTTTATGCAATTTCAAGAAGAAGGTGAATTAAATAATATCAAATTCCAGAACAGGGATTCAAGTTTCTCAGTTAGTACAAGCAACAAGTATTTAGGAGATAACTTCCTCGAAAATTACACTCGGAAGTACATAGGGAGATTATGGCTAGGTAAAATCTAGGAGTAACTAGTTTGTTGTCTGGAAAAAAACTCTGGGCACGAAGTTGAAATAGGTTTATCTACCTTGCCACTATCTCAAAAAACCTAGTGTTAAGAGTGAGTTTCAAAATTAAATAAACGAAACACGAAAGAAACAATAAATTGAAATAAAATGATTTATGTAAACGATTCTGGACGCGACTGATATATAAAGCAGCTTTAAGCCCGGACTAACCGGAGGCTCTTTACAGAATATATAAATGTGGCTTTTAGACTAATACTGTTATGGCTTGCAAACTTCAGCACAAACCCAATATACCCCTCCCTATGGTTATAAAGTGAAATTCCTAAAACGAATTAACTTTCCGAACAACCCAATAATTTTTAAATATCTAAGAACTTAAGAAGATTTAGAATTATTTAACTTATTTAAATAAATAAAATCAATGAACAATTTGTTTCAGCAAAAAAAGTTATTTATGATAATTTTATACGCAAGAAAAAAAACGAAAGACTTAAGACACAAACTTGATTTTTTTATTGAAGTAAAAATTGTCTTTAGTTTAAACAAATTAATTGAGGCGATTAAATAATTTTAGTTTAAAACAAAAACAAACAAATGATATAGTGGCTTGTTTAAATAACGTTTCTCTAATAGGGGTCTTAGAATTTTTTTGTGTCAAATTCTTTAAATTGAAGGTTTTCGATTTAAGTTTTGTTTTTGGGTTTTGAAGGAAAATTTAATTAAAAAGCATTAAATTAAAAAAAAAAAATTTAAAATTCTAAGCATTTATACATTTAAGTATTGTTGCTCTTGGATTTTTATTTTGTTGTTCAAATTATTTGTTTTAACTTGTTAAAAGTTGATTGAACGTATTGTCAAATGCTTGTGAATTGTTCAGAAGTTTTTTCTTATTTAAAATTCTTTTCTAGTTTTTGCTTTATTTGTTTTTTAAATAAATGTTTTGGGAATTTTTCAATTAAATTTAGAAGTATGTATTAATCATTATTGTCTGCTGGCTGCTTGCCTGTTTTTGTTTTTGTGGTGGAATTTGGAATTTTAGTTATGATGCAATAGGAATTTCACTTTCAATTTTATTTATTTAAGCCTGTGACTTTTTTATATTCATTTATTTAAAGCACATATTACTTATACGTCACACAGTGGGGGTTTTTCTAAAAATAAAATGTAAATAATTAAGCAGCTTTTAAATGGGGAGTTCAAATAAAATCAAAGCCTCAACAATATTAGGTTTACTTAAGTAAAATTATTTTAATGATATTTAAAATTAGGGTAGGTTAGTGAGGCAGTGAACCGCCGTGGTATAGCAGGTTAGTCATCCGCCTAGCATACCAGAGGTCCCAAGTTCAATCCCTGTCAGGCCCACTTGAAAAAAATTAATTTTCAAAAAAGCGGCGGTTCACCTCATAACTCGGCTAGCCACCGGTTATTGAGTATTAGGCTATGAAAAACTTCTCTTACTAATGCATTTGCCGTTCGGAGCCGGCGTTAAAACGTAGGTCCCTTTCAATGAGTCTAAAAGTAGAATCGGATGCAGCTCATTGTCTGAGAGAAGTACCCCTTGTTCCAATTGGAATGTTGTCGGGGAATTATATATATAGTGAGGCAGTTTGTTAATAATTGACAATGAAGTCTATTATTATCTTATTACGAAAGCAGTGCTGCATGATATGTAGCACTGTATTCACATAAGATAGATACTGAGCTACTGAGCCACCTCAAGAGATATGCTGCCAAAGCTGATGTCTGATTTGGATACACTGAATCCAGAGGAGTCATGTTTTTAATCCCTTTATTTAAAGCATTTATATAACCAAAAAGAAGTGTATTTGATCCCAAATCTGTTACATTTATTTATTAATGTAACAGACCAATTTATTGATAAAAAGCCAAAAAATGTTTGCGGAGAAACCAAATTCCTCGACGCGTTTCGATGGTTGGTTAAGCCATCTCTTCGGGAGGATTATCCCCAATTTAGACAGATCGAAAACCTCGCATTATTACTAAATTTACAAACATAACTATTAAGAATTATGTTCATAAACCAGTCGATAATCTACGCTTTTACTTTTGGTTTATGAACATAATTCTTAATAGTTATGTTTGTAAATTTAGTAATAATGCGAAGAGATGGCTTAACCAACCATCGAAACGCGTCGAGGAATTTGGTTTCTCCGCAAACATTTTTTGGCTTTTTATCAATAAATTGGTCTGTTACATTAATAAATAAATGTAACAGATTTGGGATCAAATGCAAATACACTTCTTTTTGAATAATATTTACATCCCGACTATTTTGTTATTTTTTGATTTATATAACCTTTATTTATAGTCTATAGAAATTTTTAATTTTTTAAAAAATCGTATTTACTGGATTCGACCATGAATTTGCGCTACTTTTTATTTTCATAATCTAAAGAGAATATATAAGGCTATTCAACTAAATTTCAAAAAGTATCGAAATCGGCTTGACTTTTTTGTTATATGGGCAAATCCGAAAAACATTAAACCAAGGAAAAAATTTTAAAACTGTCAAAACCACATATTTTTGTTGTTCAGTCGATGATCTATGCTTTTACTTATGATTCATGAACATAATTCTGAAAGGTTTTGTTTGTAAAATAAGTAATAATGCAAGCTTTTCCATCGGTCTAAATTGGAGATAATCCTCCTGAAGAGATGGCCTAACCAACCATCGAAACGCGTCGAGGAATTTTGGTCTCTCCGCAAACAATTTTTGGCTTTTAATCAATAAATTGATCTGTTACATTAATAAATAAATGTAACAGATTTGGGATCAAATGCGAATAGTCATTCTTTTTGAATAATATTTACATCCCGACAATTTTGTTATTTTTTGAGAAAATTCTTTATCAAAAATTTTTCTATTGATAATTTTCTATAGAAAATTTTTTGATAAAAAAAAATTCTACAAAAAAATTTTTTGATAAAAAACAATTTTTGATAACAAATTTTTTAAATAAAAATTTTTGATAGAAACATTTTCTTTATTTGGGAATAAATGAACTCAAGCCTGATTAAACCTAATTTTTCACTAGAAACATTTTCGATAGAAAAATTTTTGATAAAAAAATGTTCTGTAGTTTATGTGATGTTAATTAATCATAGAAATCTTGTGTGATACTGGTTTATTCCTCAAATTGGTCAACCTTGACATTCATTAGTTTTATTATGTATGTATATGTATTTTACAACAGCCCCACTGTGCGCCATGGGGTGTTGGAATTATACGAAATCTTATCAAGTTTTATATATCGTTACTTTAATATAGAAAAACCCTAACTAATATTTTTCTTACGTTACAGGAGAGGGAAAATAAACTAGATAAAATCTTAAATTTTGAAGATACAAACATTTTTTAAACGCAGTTTTTTACTAAATTCTTTGAAGGATTTAATGCCATAATATTGTTTTTTGAAATTAAAATGTTTTTATAAAATTACATAAGTTAAAGCTTTCAAAAGCAATTTGAATGAAAAACGACTTAGGGCCTTTCTATATTAAAGTAACGATATGCAAGTGTGAAAAAAATCATAATTAATTGTTAGTCTTAACAAAAATTAAGATATAAAACTTATAATAAATCTGTTTTGTCTCTAAATACTTGATATAATATTTTTTACAATTATTGTTTTGACGTGGGAATATACATAATTCAGGTTTAGTTAACCCATTTTTAAATTTATAATAGTTTCCAATTAAATTGCCTAAAGAAATCGTTTAGCTGGACCCAATGAGGTTTTTCGTGAAGAAATCTTAAACAGTTCGTAGCTGGACGTAAAACTCTATTCAGTTCTAAAAGCGAAAGAGATACATAATACCAATGATCCAAGTAACTAAAAAAGTTTTTGAGGTATAAAGATATTGCTTTAGCGCAAGGTTGGCCATTATTTGCATGTCTCCTCCCATAAGAAGAATTGAGATTAAACAAGAAAACTTTTTTTTACGCGTTTTCCAAGAAGCACTATACCAATACTTATAGCATATAAAATTTTTAGAGCACATTTCTTTTATAGATTGAGCACTTTTATTTTAAAAAGCTATCCATTTGGCCAACGTTGATTTAGTGCCTTTACATGAAGCAAAAAAAGTGTTAATAAATCTACATCTTCTTAACTGTAAGTCTAATTGCTTTAGTATATAGTACCTGGTAGACCGAGCCTTGCTCGGAGCTTTATGATAAGCATTTTGAGGAAAATTTTAAAGTTTTTATATATTTTATATTATAAAGTGCTAAAATAAATTTAGAGGAAAGACATTGTAGAAATATTCAGTTAATTTTGAATTATTTGATTTATTTTGTCCGACCAACACATAGTTTGCATAGTTTACAGTTTAACTCATTTTGAATAATTTTGGAAATTATTCATATCAACAGAAACCTCTGTCGACTCATGCGCAACAACTTTGCTAAAGATTATAGTCTGATCAAATGCACAGTTTACGATTTAATTCATTTTGAGTAGTTTTCTGTGGCGCCACCTGTCGGACTTTGCTTATTCCAATTCATAAACCTTCTTCGGCTTATCCGTAACAACTTTGCTGCAGATTATAGCATGATTAAATGTACAGCATACGATTAAATTGACTTTGAGTAAATTTCAGTAGCGCCACCTGTCGAAAATTCTTCATACCAACTAAAAAGCCTTCGTCGGCTCATGCGCTACAACTTTGCTAAAGATCATAGCATGATCAAATGTACAGTTTACGATTTAATTAATTTTTAGTAATTTTCAGTGGCGCCATCTGTCGGAAATAAGTCTTATCAACTTTAAAACCTTCGCCGGCTTATCCGCAACATCTTCGCTAAAGAGCATAACACAATCAAATTCACAGTTTACTATTCTATAAAGAACATACATACAGACAAACATTCATTTGTTTAAAATAATACCAATTTTTCCCCCTTTTTATTCCCTAATTTCTAAAAGTTCCTAATGTATATTTGGTACTTTTTTGGTGCCAATTGACTTCGGTACATTTTTTTAAAACGCATTTAACATAATGTATAATGTTCCTATTCATATTACTTTGAAGATGTTAAGTTATCATTTTATCCCTTTTTTACCCATTTTGGCTCCAAAATCAAAAACGTACCAAATACGTGTTTCATGTTTTTTTTACATCTATTGATTGCAGTACCAAGTTTCTTTCTATATTATTTAGTTTAAAATATAAGAGTGGGTTAAAAAGGTGCCAAAAAAAACTATTTTCACCCTTTTTTACCCCCTATCGGACATAGTTTCAAAAAAGTGCCAAACACCTGTCCGCTTATTTTCAAAGCTGTTTAAAACGTAATTTTAATTTTTTTTCTATACCTATTACTTTAGGAGACATAGCGTTTTCGATTTTTTCCCCTTTTTACCCGTTTTTACCCTCTTAGAGGTAAAAGTTCCAAAAGTCCCTTCTTCTTCGACCTATACATCAAAATAGATACCCACTGTCCAAATTTTATCAAAATCGTTAGAGCCGTTTTCGAGATAGCCATTCTATATATATATATATATATATATATACAATTATTGCTCGTTTAAGAATATAAGATAAGATAGTTGTTGAGGTAGACCAAAGCTTTCTAAATTTTGGATTTATGGTTACCCTGTGTTTCATAGGATGAGTTTTCTGGCGTCAAAGTAGACAACCTCAAAGGTAAAAGAAGTAAGAGTGTTATATTCGGCTATGCCGAATATATTGTAGTAACTTTATGGTTCAACATTTAAAAGTATGTAAGTGGTTTCCCTAGTATTTACTTTGCACAAAATTTTGTCTCATAACCGGGTATAGTTTCACATTTATAAGCTGTTAAACACTTTTCGTTGATATGACATGTTGATAGTAATACGACAGGTTCATATATTTTGTTAGGAGTTCCTAATGTAGATATAAAAAGGGGATGTTATATATATAAGAATTATAGCCAAATGTTACCGATTATAACAAAATTTTATACACTGACTGTTTTTATATAGAGCTTATTCTTACAAAATTTAGTGGCCATAGCTGTCATAGTTTCTAATTTAATAGCTTTTAACTGGCCTTTGCTATATTTTTTTTTTGGTTTCCGGGAGTGTTTTTTATATGAGAGCTATAGTCAAATATGGACCGATTCCTATAAAATTTGATATACTGACCAATAGTTGCATAAAACTTCTCTATTCTAAATTTAGTCGTCATAGCTAGTACAATTTTATTCAATTTATCAGCATTAACGTGTTTCCCGGATCGGGGTTATATGGGAGCTCCAACTAAATGTGAACCGATTTCGTTCATTTTCAATTCATAACTTTTTAATATACATACAACTTTTTAAATACATCAAACATTTTGTTCCTCTAGCTCTTTTTGTTAAGGCGCAATTGCGCTTTTATCTGAAGGAAAGACGGACATAACCCCAGTTTTCTTTTTGTATTTTTGTGTTTCCGTAAGTTTTTATATGGGAGCTACGGTCAATGGTGACCGATTGTGACAAAATTTTGCACACTGGCTGGCATTGACATAAGACTTCCGCGCTAAAGCTATTTCTGTTGATCATTTATTGGCATTTAGGTGTATTTTAGGTGAAATTAAGGCTGTTTCCGTTAGTTTTTGTATGGGAGCTATGGTTAAATGTGAACCGATTTCGATGGAAATGCTGCCTAGTTCTTATGTAAAACTTCTTTTTACTAAATTTTATCATCATAGCAGTTATAATTTGTCATTTATTAGCAAATAAGCGATTAGCATAGACGAGGTTATATGGGAGCTATGGTCAAATGTTGACCGATTTTGCCCGATTTCAATACCAACATTTTTCAAGACATGAAGAATATTTATGCCAAATTTCAGTAACTATATCTTTTCCTTAAGGTTTTATCGTGCCGACAACAGACAGACAGACAGGCAGACAGGCAGGCAGGCATGCAGGCAGACAGGCAGACAGACAGACAGACAGACAGACAGACAGACAGACAGACAGGCAGACAGACAGACAGACAGACAGACAGACAGACAGACAGACAGACAGACAGACAGACAGACAGACAGACAGACAGACAGACAGACAGACAGACAGACAGACAGACAGACAGACAGACAGACAGACAGACAGACAGACAGACAGACAGACAGACAGACAGACAGACAGACAGACATACAGACAGACAGACAGACAGACAGACAGACAGACAGACAGACAGACAGACAGGCAGACAGACAGACAGACAGACAGACAGACAGACAGACAGACAGACAGACAGACAGACAGACAGACAGACAGACAGACAGACAGACAGACAGACAGACAGACATAGCTCAATCGTCTTCGAATTTCATAAGGATTCAGAATATACTTCAATTTTGGTTTCAATTTCAGTAACTATATCTTTTCCTTAAGGTTTTATCGTGCCGACAACAGACAGACAGAGGGACAGACAGACAGACAGGCAGACAGGCAGGCAGGCATGCAGGCAGGCAGGCAGACAGACAGACAGACAGACAGACAGACAGACAGACAGACAGACAGGCAGACAGACAGACAGACAGACAGACAGACAGACAGACAGACAGACAGACAGACAGACAGACAGACAGACTGACAGACAGACAGACAGACAGACAGACAGACAGACAGACAGACAGACAGACAGACAGACAGACAGACAGACAGACAGACAGACAGACAGACAGACATAGCTCAATCGTCTTCGAATTTCATAAGGATTCAGAATATACTTCAGTTTTGGTTTTGAGCCAATATTAAGGAAATTACAAACGGAATGACAATCTCAATATACCCCCCATTCTTTTGATGGTGGATATAAAAAGTAGATCGAATTCATAAACAAATACAGAAAATAGAATTTTTAAAAAATGTCTCCTCAAAATCACTTTTGCACTCTTAATGGGTTAACAATTAAACTAGATCGTATACATACAAATAATTAATTGAAAACAATTGATCATCAGACAAAATTTTTTGCTTCATTTCTCATTGTTTCAATTTAATTGTTTAATAAATAAATTTAGTTGTTATTTCAAATTTGATTTTTAGATCAGATATAACAAATGAAACACTTATTAATTGTTTTGAATTTATCATTTGATTAATAAATTATTAAGTATTAAAAAAATTAATATTGCTAAAAGCTATCATATGTTACTCCTTTCAAAATTTATATTATTTAGTTAAACTCAAACAAATTCATATGGCGATTTTGTTAATAAAAAAGTCTAGACTTACGAGTATAAGGATGACTTGTCATTTTTCAATTTTCGTTCCCACATATTATGATTTTTTTTTTTGTCAGGGTACTTCATATAATAGATACAGTCTTTGATTGTCTTTGATTTTTTTTTGTGCGATATATGGAAAAAAATATCAATTATGAAAAAATTTAATCAATGGCGTCATTTCCTTTCAAACTTCTTATTTAATATAAATTTTTTCAGTTTTGTTTTGATACAATAATTGTTCATTTCTATGAGTGTCTTTTGTTTTTGACGTAATAGAAATAATTTTTAAAGGGTTATTTACTTCGTGGTTTCAAAAGTATGTGACTGGAATTCGACATCTGTGAAACTAAGTTCTTAAACCAATTTGTTTCTTTTCAGTTAAAAGTCTGACATTGACGAAAATGGATCGCTTAAGTATTACACAACGCATCAAAATTATCAAAACATACTACAAAAATGGTAATTCTGCAACAGCCACATATCGTGCTTGAAGAGAAGATTATGGTTTACATAATCGTCCAGCTACGCAAGCAATTGTCAAAATTGAGAAGAAATTTGAAGAGACTGGAGCGGTTACAAATATTTTAAGGGCTATGCTTCATCGTTTCGCTCGTTCCGCTGAAAATATTGCTGCGGTAAGTGAAAGTATTGCCGAAGACCCGAATGTTTCGATTCCTCGTCGTTTTCAGGAATTAGGACTGTCTTACGGTACATTATTGAAGAATACGACTTGGAGAATATGTGGTTTCAACAAGATGGTGCCACATGCCTCGTAACTCGAGCGAATATGTCTTTATTGCAAGAGACACTTCCTGGCCGCGTGATTTCTCGTCGTGACGAACTGGCCGCTAAGATCATCCGATTTGACACTATTAGACTTTCTTTGTGAGGTTACGCGAAATACCGTGTTTATGCAGATAAACCTTTAACTCTTGAGCACTTAAAAACCAATATTCGTTAAGTTATGGCTGAAATATCGCCCAATATATGTCAAAAAGTGGTCGAAAATTACCTCACAAGAATCAATGCTTGCAAAATTTCGCGTGGTGGTCATTTAAATGATGTAGAGTTTCAGACATAATGTCAATGTGCAAACTTTATTTATAATAAAAAAGAAAGATAAAAAAAATATTTTATATGTGTTTTTTTATGTTCACTTTTGAAACCGCAAAATGCGTAACCCTGTGTATTTAAAGTTGCTACAACTTTGTAGTCTTTTGTAAACATAAGACGATAAACAAAATATGTTAACATTTGACCATTATCTTATCTTATAGCTTTATAGAATAGTCATCTCGAAAACGTATAGATCAAGTATGAAGGAGCTTTTGGAAATTTTGCTGCAAAAGGGATAAAAACGGGTAAAAATGGGGGAAAAATCTAAAACGTTGTATTTCCTAAACTAATAGGTACAGAAACAAAGGTACCTGGTGTTTGGTACTTTCGTGAAACTATCCCCGGCAAGGGGTAAAAAAGGGTGAAAATGGATTTTTTTTGTACATTTTCAACCCACTCTTATCTTTTGAACCAAAGAATATAGAAAGAAACTTTGTGCTGCAATCAATAGATGTGAAAAAAATATTGAACACGTATTTGGTGCTTTTTTCATTTCTGGGGCCAAAATGGGTAAAAAAAGGGATAAAACTACCGCATGAAGTAATATGAAAAGGAACAATATGTTAACTGCTTTTTATAAAATTTACCGAGTTCAATTGGTCTAAAAATGTGGCAAATATACATATCGCAGTTGATCAATAAGAGGGTATTAACTTAAAATTTAAAAATTTTCAGTAGTGTCAAAAAACTATTTCATTTTACTACTACTTTCATATAAAGAAGAGGGGTAAAACTGTAGTTTTTTGGCGAAATTATAGTGAAAATGATGTCAGGTTTTTACAATGGGTAGATAAGGCCACTACACATCAATTTCTTCTAAAAAGTGAAAATTTAAAAATTTTGAGTTAATACCCTCTTGTTAAACAAGTGCGATATGGAAGTTTTTTGAAATAAGGGGATAAAAAAGGGGACACAATTAGTAATATTATAACTTTTAAACAAATGAATGTTTGTCTGTCTGTATGTTCTTTATAGATTAGTAAACTTTGCATTTGATCATGTTATGCTCTTTAGCGAAGATGTTGCGTATAAGCCAGCGAAAGTTTTTAAGTTGGTAAGACTAATTTCCGATCAAAACTCAAAATTAATTAAATCGTAAACTGTGCATTTGATCATGCTATGATCTGTAGCAAAGTTATAACGAATGAGCCGGCGAGGGTTTCTGAGTTGGTGTGAACGATTTCCGACAGGTGGCGCTACTAAAAATTACTTAAAGTGACTTAAATCGTAAACTGTGTATTTGAACATGCTATGATCTTTAGCAAAATTGTTGTACATGAGCCGACGAAGGTTTTATAGTTGGTATGAACAAATTTCGACAGGTGGCGCCACTGAAATTTACTCAAAGTCAATTAAATTGTAAGCTGTATATTTGATCATTGCGTTGCGTATAAGCTAACGAAGGTTTGACCAAAGTCCAACAGGTGGCGCCACTCAAAATTACTCAACGTGAACTTAATTGTAAACTGTGCATTTGATCATGCTATAATCAGACGAAGGTTTCTTAATTGCTATGATAAATTTCCGACAGGTGGTAGCACTGAAAATTACTCAAAATGAATTAAATAGCAAACTGTGCATTTGATCATGCTATGCTTTTTAGCAATGTTGTTGTACATGAGCCGAAAAAGGTTTCTTCGTTGGTATGCACAATTTCCGACAGGTGGCGCCACTGAAGACATTTGATCAGGCTATAATCTTTAGCAAAGTTGTTGCTCATGAATCGAGGAGGTTTCTAAGTTGGTATGACCAATTACCAACACTATTCAAAATACGTTGAACTGTAAACTATGCAGACTATGCAAACTATGTGTTGATCCTACTAAATAAATAAAATAATTCAAAATTAACTGAATATTTGTGTAATGTCTTTCCTCTAATTTTATTTGAGTACTTTATAAAATAAAATATATTAAAACTTTAAAATTTGCCTCGAAATGCTTATCATAGGCTCGGTCAAGCAGGTACTTATACTTAAGAAAAAAAAAAAACAAGTAAGAGTGTTATATTCGGCTGTGCCGAATCTTATATACCCACCATCAAGTTGTGTTAAATTTAGAAACATATCTCATATATCTACCAGGGTGCAGCAAATTCAAAATGTGGACCAAATTCGAAAAAAGTTGTTACGCTAGTTGACATTGTTGGTAAAATATTTGGACTAAATTCGGTTGCAGTAGCTTTATAGTTCAACATGAAGTGGTTTCCTCAGTATTTACTTTGAAAAAAATTCGTTATCGTAACTGGGTATGGTTTTACATTAATAAGTTTTAAATACTTTTCGTTTAGCGTAATATTTAGTTAGGATACAGATGTTGATAGTAATACGACAGGTCCATATATTTTGTTAGGAGCTGCTAATACATCTACCGTGTATAAAGTCTGGACATTGGTGCAATCTTAGTATGCAATGTTAATATATATATATATATATATATATAAGGATTATTGCCAAATGTTGAACGATTGTAACAAAATTTTCCACACTGGCTGGTATTTATAATGGGTGTTTTTTTTTAGAGGTATAGAACTTCGAATTGAAATAAAACACAAGAAAATCGTTTTAATGTCCATCAATTTGGCTTTATTGGAAGGATAATTTTATGCCATTAATGCTTAAATATGATTTCGGGCATGTGGCCGCCGCGGCTGGCTCGAATAAAGCCAATTCTACAGGTCCAATTTTCAACAACTTTTTCGAGCATATGGGGCCGTATGTTGGCAATAACGCCACGAATTTTGGCTTCCAAGTCCCCTAACGTTTCTGGTTTGTTGGCGTAGACGAGCGACTTCACATATCCCCAAAGAAAATAATCCAGTGATGTCAAATCGCACGATCTTGGTGGCCAATTGACCAATTTGCGATGAAAATCAGCATCGAGATCAATCTCATTTTCGGCCCATACACCAAAATCACGACGCATTGCATGGTCTCGCGGCTTCAATACTTGCACAAGCTGGATCTTGTAAGGTCGCAAGCCAAGATCTTTGCGCAAAATCTTCCATAAAGTTGATGGACAAAGCTCCAATTGCTGTGCACGGTGGCGAATCGATTCATTCGGGTCCTCTTCAACACTTTGCTCTACAGCGGCAATTGTTTCTTCGGTGCGCACTGTTCGACGTCGCTGCGGATGCGTATTATCACATAGAGTAAACGTAGTGCGAAAACGATCCATGGTTAACCGAATTAATTGCTCTGATGGACGATTATGTCGACCATAAAATGGACGGAGCTTGCGGTAAACTTCGCGAACTGAACCATTATTTTCGAAATAAATTTGCACGATTTGCAAGCGTTGTTCTTTTGTCAACCTGTTCATGATGAAATGGCAAACCAAACTAAATATTAATCACTTGACAGCTGACAAAATGGCCGCCAGTTAAAAAAGTGATGCCAACTTAAAAAGTTCTATACCTCAATAAAAAACACCCGATATAAAGCTTATTCTTGCAGTGGCCATAGCTGCCATAGATTCTAATTTAATAGCTTTTAACTGGCCTTTGCTACATTTTTTTTTTGGTTTCCGGGAGTGTTTTTTATTTGAAAGCTTTAGTCAAATATGGACCTATTCCTCTAAAATTTGATGTAGTGACCAATAGTTACATAAAACTTCTCTATTCTAAATTTAGTCGTCATAGCTATTACAATTGTATTCAATTTATCAGCTTTAATGTGTTTCCCGGTGAGGGGTTATATGGGAGCTCTAACTAAATGTGAACCGATTTCGCCTGTTTTCAGTGCACAATTTCTAGAGCATATCAAAAATACTCTAGCTCATGTAGTTAAGGAGCTATCGCGCTTTTATCTGACGGACAGACGGACATAAACCCCTTTTCTTTTTGTATTTTTGTGTTTCCGTAAGTTTTTTATATGGGAGCTATGGTCAAATGGTGACCGATTGTGACAAGATTTTGTATACTGGCTGGAATTCATATAAGACTTCCTTTTGTTAAATGTTATAGTTATATCTGTTATAATTTTAGATTTATTGGCATTTAGGTGTATTTTAGGTGAAATTTACGCTGTTTCCGTTAGTTTTTTGTATGGGAGCTATGGCTAAATGTGAACCGATTCTGATGAAATTTTATAGACTGCCTAGGGTAAAAACTTTTATACACCAAATTTTATTATCATAGCTATTATAGTTTGTTATTTATTAGCAAATAACCGATTAGAATAGGCGAAGTTATACGGGAGCTATGGTCAAATTTTAAGCGATTTTGCCCAATTTCAATACCAAAATTTTCTCAGAAATGAAGAACGTTTTTACTAAGTTTCAGTGAGCTAGCCGCTTGTGTTTAGGCGTTATCGTGATTTCAACAGACAATCAGACGGACAGCCAGACGGACAGACAGACAGAAAGACAGACAGACAGACAGACAGACAGACAGACAGACAGACAGACAGACAGACAGACAGACAGACAGACAGACAGACAGACAGACAGACAGACAGGCAGACAGACAGACAGACAGACAGACAGACAGACAGACAGACAGACAGACAGACAGACAGACAGACAGACAGACAGACAGACAGACAGACAGACAGACAGTCTTGACCGACAACATCATTTTCTTACCTGTTATTAGTTATTTTACATTTTTAAATATATTTCTTATTTAAATTAAAAACAATATGAATATTACATTCTGAAGGGCATTAAAAAAATTTTCATGAGTAAAAAAATTAAACAAAAACAAGTAAGAAAGCGCTATAGTCGGTCAAGCCGACCATACGATACCCTTCACCACTAAGGTCAAAGGTGTTGTTTTTCGTGTGTAAAGACAAATATTTGCTAAATTTTGCCATCATACAAACATTTTCTCAAAACTTATATATTCAACCTGTTTCCGTCATTTGGACTTATATGAGAGCTAGGGTCAAATGTTAACCGAATATCTCGAAATTTGGCAGATTAATTACAGTTGTTACAAAAATTATGTATGCAAAAAATATACTCAAAATTTCCATTATCTTTAGATTTACGAGCGTTTTAGTGATTTTTTGTCTCATTTAGTGCGTTTTTAAAGAAGAGTTTGTATGGGAGCTATGGTCAAATGTGGACCGATTTCAACAAAATTTGGTACAGTGATTTTAGTTGTCATAAGCAGTATTTGTTTTAAATTTCATGAAAAAATATTGATATTCGTGGCCAATATAGCAATTCCGGGAAGTGGGACCTATGGGAGGTACCATAAATAATGGACCAATTTGGACCAATTTCAATAGCCATGGTCCCATTATCAAAAAAATGATCTGTGCCAAATTTCATTAAATTATCTTTAGAATTGCGACCTGTAGTTTGATTACAAGGTTTACATGGGGGTCCAGCCAGCCAGCCAGACGGACGGACGGACATCGACTCAGAAAGTGATTCTAAGCCTATTGGTATACTAAAAGGTGGGTCTAAGACAAATATTTCTATGCGTTACAAACATCAGCACAAACTTATAATACCCTTTCCACCTATGGTGGTGAAGGGTATAATTATAATTGTTTTTACTATTTTTCCATATTTAAATACATGATGGGTTTCCTTCTGCATGTACGATTTAAATGTATTTGAGTTTAAACCACAACTTACCCAGTCACTTACTTAGAAGTCATTGTATGGTTTATTCTTTCAGTTAATAGTTAATTTTGTTAATTCACTTAATCATTATACTATAGGTATTATTAAGTATATAAATAAATTAATGCTTACGAACTTGTAAAGAGGATGATGGTAAAGAATTAAGTTCAATGCCACAATTAGAAAAAAAAATACTAAAAAATTCACATACAATAAGTTTTTGTTTTTATTAAAAACAATAAACAAAAAACAACAACATTTGGTTATTTCAAAAATTTAACGTTTTCTTTTAATTCTAACATTAAAATGTGTAGTTTATTTTACTACCAAACAATTACGAGTTTGAGAATTGTACAAAAACATATTTTACTTAAAATAATCAAAGACTTTGAAAAACAGAAGAAACAAAAAAACCTTAAATGAATTTTAATTTACTTAAACACATTAAATTCTTAATTTTGTTAAAATAATGTTTGAACACACAAAAAAAAAAAAAAAATCCAAAAAATCAGTGAATAAATAAAATATTCTTGATTTTCTCTATTTGACCCTGACAAAATTTATTTTGTACTTCAACCGACAAGTGCACAGAGTACAATGGCAATGACAGGCGGTCAGACAAACATTCATACCAACATATAAACATTCATACAAACAAATAGACAACCCACTAAATAATTGACAATTGTTATCATTAAAACGTCGTTCAGACACGTCTTCAATATAACAATCATTGTTATGAACCAACTCATGATAATGATGAAAAAATGTTGTTGATTGTAAACATGATTATTTGTTACTTGTCAAACTTGTTGGGTTAGATGGAATGATGGACTGACCAAGTGACCATCTTAAGGTTGTTGGCATAAATTGAAATGATGAAATTGTAAGTCTCAAACTCCGACTAGGGTCTTATAGACAGTTTGTAGTCATATACCTAAAATATGATAATACTTGGAAGATTCTTTACTCATAACATAGATACTTTTGTTCGTATACATGAGGTCAATAACCAATTTTTGTTTGTTTTACAAACTCATTGACAAATAATAGCCCCAGTAACGAAATGCTAATTTGTAACTTTTAATTTTTTGTCTACACTTAAAATATGAATTTAGTATTTTATGTATGGCCATTGGCCGCCATCTAGAATTTTGAATGTCAATTTCAATATTATTTTTAATTTATTTCATATATTTTTACTACTGATCCACTAGTTGTAAAACATGATTTTTATTTTAAACGTCATCGTTATGATCACAATCAGTGTTGCCGTAGTTAGTTTTTGGGCAAATTAAAAACTAAAGCATATCTTCTTTCAGGCGTACCTTTCTTTCGAGTGTGGATTCTACACGAGTGTGTTTCTAAAACTTTCTATGATAGATCGTCTAAGAATGTGACCTATCCAGGGGTATTGTTTCCTTTGATTTCAAAAATAATAAGGACAAAGGTCGTTATGTCCTACGGTGCACAGTGGGATGGTTTAAAAATAGAATGGAAATAAGTTCTAAACCGTTAGACGGATTTAAAATTTAGGTGCATATAGCAGAAGTGTTGTGAAGCATAAGTTTTGAACCTGGATAGCCTAGATTTTACTGGGGCGGCACAATCGGCCCCCTTATTAGGGTACCTCAGACTCATAAATCACTTAAAACGATATATAATTGTCATTTGCTAACCAGAACGCAATTTTTAAATTTTAAATAAAAAAAAAATTGTGAAACTTTATTATATCAGTACCTGGTAGACCGAGCCTTGCTCGGAGCTTTATGATAAGCATTTTGAGGAAAATTTTAAAGTTTTTATATATTTTATATTATAAAGTGCTAAAATAAATTTAGAGGAAAGACATTGTAGAAATATTCAGTTAATTTTGAATTATTTGATTTATTTTGTCCGACCAACACATAGTTTGCATAGTTTACAGTTTAACTCATTTTGAATAATTTTGGAAATTATTCATATCAACAGAAACCTCTGTCGACTCATGCGCAACAACTTTGCTAAAGATTATAGTTGATCAAATGCACAGCTTACGATTTAATTCATTTTGAGTAGTTTTCTGTGGCGCCACCTGTCGGACTTTGCTTATTCCAATTCATAAACCTTCTTCGGCTTATCCGTAACAACTTTGCTGAAGATTATAGCATGATTAAATGTACAGCATACGATTAAATTGACTTTGAGTAAATTTCAGTAGCGCCACCTGTCGAAATTTTTTCATACCAACTAAGAAACCTTCGTCGGCTCATGTGCAACAACTTTGCTAAAGATTGTAGCATGATTAAATGTACAGATTACGATTAAATTGACTTTGAGTAAGTTTCTGTAGCGCCACCTGTCGGAAATTATTCATACCAACTAAAAAGCCTTCGTCGGCTCATGCGCTACAACTTTGCTAAAGATCATAGCAAGATCAAATGTACAGTTTACGATTTAATTAATTTTTAGTAATTTTCAGTGGCGCCATCTGTCGGAGATTAGTCTTATCAACTTTAAAACCTTCGCCGGCTTATCCGCAACATCTTCGCTAAAGAGCATAACACAATCAAATTCACAGTTTACTATTCTATAAAGAACATACATACAGACAAACATTCATTTGTTTAAAATAATACTAATTTTTCCCCCTTTTTATTCCCTAATTTCTAAAAGTTCCATATGTATATTTGGTACTTTTTTGGTGCCAATTGAATTCGGTACATTTTTTTAAAACGCATTTAACATAATGTATAATGTTCCTATTCATATTACTTTGGAGATGTTAAGTTATCATTTTATCCCTTTTTTACCCGTTTTGGCTCCAAAATCAAAAAAGTACCAAATACGTGTTTCATGTTTTTTTTTACATCTATTGATTGCAGTACCAAGTTTCTTTCTATATTCTTTAGTTTAAAATATAAGAGTGGGTTAAAAAGGTGCCAAAAAAACTATTTTCACCCTTTTTTACCCCCTATCGTACATAGTTTCAAAAAAGTACCAAACACCTGTCCGCTTATTTTCAAAGCTGTTTAAAACGTAATTTTAATTTTGTTTCTATACCTATTACTTTAGGAGACATAGCGTTTTCGATTTTTCCCCTTTTTACCCGTTTTTACCCTCTTAGAGGTAAAAGTTCCAAAAGTCCCTTCTTCTTCGACCTATACATCAAAAAAGATACCCACTGTCCAAATTTTATCAAAATCGTTAGAGTCGTTTTCGAGATAGCCATTCTATATATATATATATATATATATATATATATATATACAATTATTGCTATTTTAAGAATATAAGATAAGATAAAGTAGACAGAATGAGGTTATGTATGGAACAAGATGGCAGCCACGGCTTTGCTGGCATACACGCGCTTTTTTAATGAAATTTTCAATGATCTTTTTACATAAATGCTGCGGTATTTCATTAATGTAGCGTCCAATTTCCTCTTTTAAGGCTTGATTCGTCATCGCGTAAACCATCGACTTCAAAAACCCCAAAGAAAAAAATCTAAAGTCGTTAAATCGCGCGATCTAGGCGATCAATTCTAGTCTCTAAAACGGGAAATAACACGACCGCGAAATGACTGATGTAGCAATTGAATTGATTCTCTGGCTGTATGACATGTGGCACCGTCTTGTTGAAACCACATGCCCTCCACATTAATTTCTTCGATTATAGGCAAAAAAAAAAAAAAAAATGGTTATCAGTTCACGATACCGAACACCATTGACTGTTTGAGCTTGACCTGTCTCATTTTCATAAAAAAAGGTCCAATGATTCCTCCAGCCCAAAAACCACACCACACAGTGACAAGTTGAGGATGAATTTCGTGAATCACTCGAGGATTTTCCTCACCCCAAATGCATCAATTCTGCCAATTGATGAAGCCATCAAGATGGAAATGGGCTTCGTCGAATGATTTTATCGGCAAAATCAGCATTTTCTTGTTGTCTCTGCAATACCCAATAAACGAACTCCCTTCGCTGTCCATGATCATCTGGCTTTAGTTCCTGAGTTAATTGAACTTTGTATGCATGAAGATGCAAATCTTTTGTCAAAATTCGCTGCATAGTGGATTTGAATACACCAATTTGCTGAGCTCGGTATCGAATTGAGGTGGATGGAGTTTGAGCGAAATCATCTCGTACAGCTGAGACATTTTCGGTCGATCGACCTGGTTGAAGGCGCGTTGTTGTCTTTACATCACTAACAGACCCAGTTTCGGCAAATTTATCCATTGATCTCTTTACAGTTGACTCTGTTGGAGCATTATTGTGACCCGAAATTGATCGCAATTTGTGAACTGTAGCCGCAAAACTTTCACCATTTTGGCAAAACAATTTCACAATGAGAATGCGTTGTTCATTCCTGTAGCGCTCCATTTTTACTAACCTCGTACCTTCTACTAGCAAACGAATAATAATTGTTCAAATGTCAAACAATGACATTTCGAATCGCGACAAATTTAAAAATTGCGTTCTAGTTGGGACACAGTTTATATAACAAATATATAGGTGCAGATCTACTAACAACATCACCCCATGCATATGCTATCTCTTACGGTTTTAAAGATATTCGACTTCAAAAAATAAGTTTTCAATTTTTATCCCATACATACATTTTTTACTCAAATCTGATATATATCGGGGTTTCCATTTCGTGGTTTCAAAAGTATAGGACTGGAATTCGACACCTGTCAAGCTAAGTTCTTTTTTCTTTTTAGTTGAAAGTCTGACATTGACGAAAATGGATCGCTTAAGTAACACATAACGCATAAACATTATCAAAACATTCTACAAAAATGGCGATTCTGCAACAGCCACATATCGTGCTTTAAGAGGAAATTATGGTTTACATAATCGTCCAACTTGTTTGTGTAAATTGGCAAAATTGTGAAGAACTTTGAAGAGATTGAAGCGGTTACAAATATTGTGGGGCCTGTGCATTATCGTTTAGCTCGTTCCGGTGAAAATATCGCTGCTGTAAGTGAAAGTGTTGCCGAAGACCTGAATGTGTCGATTCCTCGTGATTCTCAGGAATAAGGACTGTCTTACGACATATTATGGAGTTTTTGCATTTAGATCTACACCTACATCCATATAAAGTCTAGCTCACACAACAACTGAAGCCATCTGATCATTCACAACATCGTAGATACGTGGAATGGGTGTTTGAACAAGAGGCGGTGGACGGCGATTTTTCGAACATTTTCTTCAGAGATGAAGCATATTTCTCACTCGGTGGGTATGTTAATAAACAAAATTGACGTATTTGGGGTTCCGAGAACCCTCAAGTAATTGGTGCGCTCTTTGGTCCGAAATTGTGATTGGACTTTACTTTTTTAAAAGCGTCGATGGAACGACTGTCACCGCGAATTCGGAGCATTATTATCATATAAATAATAACCGACTTTTTTGGCCTGCTATTGAAGAATACGACTTGAAGAATATGTGGTTTCGACAAGACGGCACCACCTGCCACACAACTCGAGCGAATATTTCTTTATTGCAAGAGACATTTCCTGGCCGCGTAATTTCTCATCGTGGCGATATCAACTGGCCACCAAGTTGATTCTATTTTTAAGCCATCCCACTGTGCAGTGATTGATTTGAAATCCCATTCGGTAAGAAAATTCTCAAATAGAGATTTATGAAGCTTTGAGTTTTGTAAATTGTCAGCTGAGTAAAACTTCAGGTGCTCAAACAGCAGAAAGGAAGTCTGCTATGTCCAGGAAATACAAGGAGATATACCCCTGTTAATACTACTGGCACCTAATACCATGCTCCTAGCTAAGTTAATCCCAAAAACTACTGTCTTCACCAATAGCCACAAACCCCAACAACATTGAATACTGCTTTCTACTCTACTTCGACTGATCATTTATTATTTCAGTAGGGCAATTGAAGACTCTTGGACGTTTGGGAGGTTGGGACAGTTTTCTCGTTAAGTATTTAGTGGAAGATTATGAAGACAAGAGCATGAGTATGAGTATGAATCGCCGTTCGCGAATATCGAAGAAAGTGACCGATCTGCATTGGATGATTCGTCTCTGCGGTTGGTTCTTATTTTTGGGGTCAATTCTGTTTGGGTGGCTGGCGTTGACTCTTCAGTCGTTGCTGCTGGGGCATCACTTACATGAAACTCTTTTCAGGGTCTAGGTGGAATATGTCTAAGCGAGGTCTGTTGTGACTGACTCAAGCACAATCACCCGCCTCTTATGTTGGCCCTGGACTACGAGTTGGATTACTGGAATGGATTTGATGCTGAGTCACGGCTGTTAACTGTTATGTTTCGTTTTTGTATTGACTTTGTGTTGTCTTTGTCTGTGTACACTTGGGGGTTAAGGGCAACAGTCCCTGAGCTGTTTGAAGTTCAACTGATTGTAGTCCATTTATGGCTACGAATCCCACCAGAGATTATCTGGTACCATTGGAGTCAAGAGCCACTGGAAATTCATCTCCAGTCTGACTGTTGGTTTATTGTCCTCCTGGGGAGCATCATTGGGGTGTGGCTTAAAACCCAAATGGGGAGAACGTATGATGACTTATTTGATTCTTAGGTTCGGTGTTGAGTTGCACTGCAATTGGGTGCCTTATCCATGGATCGGAAGGACTGTTTACAGGCTTCGCTTCTAACGAAGGGGGAAATCATGCCCAAACAACATGATTTCGAATAGGTACTTCAAAATGTTATGTCACGCTTGTCACACATATCATGCTTGGTAACATTTAAAAACTCACCGCGTGTTTTAAACACTGTGAGGTAAGCCCAACATATATACATATATACAATACATATATGATCCTTTATTGTTTACTTCACTGAAACTTCAAATGTTTCACGATATGGACTTACTGGAATAAACACGGATGGGTCAGAGTTAAAGCAAATTTTCTTTAGGCTCCCAAAGCTCTGCGGTGCTGAACAGGCCGAAATATTTAATATTAATAGTCAAGCCGCCATTAATCCCATATCCCTTAATATTAAACTTTTTTGGGTAAGCAGTCATAACAAAGTAACATTAATGCGGTCTTCCTAGCCGAAACTGGTACTCTTCTCGGAAGACATTGAAGAATACGTATATAGGTATATCACAATCAGTCAAGACAGCGCAGGCCAACTGGAGTTCTAGAAACCAATAGTTTAGTCTTAAGACCAACTTGGCCAGCTTATAATAGTTAACGTTTTGTAGCAGACTCATGGGACACTATATTCTTCATTCTGCGTTAAGGAGGAAAAGACAGCTACATTTTTTGTCATTGTCCTGCTCTTGCTGAACATGGGGCTTCTCATCTTATTATACCGATGAAATTAGAATCACTTCCTGATCTTAGCTTCCATATAGGACCTAATGAGGGAAATGGATAAGATATATGTACATTAGGGTAATAACTTTTGAACAATTTGCTAAATAATCAAAAAATACTTATCAATGCCATATAGACCATGAAAATCTATGATGAAAAATGGGGTCACTTTTTCACGGGCGTTAAAAAGGTTCCCCCCAAATCATTTTGAAGTTTAGTATTTGGATTTAAAATTTTTCTTTTTTTAATATTTTTTTTTTTTAATTTTAAGTTTATATCCTTCAACAAAGATAATTTGTAGTATCTGAAGTTAATATATAGTACATGACTGTATGTATGGTATCTAAAACATAAAAATTTAAACATTATTATTTTTTGGAAGCTTTTAGAAAAAATGGTTTGGGGGGAGGTTTTTTGTCCAAATTGATCTCAAAAAACTGTTTTCTTGATAAACACATCAGTAGCCACCCCAGCGTGATAGGTTTTTTTTTGGGTTATACCCCTAATGTACATATCTTGAAAAGTTATTATAAATTTTATAAATATATTGTTACGTTTTTCCTTTAAAAATGTGAATTCCTTTTGCAAACAACCGAAATCAAAATGAAAACACTTTATGTCGTTTTACAAAGTTATTGTTTAATTAAATTATAGAGTTAGTTCACTTTTAATACAAATTGTAAACAAACTTGTCGCTTTACAAATATTCTTAATCTCACTGTTCTCTCATACGCGTCTCAATTAAAACTGTGTCATGATATCAGTTCGCCAGGCTTTTATAGTAGAGAAGAGAGTTTCTAGTATTTTCTGCAGATGTAAATAAAGAGCTGATTACACTAACAATGCGTCTTACGAATGTTCATGTATATTCCAATACATTCTCACATGATTAAGAACACACTCACCCATACGTTGTACAAATGGATTATCTGAAGTTAACAGCAACAGAGAGAGAGAAAGAGAGAGTGAGAGAGAGAGAGATGAAGTGTAGATAAAAAGAAATATGTTGCTCTACTCTTACAGCAAAATATTAAGAGAAAAAACCTACACCAACAGAAACATTCTAGAAAACTAGCGGAAGAATCATAAGTAGTAAATTTTGCACAATGGGGCGGATAACTTAAAAATGCGTGACAATATGTATGTTTCTATATATTAAAAACACTATTGGAACATATTTGTCCTCAGTGTTCTGCTTTTACCTAATCTTTACCAAAGGAGGCTTGGTATACTTCTAGCAGATCATTTCTTTTTTGTATTTCGCACCAAAACTATCTACTAATCAAAGATTTTGTATGATTTTTTATACGTTTAGAATTAAACTATTTGACCCGTTAAACGTTGTCTTGCCTTCCATATGATAGAAGAAGAAATGTTATTATATACATTATGACAACAACAATAACGGTATAGGAAAATCTAAATCCATAGTAGTTCCGCAGACTACTTTGCCGATTTCGTGCAAACTTCAAGTAAACTATCTACAGACCACCACCAACGTACCCTGAAATTATTGAAAACGGTCTACCCATTTCAGTGGTTAGTAGATACATCAAAATATACGCTTCCTTTTATAAAAATATAGAATTGTTTTGAAAATAAATTTATACTAATTTTAACGATTGAAATTGAAAAAAATAATAAAACCTTTCAAAATTAAATCTGGTAACACATAGCCAGCAGCAAAAATGCGAGTATCGAAAATGTTAATAAAAAAATTATACATTTTTTAAATATGTCTTTAAGTGTAAATATGGATTTTTTTAATAAATTTGTTTATTCAATATAACTACACATGTTTTGCTACTGTTTTCATGATAAACTTTTTTTTGACTACCGTTCAAAATAATGTTAGTAAAATATTACCGGCCTTCCATCCCCATGGGACAGACTGACCAACTGTTTATGAAGTATGAGTGTTATTAATCGAATGTTTGCATGTTCCAGCCAATTTGACAAGCCGACTCGTTGCTACTTTTTACAGAATATTTAGGAAAAGTTGAATAATAAATCAGAAAGAAACGTTTCAAAAACCACAAAACAGTAGTTGTCAATGAATGGATAAATGCATTTACCTTAAGATTTATTACTTATTATTTTTATGATTTTTATTCCAGAAGCCTTTAATTCTATTTAAATCAGGTGATGCTAATGTGAACATAGTTCGTATTTATGTAGAAAGATCGTACACAAGCCTCCTAATACTGATCTACACTCCCAGTTCATATACATAGAGATTTAGGAAATATTATTCATTACATTTTGTAATATGTAATTTTTTTCTTTTTTTAATTAATTTCCATCGATTTGCTCATCCCCTTAAATTGTTTGCACATGAAAAACAAAAGACTTAAGAAACAAACATGTTTCTTGAAGCAACAAATAAATATTTCAAAAATTGCAAATATTTTTGCAATTTTACACATTAACTGGGATTTTCGATTTTCTACTTTAATATACATAATAATTATTTTAAAATTTTAATGGAACAACGCATTTTGTTATTGAGTGATTGGCATTGCACGTATCCGAAGATGTAATTTTAAAATACGTGAGTTCTGCTGGTAGATCATGAATGAGTATAAATTAAGAATAAACGATGAGAAATAATAAATACAAATTTAAATTATAATGAATATTTTTTTAGGTTTTATGTTAGTTATGAAGCCAGAGCCAATAGCTTTTGAATGAGTTTGTCATAATATGAATTAGTTGAAATATTTTATATCAATTGAGGATTATTTTTATAGAGTCAAATGTATGATCATGCATATTAATAGAGGTTTTATTAAAATTTAGTTTATTAGCAAACATAAAGTACCTGTCCACAAGTTCTTTAAGATTTTAAATAAATTTTTGGCTTTAGTTTGTCTGGCTTAAAAATTATGTTAAGTTGATGACCCTTCAATGAAGTATAGTGGAAAGAATTAACTGTTGTACATGATCAGTCATCGAATACAAAAATATTCAAAATACCAAATGAGTTATTTTGAATAACTTTGTATTCGAATTTATGATTTTTGGTTTATTAAACTGTAAATCAAATAAACTACAGGGATTTATAAGAAGTTTCAGTTGTGGAATTTGTATGCCATGTTGTTGCGTTTTTTATTCATTTCATTCATTTCGTTCGTCTTCAATTCCATGATAATATTGATTTCTTATTTTATAATCAGTTTTTATTCCTGCTGCACGTTTTTAATTCATTTTAATTTTAAATTTTTTTTCATTTTTGTTTATAATTTTAACGGTATGTCAACTCAGTTGCTCATCATTGCTAAGCGCGTAATGTTGATTTTTCATGCTTGAAAACTTTAAAAATCCAAACGAAAACGTTTTGAAATCTAATACGAAAATATAAAAAAAAAATTGAAAATACAAAATCGGTCATATAACAAACAACGGTCAAGTGCAGGTGATTTTTATGTAAACAAAAAGTGTTATACATTTTAAAAAGAAATTAAATAAAAAAATTTCAAAAATTAAAAAATTTCAAAAAATAAGGAGAAATTATCATAAATATTAAAAATTTATTAAAATTTTTTTCAAAAAATTGTTCTTAGAGATACAAATTTTTAATAAAAAATTACTTGTGAGTTTCATCAAATCTTTCATCGGCAAAAAATTAGTCCCTGTAAAATACTAACAAAGTAAGTTTTGAAAACATCTGTGCTTTACTTTACATTTTTATTTAATACGATTTTAATTGTGTTTTAATAACTAAAACAAATTTGCATATAAATTGTTTTAATTACACTTTTTTATAAAAGATACAGATGTTAAAATTTTTTCAGTAGAGGGAGATACTCTTTTAAATCTTTTAAAACAAACAAAATATTTCAATTATACAACTTTAAAGTTTTCATATTATTTATTTTATTATATACTAGCCAACTAAAATAAATTTAGAAGAAAGACAATACAAAAATTTTCAGTGTCGCCACCTGTCGGAAATTTGTCATACCAACTAAGAAAGCTTCGTTGGCTCATAGGCAACAACTTTGCTAAAGATCATAGCATGATCAAGTGCACAAATTACGATTTAATTCATTTTCAGTAATTTTTAGTGGCGCCATCTGTCGGAAAATCATATCGAATCATGCGCAACAACTTTTGTAAAAATTATAGCCTCATCATAGCATAATCAAATGCACAATTTACCATTTATTTAATTTTGAGTAATTTTCAGTGGCGCCACCTATCGGAAACTGATCATACCAATTATGAAACCTTCGTCGAATTATGCGCAACAACTTTGCACAGTTTACGATTTAATTTATTTTGAGTAATTTTAGTGGCGCCACCTATCGGAAATTATTTATACCAAATAGGAAACCTTTGTCAACTCATGCGTAACAACTTTGCTAAAGATCATAGCATGATTAAATGCACTGTTAACGATTTAAATCATTTTGAGTAATTTTCAGTGGCGCCATCTCTCAAAAATTAGTCACACTAACTTAAAAACCTTCGTCGGCTCATGTGCAAAAACTTTTATTAACATGATCAAATGCATAGTTTACTATTCTATAGGGAACATATAGACAAACAAACATAAATTTATTTATAAGTTATGACATTACCAATTTTTCCCCTTTTATCCCATAATTTCAAAAAAATCCATTTTACCCCCTGAAATAAAAAAGTGCCAAATACTTATTCAATATTTTTTTCACATCTATTGATTGCAGTACAAAATTCCTTTCTAAATTCTTCGGTTCATAAGATATATGTGGGTTAAAAAAGTACCAAAAATACTATTTTCACACTTTTTTGCCCCCTATCGGCTATAATTTCAAAAAAGTACCAAACATTTATGTAGTCCTATATATTCACTTTAGGTTTAAAAAATAAAAAGAAGTGCAAATTCATAAACGAATCCGGAAAATCGAATTTTATAAATAGTGGCAAATTTTAATACACCATAGCAAAGGTCAATTGGGTTTCCTTTTTTAAAATTTTTTAAATTGTTTTATATAAACAATAAAATAAATTTTCTATAGAAAATTTTTATTTTGAAAAATTTTTCTATAGGAATTTTTTTTTTGAAAAATTTTTCTATAGGAAATTTTTTTTTTCAAAAATTTTTCTATAGATAAATTTTTAACAAAAATTGTTCTATAGAAATTTTATATAGAAAAATTTTTGATAAAAAAATTTTCTATAAAAAAATTTTTGTAACAAAAGTTTCTATAGAAAAATTTTTGATACAAAATTTTCTGTAGACAAATTTTTGATAAAAAAAATTTTCTATAGAAAAATTTTTGATACAAAGTTTTCTATAGAAAAATTTTTGATAAAAAATTTTATAGAAAATTTTTTTTATCAAAAATTTGTCTACAGAAAATTTTGTATCAAAATTTTTCTATAGAAACTTTTGTTACAAAAATTTTTTTATAGAAAATTTTTTTATCAAAAATTTTTCTATATAAATTTTTTTTATCAAACATTTTTCTACAGAAAATTTTGTATCAAAATTTTTCTAAAGAAAATTTTTTTATCAAAAATTTTTTATCAAAATTTTTCTCAAAAATTTTTATCAAAAACTTTTCAATAGAAAATTTTTTGATAAAAAAATTTTTATCAAAAAATTTTCTATGGATCGAATTTTATAAAAAGTGGCAAATTTTAATACACCATAGCTTTAATTGCACCAAAAGGTCAATTGGGTTTCCTTTTTTAAAATTTTTAAAATTATTTTATGTAAACAATAAAATAAATTTTTTTATAGGATTCTTTTTTCAAAACTTTTTCTATAGAAAATTTTGTATCATAAATTTTTCTATAGAAAATTTTTTTTATCAAAAATTTGTCTATAGAAAATTTTGTATCAAAAATTTTTCTATAGAAAATTTTTTTTTATCAAAAATTTGTCTATAGAAAATTTTGTATCATAAATTTTTCTATAGAAATTTTTTTTTATCAAAAATTTTTCTATAGAAAATTTTGTATCAAAAATTTTTCTATACAAAATTTTTTTTATCAAAAATTTGTCTATAGAAAATTTTGTATCAAAAATTTTTCTATAGAAAATTTTTTTATCACAAATTTTTCAATAGAAAATTTTTTATCAAAAATTTTTCAATAGACAATTTTTTATCAAAAATTTTTCTATGGAAAATTTTTTATCAAAAATTTTTCTATAGAAAATTTTTTTATCAAAAATTTTTCAATAGAAAATTTTTTATCAAAAATTTTTCAATAGAAAATTTTTTATCAAAAATTTTTTATCAAAAACTTTTCAATAGAAAATTTTTTATCAAAAATTTTTCTATGGAAAATTTTTTATCAAAAATTGTTCTATAGAAAATTTTTTATCAAAAATTTTTATAGGAATCGGTCCATATTTGACTATAGCTATCATATAAAAACCACTCCTGGAAACCAAAAAAAAAAAATGTAACAAAGGCCAGTTAAAAGCTATTAAATTGGAGACTATGACAGCTATGATCACTAAATTTTACAAAAATAAGCTTTATATAAATACTAGGCATTGCGTAACATTTTATGACAATCGGTCAACACTTGGCTATAGTTCTTATATATATATAACAACCCCTTTTTAATATCTACAATCAAAAAGATTTGGAGGCACATGGAACTCCTAACAAAATATATGGACCTGCCGTATTACAATCAACATGTGTGGCCTATCTATTAGGCACTATTATTAATATTATGCGACTACACCCGGTTATAAGACCAAATCAAAATTTTTCTATAGAAAAATTTAGTTTCTTGCCTGTTTTATATTTTTTTTTTTAACAATGCGGCACCAACTAACTCTGTTAACATCCAAATTCCAACTGAATGATTTTAATATTCATTTTCACGAGTTTTAGTAATGATCGTGGTATTTACGAATATTAATAAAATTCACCGGCTTCTGGTGGTATGGGTTGCCTACTCCTGCTTAAAACCCTTAACAGTAAAGTAAGCATGTTATTTTTCAACCATATTGGACAATAATTGAAGGAGCTACCAAAAGCTTTTTTTACTTCTGAGGTGGTCTACTTTGACGTCCAATGATTCACCCTGTGCAAAGACAGGGTAACCATAAATACATACATGCATCTTATACATACTGATGCAATCAGACTTACAGTTTAGAAGATACAGATTTATTGCCATTTTTTTATTTCAAACCACTGTGCGACGCACAGTGATATTTCTTAACACTTTGAAGTGCAAAAACTAGAATAAGTGATCCTACAACGATGACAGTTTTATATAGAAAAGAAAAATTCAAACAATTTTCGAAATCCGTTACCTCTTTGGGGTACCTGTCTTGTCTCAATACACAAGTAGCATTTTTTTAACAGAATTGGATGAAATTTAACACATTTCTATTAATTAATTAAAACAAGCTCTACTAATTTTGATTGAAATTAGTCGACTCCTTGGAGTACCTGCCTTGGAAACCCATTTTTTCAACTATTTTTCTTTTCAATGCACAAGTCGCAATTCTCAACGGAATTTGATGAAGTTTGGCACATGTCTATAAGTTGATCCAGAAAAGAGGTCTACTTTTGGTTGAGTCCTTGGATACCTGCCTTGGACCCCCATTTTTCACCAAATTTGTTTTGAATGTAGAAGCCACAATTCTCAACAGAGTTTGTAGAAATTCGTCACATGTCTATGAATTGATTTAAGAAAGAGTTATACTAATTTTAGTTTAGTTGCTTTGACTTTTTAAGGTAACTGCCTTGGACCCCCATTTTTTTTACTTATTTTTGATCTCAATGTAATAGCCGGTATTCTCAACAAAATTTAATGGAATTCAGCACACGTCTATTTGTTTATCCAACAAAGAGCTCTACTAATTTTGGCTGAAATCTGTCCACTCCTTGGGGAACCTGCTTTGGACCCCGATTTTTCACTTAGTTTTCTTTTCAGTATAAAAGCCGCAATTCTCAACAAAATTTGATAAAAATTTGTCACACTTCTAGAAGTTAACCCTTAAAAGAGCTCTACTTATTTTGGTTGAAATCCATCGACTTTTAGGGGGACCTGCCTTGAGCTAACACTTAAATGCAATTTGATTAAAAAGTTACGCCTAAATGACTGCAACACTTTTTCCTCACTTTTTATGAGTAACAATTTATGTGACTTTTTTTTTAATGTTAACTTTGTTTTACAAACGGTAAATTTCGGTGAATTTTTTTAGTTCAATCTAAAGAAGAGACTTTGGCCTTTCACGTGGTTATGATGGGAGCACCAAACAAAACCGAGCCAACTTAGTTCTGAACCAAAGAAAAACGAAAACACTGAATTTTTTAGAGCTTTTGTGATTTCCTGATATCTCCTAAACTATATACGAGATTAAGTTATTCTCTGCTGCAGACTAAAATTAATGTTCTATGTCTTAATGGTCTATGTCTTTAAATCGACATCAAGATTACAGCAGTAAAACTATATTCGATGCATGAGCCACTGAGTTTGATGAAAAATATAATTTTCAAAATCTCGAAAACCAAGTAGTTATTAAGCTACTTCCTTCCCGAAGTGAAAATTTTGAATAGGTATATTTTATTCTAAAAACGTAGGGTTCTTTGAAGACAAAATTCGCTTAAATTGCCCTAAAATGTTTCAACTATAATAACTTATACGTCAAATCTGCATTTAATTCATATAAAATATTAAATGTATATAAATTATTTTTAATACAACCATTAAAATTCCTTAGGCAAAACATTTCATTCACAAACTGGAAACGTAAAGTAATCGGGCATAAATCAAAAGGTTAATGTACTTGAACTTCTCAGGTTTTTTTCCTTAACCGATAAAAACACCTTTTTTTCTGTGAACAATATTTTCGCACAGATTCATCTACGATTTTATTTCGATTTACATAAAATTCTCGTAGTTAAATAGAAGCAATCTAATGATGATGTTTGCAAGTTAATAATGATGATTTCAAGCAAATGATTAATTTCATTTAAATATCATTAAATGTCATTTATATGCAGTGACCGGTGGTGGTTCCAATGTCTGAACTTGGAGTGAGTGACTGAGTAAGTTCGGTTGTCTGTCTATTTGTTTGTTTGTTTGCTAATATCAACCTAAATCACGGATGACACACAAATCGTGCAAATCTTTACAAAGTCAATGTTAAATGTTGTTGATTTTTTTGTTTAATTGTTTTTTTTTTATAAATATACATATATAGAATTTTATAAATTTAGAATTACACCATTTCTTAAGATATTTCTTTAAGAAATCAGATTGTAAAAATGACATGTTAAATGACAAAACTGGAGCATAGACGAAATGTTAAATGCCGACACTGGAGTCCAAATATTAAGACAAATACTTTAAATCAGCTGCATTGTATAAGTGTATGCATAAGATATCGAATTGTGCCTGGGTTCGAGTCCCAGTCACGGCATCATCAATTACTTTAATTATTCCCTTCACCACCATAGGCGGAAAGGGTATTATAAGTTTGTGCTGATGTATGTAACGCATAGTAATATTTGTCTTAGACCCACCTCTTATTATACCAATAGACTTATAATCACTTTCTGAGTCGATTTAGCGATGTCAGTCCGTCTGACCGTCTGGCTGGCTGGACCCCCATGTAAACCATGTAATCCAAGTACAGGTAGCAATTCTGAAGATAATTTGCTGAAATTTGGCGTAGATAATTTTTTTGATAGTGGAACCATGGCTTTTTTTTTGAAATTCGTCAAAATCGGTCCATTATTTATGGTATCTCTCATAGGTCCCACTTTCCGGAATTGATATTTTGGCCACAAATATCAATATTTTTTCATGAAATTTAAAACAAATACTGCTTATGATACTTAAATCACTGTACCAAATTTCGTTGAAATCGGTCCACATTTGACCATAACTTCCATACAAACTGTTTTGTCAAAACGCAGCAAATGAGACAAAAATCACTAAAACGCTCGTAAATCTGAAGATAATGAGAATAATGAGAGTTTATTTTCTACATACATAATTTTTGTAAAAACTGTAATACATTTATCAAGTTTCGAGATAATCGGTCCACATTTGACCCTAGTTCTCATATAAGTCCAAATGACGGAAATGGCTTAAATGTATAAGTTTTCAGAATATATTTGTATGATAGCAAAATTAAGCAAATATTTGTCTTTATACAGGAAAAAGAACACCTTTGACCTTAGTGGTGAAGGGTATCGTATGGTCGGGCTTGACTGATTATAGCACCAACTTACTTGTTTTGAATTATTTTATTTATTCTGAATAATTTTGGAAATTGGTCATACCAACAGAAACCTCCGTCGACTCATGCGCAACAACTTTGCTAAAGATTATAGTCTGATCAAATGCACAGTTTACGATTTAATTAACCTTTCAGTGGCGCCACCTGTCGGACTTTGGCCATTCCAATTCATAAACCTTCGTCGGCTTATCCGCAACAACTTTGCTAAAGATTATAGCATGATTAAATGTACAGCTACGATTAAATTGAGTTTGAGTAATTTTCAGTAGCGCCATCTGTCGGAAATTATTCATACCAACTAAAAAGCCTTTGTCGGCTCATGCGATACAACTTTGCTAAAGATCATAGCATGGTCAAATGTACAGTTTACGATTTAATTAATTTTTAGTAATTTTCAGTGGCGCCATCTGTCGGAAATTAGTCTTATCAACTTAAAAACTTTCGCCGGCTTATCTGCAACATCTTCGCTAAAGAGCATAACATGATCAAATTTACAGTTTACTATTCTATAAAGAACTTATATACAGACTAATAAGACTATTTTTTCCCCTTTCATCCATTAATTTTAAAAAGTACCACATGCATATTTTGTACTTCTTTGGAACCAATTGAATTCAGCGCATTTTATTAAAACGCAGTGAACATAGTGTTTCTATTCATACTACTTTTTTTCATTTTATCCCTTTTTTACCCATTTTTTCTCCAAAATCAAAAAAGTACCAAGTACGTATTCAATATTTCTTTCACATCTATTGATAGCAGTACAAAGTTCCTTTCCATATTCTTTAGTTTAAGAAATAAGAGTGAGTTAAAAAAGTACCAAAAAAACAATTTTCACCCTTTTTTCCCCCTTATTGGACAAAGTTTCAAAAAAGTACCAAACACCCGTCCGCTTATTTTCATTGCTGTTTAAAAAGTAATTTTAATTTTGTTTCTATACCTATTGCGTTAGGAGATATAACGTTTTCAATTTTATCCCCTTTTCACCCGTTTTTACCCTCTTAGAGGCAAAGATTCCCTTCTTCTTCGACCTGTGAGCTTATTTTTGTAAAATTTAGTGGCCATTGCTGTCATAGTTTCTAAGTTAATAGCTTTTAACTGTTCTTTGTTACATTTGTTTTGATTTCTGGGAGTGTTTTTTATACGAAAGCCATAGTCAAATATGGACCGATTCCTATAAAATTTGACATACTGACCAATAGTTGCACAAAACTTCCCTATTCTAAATTAAGTCGTCATAGCTATTACAATTGTAATCAATTTATCAGCATTAATATGTTTCCCGGATCGGGGTTATATGGAAGCTCTAACCGATTTCGTCCATTTTCAATACACAAATTTCTTAAGATATGAAAAATACTTTTGTAAAATTTTGTCACTCTAGCTTTTTTCGTAAAGCTTTTATCTGACGGTCAGACGGACATAAACCCACTTTTCTTTTTGTAGTTTTGTGTTGCCGTAAGTTTTTTATACGGGAGCTATGGTGAAATGGTGACTGGCTGGCATTGACATATGACTTCCTTGTGCTAAATTTAGTGGTCAAAGCTATTACAGTTTATCATTTATTGGCATTTAAGTGTATTTTAGGTGGAATTTAGCTGTTTCCGTTAATTTTTTTGTATGGGAGCTATGGTTAAATGTGAACCGATTTGGATGCCTAGTTCTTATGTAAAACTTCTATATACCAAACTTTATTATCATAGCTATTATAATTTGTCATTTATTAGCAAATAAGCGATTAGCCTAGACGAGGTTATACAGGAGCTATGGTCAAATGTTAAGCGATTATGCCCGATTTCAATACCAAAATTTTCCAAGAAATGAAGAATATTTATGCCAAATTTGACAGACAGACAGACAGACGGACGGACAGACAGACAGACAGACAGACAGACAGACGGACAGACAGACAGACAGACAGACAGACAGACAGACAGACAGACAGACAAACAGACAGACAGACATACAGACAGACAGCGGACATACAGACAGACAGACAGACAGACAGACAGACAGCGGACAGACAGACAGACAGCGGACAGACAGACAGACAGACAGCGGACAGACAGACAGACAGCGGACAGACAGACAGACAGACAGACAGACAGACAGACAGACAGACAGACAGACAGACAGACAGACAGACAGACAATCGTCTTAGAATTTCATAATGATTCAGAAAATACTTAAATTTTGGAAGTTACAAATAGAATGACAATCTCAATATACCCCCTAATCTTTTTGATGGTGGGTATAAAAATGTTTAATTTTATATTTTTGAAAAATGATATGATATCTTTGGAACGGGTTGTTCGATTTTATCACAAGTCACAGAATAAAATAGTAAATAAAATCAATACTAAGTCACTTTTATTAAAATTGAAAAAAATGTTTTCATGATATGGTATTTTTATATCGCGATGTTAATAACTCCAAAACCGTTGACCACACAAAAAGTTCATGTAAGAACATTTTAAAGGCAATTTTGTTCTTAATCTGTTGATATTTCATTTAGTAAAAATTAAAGAAATAGTTATCAAAATATGTTAAAAAAAACTAGGATACCCTTTTTGACAATTTCAGTCCCTGTCAAAAAAAAAAAAATCTTTACATTGTGATGCTTATAACTCCAAAACCGTTGATCATACAAAAAGCTTATGTTAGCAAGTCTTTTGGTCAATTTTGTTTTTTATCCATTGATGTACTTTTGAATAAAATTGGAACAAATCGTTTTTAAAATATGGTAAATTAACAATGACGACCTCTGCGAAAATCCGAATCACTGTTAACTCACTGTTAACAACAGTTTGTTGCTGTTAAACCCAATTTGAAATGGTGTAGTTTATTTGAACTTATTCATAAATGCAAATAATTTTAATTGTAGCATTTAAATAAACAAAAAAAGGAAAATAATAAACTTAGAAGTGCATTTATCAAGATTTTTTTATAAAAAAAATCTTAAATGTTATAATAATAAATAAAATCATTTATTTATATTCAAATTAGTTCACGTTCTATATAAATAGAAAACTAATTACAAATCATTGAGTTAATCTATTAAGTTCAAAAATCATATAAACAAACCAAACAATTAATTGTCAAGATAATCCACATTTTGCGATATATCTCCAATGATAAAATATATATTGTATTTTATATAAAAAAACCCAAATTAATTATATTCAGGGATTTTACGTAATTACCACAAAATGACCAAAGTAATAATTTATTTATATTAAATAAATGATTTAGTTTTGTTGTGACACTTTTATGTAATTACGAGTGTTAAATGATTCGAACAAATTAATTCACAACTTTTTTTGTTTTGAAACGGATACTTTAAATGGGGAATTCTATATTAATATTCACTAGATCGGTAACACGTGCCGTTTTGGATTGAATTTAATTAAATGTGACCTAGAAATATAAAAAAATGAATGAAAGAATTTTGAAGCAGGAACAAGAGTTTTTGTGTGAAATATTAAGTTCTACCAGATATTCTAAGCAATATTTTAAAATACTAAGAATTTTTTAATACAAATTTTAAAATCCACAATTTTTTTTTTTTTCACAAATTTAAAAATTCAAACTTATTTCATTGAAAATATTACAATTCATTTTATTTTCTGTAGAAAATATCAAAATCTATCAAATTATTCATAGCAACTATTAACTACTCATATTATGTTCTTTAAAAAATATTAGAATCTACAAAAATTTGTATATAAAATATTAAGATCCACAACATTATCAGCAGAAGTAAGCAGCCCATACCACTGGAAGCCGAAAACTTTTTGTAATTTTCGTAAATATCACGATCATTAATGAAACTCATCAAAATGAGGATTAAAAGCATTCAGTTGGGAAACTTTTTTTTTTCAAAAATTTTCGATAGAAAAATTTGTAAGAAAATTTTCTATAGAAAAATTTTTTATAAAAAAAATTTTCTATAGAAAAATTTTTGATAAAAAATTTTCTATAGAAAAATTTTTTATAAAAAAATGTTCTATAGAAAAATTTTTGATAAAAAATTTTCTATAGAAAAAATTATGTTAAAAAAACTTTTGATAAAAAAATTTTTGATAAAAAAAATTCTCTATGGAAAAATTTTCTTTAGAAAAATTTTCTATGGAAAAATTTTCTATAGAAAAATTGTTGATATAAAAATTTTCCATAGAAAAATTTTTGATATAAAAATTTTCCATAGAAAAATTTTTGATAAAAAAAAATTTCTATAGAAAAATTTTTGATAAAAAAATTTTGTATAGAAATATTTTTAATAAAAAAATTTTGTATAGAAAAATTTTTGATAAAAAAATTTTGTATAGAAAAATTTTTGATAAGAAATTTTCTAAACATTTTTTATGAAAAAAAATTTGATAAAAAATTTTAGTAAAAAAATTTTTTATAGAAAAATTTTTAATAAAAAAATTTTTATAGAAAAATATTTGATAAAAAAATTTTCTATAGAAAATGTTTAATAAAAAATTTTTCTATAGAAAATTTTCTAAACATTTTTTATGAAAAAAATTTTGATAGAAAAATTTTTCATAAAAAATTTTCTATAGAAAAATTTTTGATAAAAAATTTTTCATAAAAAAATTTTCTATAGAAAATGTTTCATAAAAAATTTTTCTATAGAAAATGTTTCATAAAAAATTTTTCCATAGAAAATTTTTCATAAAAAATTTTTCCATAGAAAATTTTTCATAAAAAATTTTTCCATAGAAAATTTTTCATAAAAAATTTTTTCATAGAAAATTTTTCATAAAAAATTTTTTCATAGAAAATTTTTCATAAAAAATTTTTCCATAGAAAATTTTTCATAAAAAATTTTTCCATAGAAAATTTTTCATAAAAAATTTATCTATAGAAAATATTTCATAAAAAGATTTTCTATAGAAAATTTTTCATAAAAAGATTTTCTATAGAAAATTTTTCATAAAAAGATTTTCTATAGAAAATTTTTCATAAAAAGATTTTCTATAGAAAATTTTTCATAAAAAGATTTTCTATAGAAAATTTTTCATAAAAAAATTTTCCATAGAAAATTTTTCATAAAAAATTTTTCCATAGAAAATTTTTCATAAAAAATTTTTCCATAGAAAATTTTTCATAAAAAATTTTTCCATAGAAAATTTTTCATAAAAAATTTTTCCATAGAAAATTTTTCATAAAAAATTATTCCATAGAAAATTTTTCATAAAGAATTTTTCCATAGAAAATTTTTCAAAAAAATTTTTCCATAGAAAATTTTTCATAAAAAATTTTTCCATAGAAAATTTTTCATAAAAAATTTTTCCATAGAAAATTTTTCATAAAAAATTTTTCCATAGAAAATTTTTCATAAAAAATTTTTCCATAGAAAATTTTTCATAAAAAATTTTTCCATAGAAAATTTTTCATAAAAAATTTTTCCATAGAAAATTTTTCATAAAAAATTTTTCTATAGAAAATTTTTCATAAAAAATTTTTCTATAGAAAATTTTTCATAAAAAATTTTTCCATAGAAAATTTTTCATAAAAAATTTTTCTATAGAAAATTTTTCATAAAAAATTTTTCTATAGAAAATTTTTCATAAAAAATTTTTCTATAGAAAATTTTTCATAAAAAATTTTTCTATAGAAAATTTTTCATAAAAAATTTTTCTATAGAAAATTTTTCATAAAAAATTTTTCTATAGAAAATTTTTCATAAAAAATTTTTCTATAGAAAATTTTTCATAAAAAATTTTTCTATAGAAAATTTTTCATAAAAAATTTTTCTATAGAAAATTTTTCATAAAAAATTTTTCTATAGAAAATTTTTCATAAAAAAGTTTTCTATAGAAAATTTTTCATAAAAAATTTTTCTATAGAAAATTTTTCATAAAAAATTTTTCTATAGAAAATTTTTCATAAAAAATTTTTCTATAGAAAATTTTTCATAAAAAATTTTTCTATAGAAAATTTTTCATAAAAAATTTTTCTATAGAAAATTTTTCATAAAAAATTTTTCTATAGAAAATTTTTCATAAAAAATTTTTCTATAGAAAATTTTTCATAAAAAATTTTTCTATAGAAAATTTTTCATAAAAAATTTTTCTATAGAAAATTTTTCATAAAAAATTTTTCTATAGAAAATTTTTCATAAAAAATTTTTCTATAGAAAATTTTTCATAAAAAATTTTTCTATAGAAAATTTTTCATAAAAAATTTTTCTATAGAAAATTTTTCATAAAAAATTTTTCTATAGAAAATTTTTCATAAAAAATTTTTCTATAGAAAATTTTTCATAAAAAATTTTTCTATAGAAAATTTTTCATAAAAAATTTTTCTATAGAAAATTTTTCATAAAAAATTTTTCTATAGAAAATTTTTCATAAAAAATTTTTCTATAGAAAATTTTTCATAAAAAATTTTTCTATAGAAAATTTTTCATAAAAAATTTTTCTATAGAAAATTTTTCATAAAAAATTTTTCTATAGAAAATTTTTCATAAAAATTTTTCTATAGAAAATTTTTCATAAAAAATTTTTCTGTAGAAAATTATTCATAAAAAATTTTTCTATAGAAAATTTTTCATAAAAAATTTTTCTATAGAAAATTTTTCGTAAAAAATTTTTCTATAGAAAATTTTTCGTAAAAAATTTTTCTATAGAAAATTTTTCGTAAAAAATTTTTCTATAGAAAATTTTTCATAAAAAATTTTTCTATAGAAAATTTTTCATAAAAAATGTTTCTATAGAAAATTTTTCATAAAAAATGTTTCTATAGAAAATTTTTCATAAAAAATGTTTCTATAGAAAATTTTTCATAAAAAATGTTTCTATAGAAAATTTTTCATAAAAAATGTTTCTATAGAAAATTTTTCATAAAAAATGTTTCTATAGAAAATTTTTCATAAAAAATGTTTCTATAGAAAATTTTTCATAAAAAATTTTTCTATAGAAAATTTTTCATAAAAAATGTTTCTATAGAAAATTTTTCATTAAAAATTTTTCTATAGAAAATTTTTCATTAAAAATTTTTCTATAGAAAATTTTTCATTAAAAATTTTTCTATAGAAAATTTTTCTATAGAAAATTTTTCATAAAAAATTTTTCTATAGAAAATTTTTCATAAAAAATTTTTCTATAGAAAATTTTTCATAAAAAATTTTTCTATAGAAAATTTTTCATAAAAAATTTTTCTATAGAAAATTTTTCATAAAAAATTTTTCTATAGAAAATTTTTCATAAAAAATTTTTCTATAGAAAATTTTTCATAAAAAATTTTTCTATAGAAAATTTTTCATAAAAAAGTTTTCTATAGAAAATTTTTCATAAAAAATTTTTCTATAGAAAATTTTTCATAAAAAATTTTTCTATAGAAAATTTTTCATAAAAAATTTTTCTATAGAAAATTTTTCATAAAAAATTTTTCTATAGAAAATTTTTCATAAAAAATTTTTCTATAGAAAATTTTTCATAAAAAATTTTTCTATAGAAAATTTTTCATAAAAAATTTTTCTATAGAAAATTTTTCATAAAAAATTTTTCTATAGAAAATTTTTCATAAAAAATTTTTCTATAGAAAATTTTTCATAAAAAATTTTTCTATAGAAAATTTTTGATAAAAATTTTTCTATAGAAAATTTTTCATAAAAAATTTTTCTGTAGAAAATTATTCATAAAAAATTTTTCTATAGAAAATTTTTCATAAAAAATTTTTCTATAGAAAATTTTTCGTAAAAAATTTTTCTATAGAAAATTTTTCGTAAAAAAATTTTTTTATAGAAAATTTTTCGTAAAAAAATTTTTTTATAAAATATTTTTCTATAGAAAATTTTTCATAAAAAATTTTTCTATAGAAAATTTTTCATAAAAAATTTTTCTATAGAAAATTTTTCATAAAAAATTTTTCTATAGAAAATTTTTCATAAAAAATTTTTCTATAGAAAATTTTTAGCTGCGATTTTGCTTTTAGGTGTTCAATACAGTTGACGAAATTATAATTTAGAGGGTAATGGATTCATCCCCCGAGTGTGTTGTCTATTTTGTAGAAGACTTGGGTCCAATGATGAAACTAATGAAGAAGAAGACGCAATATGAAAAAAACGAGAATGCTTCAATCGATTTGTTTTACTTTTTTTTAATTTGCATGCCAAATACGCTTAGAAACGCAATTTTGGGCTACTAGGATATTATGTTCAGTATAAATGAAGTCTGAGATTTTAAAATCTGCAATTAGGTTTTCCAAATTCCTAAGAGTACAGAAGAGGATATTACCCGGATGTCTGATAGAGGATGATACCCGTTAATAGTAACGTGTTGGATATTGCATAATATAGGCTTCGAATAAGTACTACATCTTCCGTCAATATATCATCCTACCCTCTAGTTTTCTAATATATGGTTCCACAAAGGATAGATACTAACTGATGTGGCATCTTGACATATTGCACATTGACTGTTAGAGAATATGTTAATACCCATTAGTGTGGATTCTTCACTTCTTTCATATGAAATATCGGTATACACAAGATTTTAAACAGAAATTATGATTTCTTTAATCTTTTTGATTATAAAATTTAAAATGCCCGACATTTTCTTTGTAGTATAAAAACACAAAAACAATATTTAAATTTATAATATTGCTCTGTTTATTATTTTTTCGAACAACATATTTCACTCCAATCTACAAAAATAGTTTTAGTCAAGACTTTCATAACTTTACCCCATTAAAATAAACAAAAGACTTAAGAAACAAACGTCTTGTGTGTCTGCTTTGTTTTAAAATGCAATCAATATTTTCAAATTGTTTAGTTTCCTCTTATTTTAAACTGTTAACTTAAACTTTAAAAGTACAAATCAATTAGTTTATATTGCCGTATTTATTTATTATACACAACTATTTAATTAAATATACCACAAATTAACACAATTTCTGGGTAAAATTCCACATTAACAAGAAGAAAAAAGTGGTTTTGTTTTTTTTATTACTCTTTTTATTACATTTTTATTTACACCTTTTTTACATCATCACTTTGCACTCATGACACACAAAACTAAATTCCAAAAATCATAATAAAAAGTCAACTTGCAATTTCAGTTGACATTGAAAATAAGAAATGAGTAAAAATATATAAAGTTTTGTAAAGAAATTAAAAAAATCCACTTAAGATGTAAAAAACAGGCTTAAACTACTTGTGCCATAACAAGAAAGACAGATGTATCATCGGCTTTTTAAGATGCTGCAGGTATAAATTGTCTGTTTTATTAAACTGCATTTTTTACATGATTATCATGATCATTTTAGTGATTTTATTATCACCATAATTAGCTTTTTGGTAGTGATTTTAAATAATTTTGCATAAAATTAAAATGTATTTTATATGATAACTAATTTTATATTAACAAAACTGAAGTTGTTGGCGGTGTTGATGTCCAGCGTAATTTAAATTGTAAATAACATATTCAGTTGTCAGTCACGCGATTCAAAGCATATCGGCCCCAACATTAGGCAGCCATTAATCGACAATAACAAAAGTCCCAGCTAAATACACGCTGAAGTTCAAAATGCCGGTAAATTATGCAAAGTTATGAAATTATTTTAGTTAAAACATGAAAAAGAAAAAAAGTATTTAAACGATTTTAACTTTAAAGCAGCCGTTCAGCCATAATATGCACAATGGGTCCGAAATTAACAATTGAATTCTAAGACCATGACTAAACTATGACTAGACTATGACCAGAATATGATTAGACTATGACTAAACTATGACTAGACTATGACTAGACTACGACTAGACTATGACTAGACTATGTCCAGAATATGATTAGACTATGACTAAACTATGACTAGACTATGACTAGACTATGACTAGACTATGACTAGACTATGACTAGACTATGACTAGACTATGACTAGACTATGACTAGACTATGACTAGACTATGACTAGACTATGACTAGACTATGACTAGACTATGACTAGACTATGACTAGACTATGACTAGACTATGACTAGACTATGACTAGACTATGACTAGACTATGACTAGACTATGACTAGACTATGACTAGACTATGACTAGACTATGACTAGACTATGACTAGACTATGACTAGACTATGACTAGACTATGACTAGACTATGACTAGACTATGACTAGACTATGACTAGACTATGACTAGACTATGACTAGACTATGACTAGACTATGACTAGACTATGACTAGACTATGACTAGACTATGACTAGACTATGACTAGACTATGACTAGACTATGACTAGACTATGACTAGACTATGACTAGACTATGACTAGACTATGACTAGACTATGACTAGACTATGACTAGACTATGACTAGACTATGACTAGACTATGACTAGACTATGACTAGACTATGACTAGACTATGACTAGACTATGACTAGACTATGACTAGACTATGACTAGACTATGACTAGACTATGACTAGACTATGACTAGACTATGACTAGACTATGACTAGACTATGACTAGACTATGACTAGACTATGACTAGACTATGACTAGACTATGACTAGACTATGACTAGACTATGACTAGACTATGACTAGACTATGACTAGACTATGACTAGACTATGACTAGACTATGACTAGACTATGACTAGACTATGACTAGACTATGACTAGACTATGACTAGACTATGACTAGACTATGACTAGACTATGACTAGACTATGACTAGACTATGACTAGACTATGACTAGACTATGACTAGACTATGACTAGACTATGACTAGACTATGACTAGACTATGACTAGACTATGACTAGACTATGACTAGACTATGACTAGACTATGACTAGACTATGACTAGACTATGACTAGACTATGACTAGACTATGACTAGACTATGACTAGACTATGACTAGACTATGACTAGACTATGACTAGACTATGACTAGACTATGACTAGACTATGACTAGACTATGACTAGACTATGACTAGACTATGACTAGACTATGACTAGACTATGACTAGACTATGACTAGACTATGACTAGACTATGACTAGACTATGACTAGACTATGACTAGACTATGACTAGACTATGACTAGACTATGACTAGACTATGACTAGACTATGACTAGACTATGACTAGACTATGACTAGACTATGACTAGACTATGACTAGACTATGACTAGACTATGACTAGACTATGACTAGACTATGACTAGACTATGACTAGACTATGACTAGACTATGACTAGACTATGACTAGACTATGACTAGACTATGACTAGACTATGACTAGACTATGACTAGACTATGACTAGACTATGACTAGACTATGACTAGACTATGACTAGACTATGACTAGACTATGACTAGACTATGACTAGACTATGACTAGACTATGACTAGACTATGACTAGACTATGACTAGACTATGACTAGACTATGACTAGACTATGACTAGACTATGACTAGACTATGACTAGACTATGACTAGACTATGACTAGACTATGACTAGACTATGACTAGACTATGACTAGACTATGACTAGACTATGACTAGACTATGACTAGACTATGACTAGACTATGACTAGACTATGACTAGACTATGACTAGACTATGACTAGACTATGACTAGACTATGACTAGACTATGACTAGACTATGACTAGACTATGACTAGACTATGACTAGACTATGACTAGACTATGACTAGACTATGACTAGACTATGACTAGACTATGACTAGACTATGACTAGACTATGACTAGACTATGACTAGACTATGACTAGACTATGACTAGACTATGACTAGACTATGACTAGACTATGACTAGACTATGACTAGACTATGACTAGACTATGACTAGACTATGACTAGACTATGACTAGACTATGACTAGACTATGACTAGACTATGACTAGACTATGACTAGACTATGACTAGACTATGACTAGACTATGACTAGACTATGACTAGACTATGACTAGACTATGACTAGACTATGACTAGACTATGACTAGACTATGACTAGACTATGACTAGACTATGACTAGACTATGACTAGACTATGACTAGACTATGACTAGACTATGACTAGACTATGACTAGACTATGACTAGACTATGACTAGACTATGACTAGACTATGACTAGACTATGACTAGACTATGACTAGACTATGACTAGACTATGACTAGACTATGACTAGACTATGACTAGACTATGACTAGACTATGACTAGACTATGACTAGACTATGACTAGACTATGACTAGACTATGACTAGACTATGACTAGACTATGACTAGACTATGACTAGACTATGACTAGACTATGACTAGACTATGACTAGACTATGACTAGACTATGACTAGACTATGACTAGACTATGACTAGACTATGACTAGACTATGACTAGACTATGACTAGACTATGACTAGACTATGACTAGACTATGACTAGACTATGACTAGACTATGACTAGACTATGACTAGACTATGACTAGACTATGACTAGACTATGACTAGACTATGACTAGACTATGACTAGACTATGACTAGACTATGACTAGACTATGACTAGACTATGACTAGACTATGACTAGACTATGACTAGACTATGACTAGACTATGACTAGACTATGACTAGACTATGACTAGACTATGACTAGACTATGACTAGACTATGACTAGACTATGACTAGACTATGACTAGACTATGACTAGACTATGACTAGACTATGACTAGACTATGACTAGACTATGACTAGACTATGACTAGACTATGACTAGACTATGACTAGACTATGACTAGACTATGACTAGACTATGACTAGACTATGACTAGACTATGACTAGACTATGACTAGACTATGACTAGACTATGACTAGACTATGACTAGGATATTTTTTTATGAAATATTTGCCTTTAGGACCCACTGTATGGTTCGTATGTGTTAACATGAGTGTGATGATATCCAAATTTGATCACTTTTAAATGATGTTTTGCTATTGTTTATTTCTTTAAGTGGCAGTGAAAAAATAAAATAATAAAAAATGCGAAATACTTATAATTGTTTAACAATTTGTAAATAAATTTTGTTTAAATTTAAACACTTTAACAATGAATCAAGGTAAATTTAAAAATAATAATTTTTTATTCCATACAATTCGTTTTTCGATTTTTTATAGGCACAGTACTGCGAGTATAGCAATAAAGTGTGAATTTGATCAATCATGGAATGCTATTTTTTGGCAAGATACCCTATTGTGCAGATAAATATTGTAGCCAAATATTCTCTAACTCCTTTAATTTTCACAATAATGTTATTTGTTTTTAATTAATTGCTTTTCAATTTTGCTGTTTAGATTTCTTTAAACGATTTTATTCGTTGGTAAGAGGGGTCTATATTTGTTATCTTCATAACTAAATTGTATTGTTAATTTAATAATTTTTTAATCGGCTGGTTAATAGTTTATAATAAATTTCCGATTCTTAGTTTTTTTGTGGCTTTTGGCTATAAAATCTTTTGTTGCCAAGAACTCGATTTTTGAGTCATTTATTGATTAGCTCTGACTAAATGATTCAGTGTATTTTTTCTGCGAATTTGAATGGACTTAAAGCAAGTGCAGCTGCTTCTGTATTTGAATCTAAAAATAATAATAAATTGTTGTGGTCAAAACTATTAACTTCTTCATTTTTTTTCTTAGAGTTTTATTTATTGGCGCCTTTGATGACAGTGCCTCGGTTTGGTCAATGACCGATAATCATGGATGACATTGATTTTAAATAACTTTAAAATTTTTTGAAATTATTTATGTTCATCGCATTCTTTCTTTGAACTCTTTAATTTGGCTAATGATCGATGATTGCTTGAGCGAAATAGAAAAATTTCGTTGTAAGATTTATGAATGTTTAATTGATAAATTAACAAACAGATGTTAATTAAAATAGTTAAAGGTTTTTGAAACTATTTATTATTGCAATTTGGGTTTTTTTTTAATTTTCAATTAATTTTATATTTAAATGGAGTGTTTTTTTTGTAAAAGAAGACCCGCTTGGTAATATATGAAATTGGTTATTAACTATTTAGTTACTTGTGAACAAGTTTATAGAATTAGAAGAAATAGTTTGCTGCGGGCGGAAATATATTCCAAATGACCTATCCTAATGTTTTGTTATGTTTTTGAGCACTGTGGGGCGAGAAGTTAATAAAATTAAAATAATTTTGTATCGAGAAAAGTTTACCAACTCTCTAAATAAATAGAAAACTAAATATGTATAATTTCTTTAGGTCTAACCCAGGTACCTTAACTTCTAATGCTATCACGATGGAAATATCAACATTTTTGAAAAATTTCCTATAAAAATAAGAAATTTGTGAAAAAATTCCTATAAAAATAAGAATTTTTTGAAAAATTTCCTACAAAACTAAGAAATTTTTGAAAAAATTCCTATAAAAATAAGAATTTTTTGGAAATTTTCCTATAAAAATAAGAAATTTTTGAAAAATTTCCTATAAAAATAAGAAATTTTTAAAAAATTTCCTATAAAAATAAGAAATTTTTGAAAAATTTCCTATAAAAATAAGAAATTTTTGAAAAATTTCCTATAAAAATAAAAAATTTTTGAAAAATTTCCTATAAAAATAAGAAATTTTTGAAAAATTTCCTATAAAAATAAGAAATTTTTGAAAAATTTCCTATAAAAATAAGAAATTTTTAAAAAGTTTCCTATAAAAATAAGAAATTTTTTAAAAATTTTCTGTAAAAATAAGAAAGTTTTGAAAAATTTCCTATAAAAATAAGAATTTTTTAAAAAATTTCCTATAAAAATAAGAAATTTTTTAAAAATTTTCTATAAAAATAAGAAATTTTTGAAAAATTTCCTATAAAAATAAGAAATTTTTGAAAATTTTCCTATAAAAATAAAAATTTTTTGAAAAATTTTCTATAAAAATTAGAAATTTTTGAAAAATTTCCTATAAAAATAAGAATTTTTTGAAAAATTTCCTATAAAAATAAGAATTTTTTGAAAAATTTCGTATAAAAAAAGAAATTTTTGAAAAATTTCCTATAAAAATAAGAAATTTTTGAAAAATTTCCTATAAAAATAAGAAATTTTTGAAAAATTTCCTATAAAAATAAGAAATTTTTGAAAAATTTCCTATAAAAATAAGAAATTTTTGAAAAATTTCCTATAACAATAACAAATTTTTGAAAAATTTCCTATAAAAATAGGAAATTTTTGAAAAATTTTCTAAAAAATTTAGAAATTTTTGAAAAATTTCCTATAAAAATAAGAAATTTTTGAAAAATTTCCTATAAAAATAAGAAATTTTTGAAAAATTTTCTATAAAAATAAGAAATTTTTGAAAAATTTCCTATAAAAATAAGAAATTTTTGAAAAATTTCCTATAAAAATAAGAAATTTTTGAAAAATTTCCTATAAAAATAAGAAATTTTTGAAAAATTTCCTATAAAAATAAGAAATTTTTGAAAAATTTCCTATAAAAATAAGAAATTTTTGAAAAATTTCCTATAAAAATAAGAAATTTTTGAAAAATTTCCTATAAAAATAAGAAATTTTTGAAAAATTTCCTATAAAAATAAGAAATTTTTGAAAAATTTCCTATAAAAATAAGAAATTTTTGAAAAATTTCCTATAAAAATAAGAAATTTTTGAAAAATTTCCTATAAAAATAAGAAATTTTTGAAAAATTTCCTATAAAAATAAGAAATTTTTGAAAAATTTCCTATAAAAATAAGAAATTTTTGAAAAATTTCCTATAAAAATAAGAAATTTTTGAAAAATTTCCTATAAAAATAAGAAATTTTTGAAAAATTTCCTATAAAAATAAGAAATTTTTGAAAAATTTCCTATAAAAATAAGAAATTTTTGAAAAATTTCCTATAAAAATAAGAAATTTTTGAAAAATTTCCTATAAAAATAAGAAATTTTTGAAAAATTTCCTATAAAAATAAGAAATTTTTGAAAAATTTCCTATAAAAATAAGAAATTTTTGAAAAATTTCCTATAAAAATAAGAAATTTTTGAAAAATTTCCTATAAAAATAAGAAATTTTTGAAAAATTTCCTATAAAAATAAGAAATTTTTGAAAAATTTCCTATAAAAATAAGAAATTTTTGAAAAATTTCCTATAAAAATAAGAAATTTTTGAAAAATTTCCTATAAAAATAAGAAATTTTTGAAAAATTTCCTATAAAAATAAGAAATTTTTGAAAAATTTCCTATAAAAATAAGAAATTTTTGAAAAATTTCCTATAAAAATAAGAAATTTTTGAAAAATTTCCTATAAAAATAAGAAATTTTTGAAAAATTTCCTATAAAAATAAGAAATTTTTGAAAAATTTCGTATGAAAATAAGAAATTTTTGAAAAATTTCGTATGAAAATAAGAAATTTTTGAAAAATTTCCTATAAAAATAAGAAATTTTTGAAAAATTTCCTATAAAAATAAGAAATTTTTGAAGAATTTCCTATAAAGATAAGAAATTTTTGAAGAATTTCCTATAAAAATAAGAAATTTTTGAAGAATTTCCTATAAAAATAAGAAATTTTTGAAAAATTTCCTATAAAAATAAGAAATTTTTGAAAAATTTCCTATAAAAATAAGAAATTTTTGAAAAATTTCCTATAAAAATAAGAAATTTTTGAAAATTTTCCTATAAAAATAAGAAATTTTTGAAAAATTTCCTATAAAAATAAGAAATTTTTGAAAAATTTTCTATAAAAATAAGAAATTTTTGAAAAATTTCCTATAAAAATAAGAAATTTTTGAAAAATTTCCTATAAAAATAAGAAATTGTTGAAAAATTTCCTATAAAAATAAGAAATTTTTGAAAAATTTCCTATAAAAATAAGAAATATTTGAAAAATTTCCTATAAAAATAAGAAATTTTTGAAAATTTTCCTATAAAAATAAGAATTTTTGAAAAATTTTCTATAAAAATAAAAAGTTTTTGAAGGTTATTTTTCAAAAATTTCTTATTTTTATAGGTAATTTTTTAAAAATTTCTTATTTTCATAGAAAATTTTTCCAAAATTTTTTATTTTATAGGAAATTTTTCAAAAATTTCTTGCTGTTCTGAGGCAGTTATTTTAAGATATAAATAAATTTACATATAAAGCCTTGGTTACATTAACATCATACATCCGATCTTAAAAATGACCTTAATTTGTGGTTTTACAATTCAAACTTTATTCTAAAGCTTTAGTACAATATTTTTAAAATAATTTCCTTGTTCATGATTTTTCACTCCAAGCAAAATAATAACTAATAACTTAAACAAAGATTAATTATAAAATCTTGCTAATAATAGAAGTACAAGTATATTTTTCATAGAAATTGTAAAAATCTAAGGTTTTGTGGTAAAACCTTAAGTGAAAAAAATAACAACTTCAAGAACGTTCGTTTCCTAAGTCTTTTGTTTTTCCTACTGAAAACTCGATTACACTTGAACAATCTTGGTTCTATTAGACATCTAAGAAACGGAAGTAACATCTTTTCAGTTGTAGCTGCTAAAACAATAAAAAGTTTACAAATTTTGTTTTTGTTTGTTTTAGTTTTAACTTAAAATGATTGACTAAATGATAAAATTTTACAGAAAAACTAGACAAAGAGACAGAAGATTTTACAAAAAAAATCAAGAAAAATGTAATTAATCATAAATACATTAATTAAGGTTAAACCAATATTAAAAAATTTAGAAATAAAAACATTCGCCTATTACTTCCTATAATGTAACAAAAATGTTAAATGGAAAAAAGAAGAAAATTAAATAAATTATTACACGATTGAATCAAAATCTATTAGTTATTAATAAAATTGAAGTGAATGAGTCTATTTGTTCAGTTTCTGTATAAAAAGTAAAAATAAATAAATAAATAAATGTGTGTATTACATCAATATGTAACAAATTAACAAATACATTTACAAGAAAAAAAACGCATTAATAATTTAATGTGATTTTTCAATCTATCCGTCCGTCCGTCCTTCCTTCCTTCCATCCGTCTGTCAGTCATTCATTTAATCATTCTCTCACTTGTTTATTCATTCGCTTTAATTTAGACTCCAATCGTTTAGGTAATTATTACACTTTAATGGTGGCGGCTGATGACTGTCGGATTGTAAAAATTTATACAAAATTTAACCTGTTTCCACATTTTAACAATTATACAACAAAATAATTCTAATTCACTTTAAAGTTTCAACGAAAATCAACAAATTCAATTCCGCATTTTTGATGTGGGCAGAATTAATGATTAATTTAATGGTAACACAAAATTTCAAAAAATTTTGAAAACACAATGAAAAATAATATTAAAAAATAGTAATGATTTCCTTAGTTCCCTTAGACAAGGTTAAACTTAATGTAAAATAAATTTTAACTGTTAAATTACCCTCAAATATTTATTTCAACTTTTGGCCAAAGTAGAAGAATTTGTTAATGAATATTTTTGTTTAATATTTTTTATTTTATTCGCAAAAAAACAAAATTTAAAAAAATGTACTTTTCTTGTTATAGCTTTTTATAGTTTGAATTATTTTGAATATTACAAAAATGAATTAAAAATGCTTGAATTAAATTCTTTTCCTTAAACATAAGAATCCGGCTGTGTGTGACTCATTATTAAATCTGTCCATACAAAAATAAGTTTATATTTTTTTTACATGAGTAATAACATGTTAAAAATTTCCAGAATTTTTGGGATATTTCCAAGAAATTTTTTGTTAACCACGAAATTAAGTTGTACTTTTTTTGGTTATTCAAACCAATTATTCGATTTTTTTTACTACACAAAAAATTAATTTTATCATAATTATTTAGACTTCTTTCATATTTTAATAGGAATATTTTCAAAACATTTTCAATTAATTTCAAAAATCAAAAGTTTTTGAAAAATGTCGTATAGAAATAAGAAATTATTGAAGAATATCTTACAAAAATGAGAAATGTTTAAAAATTTCCGATGAAAATTCGAAATTTGTAAAAATATCCTATGAAAATAAGAAATTTTTGAGAAATTTCCAATAAAAAAAGAAATAAAAAATTTTAAAAAATTTCCTATAAAAATAAGAAATTTTTGAAAAATTTTCTATAAAAATAAGAAATTTTTGAAAAAATTTCCTATAAAAATTAGAAGTTTTTGAAAAATTTCCTATAAAAATAAGAAATTTTTGAAAAATTTCCTATGAAAAATGAAATTTTTTAAAAGTTTTCTATAAAAATAAGAAATTTTTGAAAAATTTCTAATAAAAATTAGAAAATTTTTGAAAAATTTCCTATAAAAGTAAGAAATTTTTGAAAAATTTCCTATAAAAATAAGAAATTTTTGAAAAATTTCCTATAAAAATAAGAAATTTTTGAAAAATTTCATATAAAAATAAAACATTACTAAAAAATTTCTAATAAAAATAAGAAATTTTTGAAAATTTTCCTATAAAAATAAGAAATTTTTGAAAAATTTCCTATGAAAAATGCAATTTTTTAAAAGTTTTCTATAAAAATAAGAAATTTTTGAAAAATTTCCTATAAAAGTAAGAAATTTTTGAAAAATTTCCTATGAAAAATGAAATTTTTCAAAAGTTTTCTATAAAAATAAGAAATTTTTGAAAAATTTCCAATAAAAATAAGAAATTATTGAAAAATTACCTATAAAAATAAGAAATTTTTGAAAAATGTCCTATAAAAAGTAGAAATTTTTGAAAAATTTCCTATAAAAATAAGAAATTTTTGAAAAATTTCATATAAAAATAAGAATTTTTTGAAAAATTTCCTATAAAAATAAGAAATTTTTGAAAAATTTCCTTTAAAAATATGAAATTTTTAAAAAATTTACTTTAACAATAAGAAATTTTTAAAAATTTTCCTATAAAATTATTTATTATTTATTTTTTTTTTTTATTTTTTTTTATTAAAATAAGAAATTTTTTCTAAAAAAATAAGAATTTTTTTTTTTAAATTTCCTAAAAAATAAGTTTTTTTTTGAAAAATTTCCTATAAAAATAAGAAATTTATGAAAAAATTCTTATGACAATAAGAAATTTTTGAAAAATTTCCTACAAAAATACAAAATTTCCTATAAAAATAAGAAATTTTTGATGAATTTCCTATAAAAATAAGAAATTTTTGATGAATTTCCTACAAAAATAAGAAATTTTTGAAAAATTTCCTATAAAAATAAAAATTTTTGAAAAATTTCCTATAAAAATAGGAAATTTTTTGAAAATTTTGCTATAAAAACAAGAAATTTTTGAAAAATTTCCTATAAAAATAGAAAATTTTTGAAAAATTTCCTATAAAAATAGAAATTTTTTGAAAAATTTCCTATAAAAATAGAAAATTTTTGAAAAATTTCCTATAAAAATAGAAAATTTTTGAAAAATTTCCTATAAAAATAGAAAATTGTTGAAAAATTTCCTATAAAAATAGAAAATTTTTGAAAAATTTCTTATAAAAATAGGACATTTTTGAAAAAATTTCCTATAAAAATAGGACATTTTTGAAAAATTTCCTATAAAAATAGTAAATTTTTGAACAATTTCCTATAAAAATAGAAAATTTTTGAAAAATTTCCTGTAAAAATAGAAAATTTTTGAAAAATTTCCTATAAAAATAGAAAATTTTTGAAAAATTTCCTATAAAAATAGAATATTTTTGAAAAATTTCCTATAAAAATAGAAAATTTTTGAAAAATTTCCTATAAAAATAGGACATTTTTGAAAAATTTTCTATAAAAATAAGAAATTTTTGAAAAATTTCCTATAAAAATAGGAAAATTTTGAAAAATTTCCTGTAAAAATAGAAAATTTTTGAAAAATTTGCTATAAAAATAAGAAATTTTTTTAATTTTTCATATAAAAGTCAGAAATTTTTGAAAAATTTCCTATATAAATAAGAAATTTTTAAAAATTTCCGAAAAAATTAAGAAATTGTTGAAAAATTTCCTATTAAAATAAGAAATTTTGAAAAATTTTCTATAAAAATAAAAATTTTTTGAAAAATTTCCTATAAAATTAAGAAATTTTTGAAGAATTTCCCGAAAAATAAGAAATTAAAAAAAAATCCCACAAAAATAAGAATCTTTTGAAAAATTTCCTTTAAAACAAATTTTAACAAATTTCCTATAACAATAAGAAATTTTTGAAAAGTTTCCCACAAAAATAAAAAAATTCTTAACAAATTTCAACAAAAATAAGAAATTTTTGAAAAATTTTCTATAAAAAAGATTAAAAAAAAATTCTATCAAAAAAGAAATATTCGTAAAATTTCTTTTGAAAGTAAGAAATTTTTGAAATTTTTTATAAATATATGAAATTTTTAAAAAATTTCTTATTTTCTATAAAATTTTTCAAAAATTTCGTATTGTTATAAGTTTTTCAAAACTTTCTTATTTTTATAGGAAATTTTTCAAAAATGTATTATTTTTATAGGGAATTTTTCAAAAATTTCTCATTTTTATAGGAAATTTTTCAAAAATTTCTTATTTTTATAGGAAATTTTTCAAAAATTTCTTTTTTTTATAGGAAATTTTTCAAAAATTTCTTTTTTTTATAGGAAATTTTTCAAAAATTTCTTATTTTTATAGGAAATTTTTTTAAAAATTTCTTATTTTTATAGGAAATTTTTGAAAAATTTCTTATTTTTATTGAAAATTTTTGAAAAATTTCTTATTTTTATTGGAAATTTTTCAAAAATTTTTTATTTGTATAGGAAATTTTTCAAAAATTTTTTATTTGTATAGGAAATTTTTCAAAAATTTCTTATTTTTATAGGAAATTTTTCAAAAATTTCTTATTTTTATAGGAAATTTTTCAAAAATTTCTTATTTTTATAGGAAAATTTTCAAAAATTCTTATTTTTATAGGGAATTTTTCAAAAATTTCTTATTTTTATAGGAAATTTTTCTTATTTTTATAAGAAATTTTTCAAAAATTTCTGATTTTTATAGGAAATTTTCCAAAAATTTCTTATTTTTATAGGAAATTTTTCAAAAATTTCTTATTTTTATAGGAAATTTTTCAAAAATTTCTTATTTTTATAGGAAATTTTTTAAAAATTTCTTATTTTTATAGGAAATTTTTTAAAAATTTCTTATTTTTATAGGAAATTTTTTAAAAATGTCTTATTTTTATAGGAAATTTTTCAAACATTTCTTATTTTTATATGAAATTTCTCAAAAATTTCTTATTTTTATAGGAAAATTTTCAAAAATTTGTTATTTTTATATGAAATTTCTCAAAAATTTATAAGTCTAGATCAGTTGTTTTAATAACGTGCTTTTATTAATAGGATCTTCCACGTTTTCTCATCAAACATTTTTTTCAACAAAAATACTTGACACATTTAAGTGGAAAAAAATTTAACTGAACAAATTATCAAAATAATTATATTAAAAAAAAACTTATACAATCATTAACACTTAAATAGTTACGTTGATACTTAATTAAACCATCTGTATCATTATTTATTATTTATTGTTATACAAAGTTAAAAAGTTTAACAATTAAAAAATATACAATAGGATGTTATGTGACACCTTTAATTACAACTAATACGAGTTTGAGATTCTCATAGTTTATGACTTTTAAACAATTCATATTTAGATTCTAAAACAAACTTACGATAAAATCTCATAATTAAACAAAAATTATTTTATCTGGTTGTATCGATTGATTGGAACGCTATAAAGTTAAGAAAATGCATTTGACCCCTTTACGCATTACAAAGAGTCGGTTAAGGAGGTAACAACAAAATTTTTTTATATTGTTTTCTTCTGTAGAAAACTGCGCTAGTTTTTAAAATCTGCTTAAAATGTAAATGTACATTATAAAATATTAGTATATTTCATAATTCAAATATTTGGCTACCAAGTGTCTACATTGAGACAGTAAAGTGACAATTGTTTACCCTTTTGACTACTAAGGTACAATGTAGTAGACACTTGTTATCATTTATATTTCCCTTAATTACTTACAAAAATGTAAGTGTAACTTAAAAAAAAATGCTGCTGGTTACATAAATCCACATGTGGATGTAGCACATGCACTTTAACAATTTAAGTGTTTTTTTCTTATTAATTTTCGCTTATATTGATGTTGCAGTTTTTTTGTTGTTTTCTTAATGAACAAATTTCAAGGTTGCAACAATTAGTAGTAATATTTGTTAAACACGTGCAACCGTAAATACCTGCATGTTTAAAAATTATTAAAAGCAAATTCATTTTAAGTTAAAAAAAAAAATTTGAAAAAATCTTAAATTAAATATAGACACATTAACAAATCTCCCCTAACCTCAGCCAGAACAATTGCAAATTCAATGACAGAAGGCAATTAAATGCATTTCCTGCACACAAAACGAGCTCAATGCATTCAAAGATCATCAACACTGGGCGATCATTATGAGTAGTCATCCTCATCATCATCATCATGATCATTAATGTGTTCATCATCTTCATTGTGATCAACAGTGTCAGCCAAACAATTCATTGCCGCCGGTTACCAGTAAAATCGGCAAAAAAAAATCTACAAGTGCATCGCATATGTTAAAAAAGGTATTAGAATAGAGTAATAAACTTATGAACTTGTAGTACTTCATTTACACTAGCAAAAAAATTAAAGTAAATTTTGAAAAAAAATAATCAATCAATAAACTCAGAAGGTAATTCTAAGTCGATCGGTATATAAAGAAAAATTTTCAAAAATGTCTTATTTTTATAGGAAATTTTTCAAAAATTTCTTATTTTTATAGGAAATTTTTCAAACATTTTTTATTTTTATAGCAAATTTTTCAAAAATTTCTTATTTTTATAGGAAATTTTTCAAAAATTTCTTATTTTTATGGGAAATTTTTCAAAATTTTCTTATTTTTATAGGAAATTTTTCCAAAATTTCTTATTTTTATAGGAAATTTTTCAAAAATTTCTTATTTTTATAGGAAATTTTTCAAAAATTTCTTATTTGTATAGGAAATTATTCAAAAATTTCTTATTTGTATAGGAAATTTTTCAAAAATTTCTTATTTTTATTGGAAATTTTTCAAAAATTTCTTATTTTTATAGGAAATTTTTCAAAAATTTCTTATTTTTATAGGAAATTTTTCTAAAATTTCTTATTTTTATAGGAAATCTTTCAAAAATTTCTTATTTTTATAGGAAATCTTTCAAAAATTTCTTATTTTTACAGGAATTTTTTCAAAAATTTCCTATTTTTATAGGATTTTTTTCAAAAATTTCCTATTTTTATAGGAAATTTTTCAAAAATTTCTTATTTTTATAGGAAATTTTTCAAAAATTTCTTATTTGTATAGGAAATTTTTCAAAAATTTCTTATTTGTATAGGAAATTTTTCAAAAATGTCTTATTTTTGTAGGAAATTTTTCAAAAATTTCCTATTTTTATAGGAAATTTTTCAAAAATTTCCTATTTTTATAGGAAATTTTTCAAAAATTTCCTATTTTTATAGGAAATTTTTCAAAAATTTCCTATTTTTATAGGAAATTTTTCAAAAATTTTCTATTTTTATAGGAAATTTTTCAAAAATTTCCTATTTTTATAGGAAATTTTTCAAAAATTTCCTATTTTTATAGGAAATTTTTGAAAAATTTCCTATTTTTATAGGAAATTTTTCAAAAATTTCCTATTTTTATAGGAAATTTTTCAAAAATTTCCTATTTTTATAGGAAATTTTTCAAAAATTTCCTATTTTTATAGGAAATTTTTCAAAAATTTCCTATTTTTATAGGAAATTTTTCAAAAATTTCCTATTTTTATAGGAAATTTTTCAAAAATTTCCTATTTTATAGGAAATTTTTCAAAAATTTCCTATTTTTATAGGAAATTTTTCAAAAATTTCCTATTTTTATAGGAAATTTTTCAAAAATTTCCTATTTTTATAGGAATTTTTTAAAAAATTTCCTATTTTTATAGGAATTTTTTAAAAAATTTCTTATTTTTATAGGAAATTTTTCAAAAATTTCTTATTTTTATAGGAAATTTTTCAAAAATTTCTTATTTTTATAGGAAATTTTTCAAAAATTTCTTATTTTTATAGGAAATTTTTCAAAAATTTCTTATTTTTATAGGAAATTTTTCAAAAATTTTTTATTTTTATAGGAAATTTTTCAAAAATTTCTTATTTTTATAGGAAATTTTTCAAAAATTTCTTATTTTTATAGGAAATTTTTCAAAAATTTCTTATTTTTATAGGAAGTTGATCAAAAATTTCTTATTTTTATAGGAAGTTGATCAAAAACTTCCTGTTTTTATAGGAAGTTGATCAAAAATTTCCTATTTTTAAAAATTTTAAATTTTTGGAAATTTTTCAAAAATTTATTTTTTTTAAGAAATTTTTTAAAAATGTTTTATTTTTATAAAAACAAATTTTCTTAGGCAACTTTGTTGTCAGTGTAAACGCGTTCCCATCACAATTGACATCTAAATGAGTGAGTGTCATCTTTGCCAACTGCCAACTTTTACAAATAACAATTGCTAAATCATGCACTTGAATCTTGACTCACTTGTCATTGCAAGTCAAATGCATTTAAGTCAGTCCGTCACATTGACTTTTCACACAAAAACAAAAAAACCTGCCAACACAACCATTCAATCAATTGCACTTACAACGACTTACCGACTTCACGTAGATACCAACTTGTGGACTTAATCGATCCGTCTCAAAAAATGTTTGCTTATGTATGTAGATTTCTTATGCACGAGTAGTAACAGATGTTGTTTTATTTAACAATTTGTATTTGGTTTGTGAAAAACTAAAATTAAAAAAAGTATTTTACGATACCTTTAATAAATTTTATTATATACTCGTATGAAGGAGTAGGAGGTTGTTTACTTAGACTTAACTGACGGCCAGATCATTTAGTTTGTAAATTATGTCAAGAAAATTAATTATGCCAGAGGTCTCATTAAAGCATTTTGCTAATTGTTGTTATTTATTTAAATGTTTTTATGTAATAAAGTGTAAATTTGTTCATATGAATGACAAGAAATTTAAAATTTATTTAAGTTTATTAAAAATTATTTATAAAGTACAGCAGATGTTAAAGTTTGGTCGCTACTGAATTGAATTAAAAGAATGTGATTTTGAGCACGTAGTCAATTTGTTATCATTCGGGGCTTGACATATGTAATATTCATATATCCCGTGATGTTTCAAAATACATATTTTATTAATAACGAATTTACAGGAATAGTGATTCCCAAATGTTCATAACATAAGTATCGTATGAGTGTTCTAAATTATTTTTCTTTAAAAATTCTTCGTAAGCAAAAAAAAAAGGTTCTTAACATTTTTTTTTGTTATTCTGAAATATAACCCATAATTCGAAATATTCTTACCCCCTCATTCATAATCAAAAAATAAAGCTATAACAAGTTTATAATTTAAATTTTCCATACAAATTTCAAGATATAAGAATTTGATAATTTAAATATTTGTTTATGAATTAGAGGGTTAATATATAAAAATTAATGCCACTTTTCATTGTAATTTTATAACTCAAAAAAGGTTCACCTTTCCAAGCCAAATGTTTAGGATTTGTTCGGACTATTAAGTAGATTAGTTTGCTCAAAATCGGTTGCTCGGTTACTCAAGCGGATCTTCATTTATCACATTTTTTGTAACAAATTAATTAGTGTTTTTTTTGGAATTTATAAAATCCATGGAAATTTTTTATATATACATATATAAAATCCATGGAAATTTTTTGGAGTTTATAAAATCCATGGAAATTGTTTTTGGAGTTTATAAAATCCATGGAAATTTTTTATATTTATATATATAAAATACATGGAATTTTTTTTTTGAAGTTTATAAAATCCATGGAAATTTTTTTTGGATTGTATAAAATCCATGGAAATTTTTTATATTTACATATATAAAATCCATGGAATTTTTTTTGAAGTTTATAAAATCCATGGAAATTTTTTATATTTACATATGTATATAAAATCCATGGAAATTTTTTTGGAGTTTATAAAATCCATTGAAATTTTTTATATTTATGTATATATAAAATCCATGGAAATTTTTTTTGGAGTTTATAAAATCCATGGAAATTTTTTATCAATGGAAATTTTTTTGGAGCTTATAAAATCCATGGAAATTTTTTATATTTATAATATAGTATTTATATTTATAATATGTATAAACTCTATAAACTACCTATATAAAAATTTGATAATGTTATGAACTTTAACAAATTTGGTTTGACCAAATTCCGGCAGGTGGCGCCACTGAAAATTGGTTAAAGTTAATTAAATCGTAAACTATGCACTTGATCATTCTATGATCCTTAGCAAAGTTCTGGCGCATGAGCCGACAAACATTACTAAGTTGGTATGATCAATTTTCGACAGGTGGCGCCACTGAAAATTACTCAAAATGAATTTAATCGTGAACTATGCATTTGATCATGCTATGATCTTTAGCAAAGTTGTTTCGCATGAGCCGACAAGGGTTTCTAAGTTGGTATGACCAATTTTCGATAGGTGGCGCCACAGAAAATTATTCAAAATGAGTTAAATCATAAACTGTGCATTTGGTCATGCTATTTTATTTAGCAAATTTGTTTCGCAAGAGCCGACAAAGGTTTTTAAGTTGATGCAACTAATTCTCGTCAGATAGCAAAGTAAATAAATTGAGTCAAAATTAATTGAGTAGTAAATTGTGCATTTGATCATGCTATGATCTTTAGCAAAGTTGATAATCAATTTGCTAAATTCCAAGATAATCGGTTCACATTTGACCGTAGTTCTCATATAAGACCAAATGGCGGAAACAGCTTAAATGTATAAGTTTTGAGAAAATGTTTGTATGATGCCAAAATTTAGGAAATATTTGTCTTTATACAGGAAAAAGAACACCTTCGACCCTAGTGGTAAAGGGTATCGTATGGTCGGACTATAGCACTTTCTTACTTGTTTTTAAATATAAGTTATACCAGGGCTCCCTAGTACCTCAAAAGTAAAAGTAGTAAACCATTGAATTCCTCCATCTGTTACCTTCAATTGAAAAAAAAAAAATCAATTTTTCTTATCTCTAACTGCAATTAAACTAATAATTCATAATTCTAATGATTTTTTCTGTAAGTAGTTTGACTATGTACAAAATCACTAGTTTAATTGCTAATTAAAAATGCGACTAGATAATTATATAGAGCAAACGAGACACGAGTAAATCAAAAACTAGAACGAATAGCCAACCCTTTTAACCACCGCCTACTTATTAATTAACAAACGACTAGTAACCATGTAATAGCTTATCCAGCCAACATCTGTTCCAAGTTGATTTCCAATAGCAGTTGTCATTTTGTACATCTGTTGCAAGAAAAAGTATTTTTAGCTTTTATTAAAGATTTTATAATTTTTCAATATTTTTCTAATTTTATCTTTGAGGTTTAATTTGTTTGTCATATTGACAGCGAGACCGTAATCATAAACTCATAGATTTACTAACTAATTAATGCAATTGAATGCAATTTCTTAGTCATGTAATTATATTCTTAAAGGTTTTCATTAGCAATTGCATAAAATAGATATTCTTTTGTCTGTCCATCTATTGGACTATTTAATTTAAACATCAATTAAATATTAATTTATGTGTAAAAATGAAATGACTACAAAGATTTCAATTTAAGTACTTGTTCTTACATATTTAGTGAGAATCAAGATACAAAAACTTATGAGAAAACCATTAAATTTGAACTGGTTCTAAATTTAAATTTTTTATTTGAATTTTTCAGTTGTTAAGGGAATTAGTTTTGAAATTCTTAAATTTTTTTTGCCCACAAACTACAGAACGTTTCCATACCAGGTGTTTAAAAAGCAGCATATGAAAGGTATTTAGCTTTTTAATTAAATTTTAATTCGAAATTAAATTAACAGATTTTTTAATTGAATGCAATTTAAATGTTTCAAACATGTCATAAAAAATATTTAAACGTTTTTTTATTTCTTTTAATTTATTTAAGAATTCTTTTCTAATCAAATCCATAAAAAGATCAACAATTTTAATTGTTCTGTTATAAATCATTATCGACCAATTAAATTACCACAAATAGTTAATGTTTAAGAAAAATTCTTATGTTATTGTTTTTTTTTCTGTTATTGAATTTTATGATTTTAAAGCTTAAGATTATGGTTAAGAGATAATTAAGTAATTAAAAGGGGGTTTTGAAAGTTAATTGTTAAAGGTTAAATTAATTTAGGCAGTTTAATTGTTTTTTATTCTATTTTTAAATTATTTAACTATAATAATTTTAAAACTTAATATTGTTTTTAGTTTATCTTTAAATACATTAAAACCGTTTAATTTAAATTTAATTGCAAATTAATAACAAAGTTTGTCTAAGAACAGAATATTTTGCAACCAAGTTTATGTCTTAAGTCTTTTATTTCAGATAATGATAAAACAATAGAACCAATCGAATACATGTAATTTTAAAGGCTTTTCTACCTTAAAGATTTCTTTTCTATAGAAAAGAAAAGTTGTTAATAGATAACTTTTTTATAGAAAATTTGTTAATGGGACAACTTTTCTATAGAATAGTTATTAAAGGGACAACTTTTCTATAGAAAAGTTATTAAAAGAACAACTTTTCTATAGAAAAGTTATTAAAGGGACAACTTTTCTATATGAAAGTTGTTAATGAGACAAGTTTTCTATAGAAAATTTGTTAAAGGGACAAGTTTTCTATAGAAAAGTTGTTAAAGGGACAATTTTTCTATAGAAAAGTTGTTAAAGGAATAAGTTTTTTATAGAAAAGTTGCTAAATGGACAACTATTTTATAGAAAAGTTATTAAAAGTACAAGTTTTCTATAAAAAAAGTTGTTCAAGGTACAAGTTTTCTATAGAAAAGTTGTTAAAATGACAAGTTTTCTATAGAAAAATTTTTAAAGTTACAAGTTTTTTA